>CM061262.1:65794969-66292469 GCA_030848825.1 Tadarida brasiliensis
AAGTGGCTTTTGAATAACTAATGTATCACCAGTTTTCCAGGCAGTAATTATATCATGGCATATTTATTCACTATATTTTACTTTCAACTTTGATTGTATTTAATTCTGTTTGTACTGAATTATTCTAATCAAACTTATCTCTACTTAACAGCATTGTTTTTTCTACATAGCTTAAAATATTATACAAATTTTATTTCCCCATTTCCTTACCTTACCCTTATGAATTATTCACTTTGAGACACCTTAGGAGTCCTTTTTATCAGGGAGACAAAACTTTCCTAGTGGCTCCATAGAAGACTTTTACTTTTGTTAAAAATTAGCCAGAACTGTGTCACACGACTGCTTGTTGCTGCAATGGAGATTAGGAAAGTGAGATTTTAGCTTTTCCAGCCTTTAGAGTGGAGGCACATCAGGAAGACTAGGAATGGGTGTTGAGTTACCAACTGGCAGTGTTTTCTTCAACAGTTCTCTGTGCCTTAATAAGGAAGGAGGTGGGGAAGAAGAATTTAGGTATTCCCTCATACCTAAATGTAGATTTTCACTAGCAAATGAATGGCGCGGGGGGATTGGGGAGTGGACACACACAAGAAAAACTCACTTGATGGAGTTAAATCAAAGACAGGGAAAGGTTCAAACAGGTATAACTCTTCTATTTGTCTTTTAATATGACCAGCTGCTGTGTGTTTTCTCAAATCAGAGCAAAATATCCTTTTGAAGAACTATTTCGTCTGGAGGTATACCTATGGCCCCTCTGCTCTGAAAGCTGAGATGAGAGGTCTCAAATTTGGTATCTTGCTTCTGAATGAGGTATTAATAGAAACTGTTTTTGAAAATAAAAAACACACTACAAGGAAAATGTGGTAAACATTTATTTAAAATAAACATTACATTTATTATAAAAATGGAATAAGGAGGTAAAATAATCACATCCCTTCTCTTCTATTTAATATTAAAGATTTAATCAAATACATTATGTTTTGTGATATTTATTGCATAAAAAGCATATTGGGAAAGAGAAAAATTGTAATATTTTCATAGTTTGAAACACGACTGTTATCTTAGAAAGACATCGGTAGAATGTTTTCAGCAGCAAACAACAAAATGCTTCATCTTTAATGAAAAAAAAAAGATTTATTTAACTCTCATAATAATTGCCAAAGTAGGGTGGACTGCTGGAATCATGCCTGGTTACCTCTGCCCTCCTCTGGGAAGTTCTTGACTCCACCCTCTCTGCGTGTTAGTGCTATCTACAGCCTGGTGGAAAAATTACCAGAGTTCAGGACGTCTTGTACAAAACAAGTTTCCTAAAAGCTTATTCTCGAGAGCTAAGAGTGCTCACAGTGTGGTTCCAGACTGGCTTCATTAGAATCACCTGGACACTTGTTAGGAATGAAATTCTCAGGTCATACTCCAGTTTGAGTATGAGAAAGAGCAGAAAGCGCTGATAATAGAGACAGTAAGAAGAAACACCAGAGAACGCAGAAAATGCAGAAATTCAGGAGAATGCGGAGACAACGCAGTAAACAGAGAGTATCGGGACAAACAACAGAAAACACGTAAAACGCAGTAATAAATCAAAAACAGAAAATAAGGAAGAAAATGCAGAACATCATGAGAAAGGGGAAAATGCGCTGATAACACAGAGAGTCAGAAGAGGGAGCAGAGAACGCAAAAAACGCAGAAAATCTGTAGTAAGCGGAGACAACGCAGTAAAGAGAGAGAATTGGGACAAACAGCAGGGAACGCATAAAACGAAGAAATAGGCAAAAACAGAAGACAACGAAGGAAACGTAGAGAATCATGAGAAAGAGGAGAAAGCGCTGATAACAGAGAGAGTCAGAAGAGACGGCCGAGAACTCAGAAAATGCTGAAATTCAGGAGAAATGTGAGACAACGCTCCTACTAGAGAAAGAGACAAGAAACAGCATGGAGAGTGTAAAATGCAGAAATTAAGCAAAAACAGAAGACAACGAAGAAAACCTCTGTGGTTTA
Source organism: Tadarida brasiliensis (assembly GCA_030848825.1). Lineage (NCBI taxonomy): Eukaryota > Metazoa > Chordata > Mammalia > Chiroptera > Molossidae > Tadarida > Tadarida brasiliensis. The sequence continues at coordinate 65,796,962 of CM061262.1, forward strand.
TCAAGCACTCATGGTAATTCTTGGCTCACTAACGTTTGAAACCACTGGCTCAGACCAGTAATTCTAAATCCTGGCTGTACACTGAAATTACCTGTGGAATTTTAAAGATACCAGATGCCAGAGCTCTACCCAAGAACTATCAAAATCAGAGGAGGGGCATGTGAAAGGGTGAGGAGGGGAAGAAAGGGAGGGAGGTGGACATTGGTACTTCAAAAGCTTCCCCAGGAGAGGAACCTCTGGTTTTACCTAATTGTGATGCATGTCCTGGCTGGGAACAGCCTGAGCCCAGAATTGCCTGAACATGGGATCTTGTGAAGAAGGTGGAGGTCTGCACAGACCCGTGGTCTTGTTGGAAAAGAACGACGATTGTTGGCAAGGCCATCAAGAGCACCCTTCACATGTTCTATAGTTATAATTTCAGCACAGATCTGAATTCATATTCTTTTCCTCTCTTAATGTTATAAAATGTTTTTGTATTGTTACATATTTTATTTCATAATTATTGCCTTAATGTCTACAGCATGAATTGAAATATTTTGAAGTTAAAGTGTATGTAATTTTCACATACTTAAGAAATGTTCATAAAGATTGTGAGAAGCTAGTGTTATATAAACTTAAAATTACCATAGAAACAGACTGCAAAGCTATGTTATCAGAGGCATTGCAGATGTGTGTGATGATGTGTCAAACACAGGAAAACACAGCTTTGGGGATCTGTGCTGAGTGTTTTTCTACCTTTCCCAGTGATGGAAATTGTTTGAAGATAATTCCAAGTAAAAAGAAATGTGCAAAAGGTTTTCTCAGCTGCACTCTATAATTAGTAGAATACTAGTTATTTTAGGTATGAAATGGAAATACCATGATTCATGCTGGAGCTAAATTTTTGGGAGCTCAATGCCAGATATTTCCTATTTCTCTCCTGACAATGATCCCATAAAGTAGGAAGAAGACCAATGGACAAATCAAATGATAGATACCTATTAGGCACTTGTGAAACACATGTACAAGACAGTGCAAGAGAAGGAAGAAGAGTACAATGTGATTCCTGTCTTGAAGCACTTACATTATTGCTGAGAGATGAACCAATGCACATGGAAAGGTAGTTAATTCAAGGAGCCAAACAAATAACTAATAAGAGACTGTGCATTTATCAAATGGCTTCTATCAATGATGAGGTTAATAGGTCATTAGTAGAAGGCTTTGGATTAGGGTCAAAATCAGAGGAGTGATTGTAGCAGGTTTCTAAAAGATGGACAGCATTTAGATCTACACAGAGCAGCATAGTAAGGTAGGGGTAGTAGGAATATGAGAAACAGATAACTGAGTCTTAGAGCCCTAGAGTCCTAGAAGTGTAAGGACAGTAGATATCATCTTATTCAAATTTCTACCTCAGGTCAGGGTTCTTTTCTACAAAGCTCCCTCCTCTGCTATGAACAGCTCATCTCTGGGCTGGTTCACCACTACCACTCTCAGACTGAACCATAGGCAGGCAATACTAGTTCTTTTTCCTCAAATTGAGTATTATACTGATATGATACCTGCTTTCTTTGAATTCCATACACTGGTTCTACTTTTAACTTCTTAATCAACAGAGAAGACATCAACATCATTTTCCTTTAAAATATTTCATAATGGTGGATTGAGTTCTTGAATACCTTCACAAGTATTTCCTTTTTTAAGTCAAACATATTCTATTTCTTCAAACATATTTTAAATAAAAAAAAATGTCCATGTCAGATCACCTCATCAGTCTGGTCACCCTCTTTTATTCTAATATTTAATAGTCTTCTGTTATCTAAAACTTAACAAAGTAGTTAAGAGTAACTTGACTGGCACTGTGGTTCATATAACTAAAACCTCTCATTTTCATTTGAATTAAGGAAATTTTCTTCTAGCCTACATATGTGTCTTGAATTTTTTTTAAAACAATGTTTAGGATTTTACAATAATCTTTGTTTAATTTTTATTTTTACACTTCTAGATATCATCTAAGTATTTTGAAACAATGTTGAATATTTATTCAGCCAGCCATTTAAATAAGTATATTCTAAATTGTGTTAAAAAAACATTGAGTGACCATTATCTTGTCATCTGTATCTTTATCCATTCACTGGGAGAATGATAGAAAGTCATAGAAAGGAACATATTTCTAGGCCACAACTCTTGTGACTTTCAGTAGTTTGACATCAATTCATTAGTTTACAATCTAATGATAATTGCTTATCAAGTGCAAGGTGCTTCAATAATTGCATTGCATACATTATTTAACATAGTGCAACAACCCTATAAATATGGTATTAGATTATTATTTCATTCTTATGGTTGAAAAAAATCAAAGCTCAAAAGCAAACTAACCTCTCAGGCTCACCTGCTAAAGAGCTATGGAGCTAAGATTTTAACCTAGACAATCTGAGACTGAGCCCATCCTCTTAACCACTAAATAGTCTTTTATCTGAGCCATCTACTTATACTATCATTCAACACTTTTCATCTCAAGGATACAATCGAGTATTTTGTCTAACATTTTCAAAATATTTGTTATTTCTCTGGTTTACTGGTATTTTACCTCAATTAAGGGGGGAAAAAGAAATTAATCTATGTGGATGACATTTAAATTTCTTATTTTAAGAATTTTGCTTTTAATGTGATTTAAATACACACAAGGCCCATTTGAGTTGTTTATTTGTCAGTATGAGTGAGATTGGCTTTGATTGGAGGAAGAAAATAAAGCATCATCCTTATCTATGTTCCAATAAGAAATGGTATTGGGCATAAAGTAACACCAATCAAGATAGTATAAATAGAAGTTATTTAAATAACACAATTTAAAAAATCTCACAACATTTGGGGAGCAAATTAAAAAAATTAATTTGGGGAAATTTTGTCAAATAAAAAGAGGAAAGAAATTAAGGCATCCATAATTCCACCATTTAGAGATAATTCCTCTTAGCAGAAATATGTGTATTCCAAACCTTTTTCTATGTTTTTCATTTTACATTTAACAAAATTAATCAACTTTACTTTTTTAGTGCAATTTTAGATTCATAGCAAAATTGAGGGCAAAATACAGAGAGTTCCCATGTGCCCTTTGTCCCCACACCTGCACAACCTCCCCCACTAGGGACATCCTGCACAGAGTGGTTCATCTGTTACAATCAATGAACCTACAATGGACTCATCATAATTATCCAAAGTCCATCGTTAACATTAGCGCTCACTCGTGGTGTTATACATTCTAGAGGTTTGGACAAATGTATCCACCATTATAGTAGCATACAGAATAGTTTCACTTCCCTGAAAATCCTCTGTACTCCATCTGTTTATCCTTCCCTCTCCCTAATCCCTGGCAACCAATAATCTTTTTACTGTCTCCATAGTGTTGCCTTTTCCAGAATGTCATATAGTTGGAATCATACAGTATGTAGCCTTTGCAGACTGGCTTTTTTCTCTTAGCAATATACATTTAAGTTTCCTCTGTGTCTTTTTATGGTTTGACAGCCCATTACTTTATAACACTGAATAATATTCCATTGTGTGATTGTAAAATGGTCTATTTTTCCATTCACCCCCCCCAAAGGACATTCTTGTTGTTTTCAAGTTTTGGCAATTATGAATAAAGCTGCTATAAACATCCATGTGTAAGTTCTTGTGTAGACACACATTTTCAATTCACTTGGCTAAATACCAAAAAGCACAATTGTGGGGTCATATGATAAGAGTATTTGTAATTGAGGAACACATTTGAAGTTCAGCTGAGCCATACAGAGGTGTGAATTGCAAAGTTAGGTTTCTTGAAGGCTCATGGTGCCTCATCTCTCATCCTTCCGTATTTTTTACTTTTTTCTCCAGCCTGACTTTTCTGTCTGGTGCTCTCTTGTAATTTTGGCTGGTATGTGGTGCTGATCTAACACTGACTCAACACAAAACCTTCCTATTTAGTGTATGTCATCCTCTGGTGGTCTCTGTTCAAGTTCAGAAAGATAGCAGTCTGATCGGCTCAACCTGCCTGTGGGATTGACTGGTTCCCTCCAGATTTGGTGTCCAATCAGCACCTGTGGGCATGGCCAATGACCTTAGACCTGCCCTTCAGGAGAGGTTTAGGGGGTAGTTTGGGGGTGGGAGTGCTAACTTCAAATCAAAGAGTTCAAGCTAGGAGGCTATGGTAGGTATTAATAGGTATTAATATAAATCATTGAAGACTACTGACCTCTGCTACCTGTTTCTCTGGTATAATTATTAATAATAATAATAATCCCTTTTAATTTCAAAGCTATCTTTGTTGGGATGATACATATATGTGGATCCTAAGTACAACCTGCTTACAAGTTTTGACAGATTATCTGTGGTTATGAGGTACATGTTTAGGAGGTCTTCGAAAATTCTTCTCCCCTGAAGGCTTCTCTGTGTGTTTTGGGAGAAGTAAGCTGTATAGAATAAGAAAACAAGGAATAGAACAAACTAACTAGGCTCCATATTATAGTCTACAGGAGTTCAATTACATTTTGTTTCAAACTAAATATATACAGTTCAGCAGTATTCTGAAGTTGGCCCTCTTCTATCATTAATTTACTTTAGATGAATTTAAATAAACATAAAAGTCTTTTTGGTCTAATTTACTTGTTAATTAAATGGCTTTTATTTTTTGCATCCTCTCAATATTTAAGCATAACAGACATGTAATGACAATAGTCCTGTCATATAAATTCAATAGTTCTTCCTGAAAAGTAATTAACATGTAAATTGTTGGCTTTTGTACTTATTTAACCAAAGAGTGCTTTCTCTTTCTTTCTTTAAAAAAATTCCTTCTCTGGCAGGCATGTTTTTCTTTAAACATCCTTTAATGGATTCCAACCAGTTTTAGATTAAATATATTCTTAGCTTTTTAGGATTACTTTAAACTTACTTTAGCTTTAGTTTTATAATCCTAAAAAAGAGAGAAAATAAAGAGTGGGCGCTATAAACTATATTGATCTTTCTGAACACCAACAAACATATTTCAAGATATGACTAAAGAGAGATACCTGAGGTGATGACATCTCTGTTGTTTTCAGGGACAAATATTCTAATGGTAAACACAAATCCTTTCACATTGCTCTCTTATGTTTATTTTATGACATTCTGTAATTAAGTCATAGAGGATAAAATGAAGCTCAAATCAGAACTTGATTATTAGAACTTTGGGAGATGGTTGTTTTATTTTAACTCTGTGCACTGGTATTATTTCAAAATCTTCTTAGGAAAAAATCTATATAGAAAGGTCTGGGGATATGAGTGTTGTAAACTATAATTTTGACAATCTGCTTGACACCAGCCAAGTGATGAAAGGGACAAGAGTGTTTCAAAGTGAAATGATAAAAAAAGTTATGAAAGAGTGCTAGTTTCCAAGTGTGATGAGCCTTGTGGATAGAATCACCAATTCATCGAATACTGTTATACCCAATTCAGCATAACAGGGCTTTCTCCATAGTCTGGCCCACCTCTCATGCCAGCATTGCTTTTCTATTGTCAATACAAAGAAATCTATTACTTTAAAAACTTATGTAATAGAAATGGATGTTGATTTCAAATCCCTGCTGCCCAGACAGGAGGCTAGTATAAGATAGAGTCTTCTTGAGAGGAGTTGAGTACAGTAACTCTTGGAATAAAATGGTAGATACTCTTAATGCATTTTGACATATTTGATAGATTCCCAATCTTCTTCTTCCAGTGCTGCAAAGGCTGATTATATATGACACAGCCCTGTCCTCAGACCCGGCCTCACTGTGGTTGATTGCATTTATGTCTCACAGAGTTAGACTCAAATTGTGTCTCCTTACAGATGATTTCTCTGACCATTTCACCACTACCAGCTAACACAAAGTCACATGCTTCAAGGGGACCAGAAGGGACAAATGGAAGAAGAGGGCTTAAGAGAGGAGAAAAGAACCAGAACAGAAAAGAAGAAGAGAGTCTAAGTCTAGAATAGGGGAAAGGGAAAGTACTGATGTGGGCTGGGACCTACAAGTCAGAGACTTGTCAGCTTAGTGAGGGCCAAGAGGAAAGAGGAGAGAGGAGGGTAGTGTGGGTGTTACTCCTACTCATAATCCACTCCTCTGTGCTTTAGTTTAATGGAGAAACTATATAGAATTCCTGGTTCAGAGGTTATGAGAAATGTCCCTGTATCTGTGATTGTGAAAAATAATGCAGCCTCAAGAAGAGGGAGGCTAATGAACCCCTCTTGGTACATATTAAGTGAATTTTACAAAGATGGCAAGTGTGTACAGAAACAATATCAAGTTACTCTAATGTTTCTCAAGGACATCTAAGGACCAGGTGAAGGTTTAACTAAAGCAGAAATAATAGGAGACTGCTGAATCATTCCTAGGGGTTAATGACTGGCTAGGGACATAGTGGTCTACACTGAAGAGAAGAAAATACCCCATTGTGCAATATTTAACTTTTGCTTTGTGGTCCTTCTTTTTATGTTGATAGTGGTTTCATAAGAGAATCTGAGAGCACTTTTCAAGCAAGAATTCAATGATTCCATTTTATGTCAGAAATACAAGAAATGAAGTGGATGAGTGAGTAATAGAAATACAATAAAGCCCAAGTTTCCTTTTCTGCTTCAGTCTTGGCACAGATTTGAAGTGTATCTATTCATCTTCCATTCTATGTTTAGCAGTCCTCTTAAAGACAAATATGGAAAAACATATTTTTCTAGAGAATAACAAAATAAGAAACAAAGACATATTATAAGAACAGCTTTATTTTGAATCAGATAACAGTGAATTTTAACTTATTCAGCTCTTAAAATGGTTACGTGGGTCAGAGATGTCAGGATTAGAACTAAAATCAATGACAAGAGTTTGGATTTGGCTTCTTAGGTTCTGGCTTAGTGGACTTCTAACTCTGCCTATTTTTTGAGGCGCTCATAGGGTTTTTTGTGTTGTTTTTTTTTTTACGTGTCTGGTTACATGACTGCATTTGTTAGATATAATATTTTTTAAAAAGTCTTCAGGCTTTCTTGTCTAAGGGGAAAATACTTCCCCAACTGAACTTCTAAGAACTTCAAATAGAATCTTTTGCTTGGATCTCCATTCAGTTGCTGTTCAATATTGCTTATATGGTTTTTCCTTGTAATTCCCTTTGTGACATATTAAATAGTGACTTATTTTCTCTCCAAGGCTCTGATTTTTTATTTATTTTTTTATTATTATTTTTTTTATCCTCACCCGAGGACATTTCTTCATTTTTTGTTCAGATAGAATGGGAAGGAGAGAGAGGAAGAGAGAGAGAGAGAAACATCGACGTGAAGGGACACATAGAGTGGCTGCCACCCGCACGACCAACCAGGGCCGGGGACAAACTGCAACCGAGGTACATGCCCCTAGCAGGAACCGAAACCGGGTCTCTCTGGACCGCAGGCCAACGCTCTAACTGCTGAGCCAAACCGGCCAGGGCTGATTTTTTATTTTTATTTATTTATTTATTTATTTATTTATTTATTTATTTATTTATTTATTTATTTTTATCCTCACCCGAGGACATTTTTTGCATTTATCTTCAGATAGAGCGGGAGGGAGAGAGGGAGGAAGAGAGAGAGAAACATCGATGCGAGAGAGAGACATTGAGTGGTTGCCACCCACATGACCCCAACCAGGGCCGGGAACAAATTGCAACCGAGGTACGTGCCCTTAGCGGGAACCAACCCGGGACTCTCTGGTCTGTGGGCCGACGTTCTAACTGCTGAGCCAAACCAGCCAGGGCAAGGCTCTGATTTTTAAAAAGGGCAACCCAGAGTCCTGGCTGGTGCGCCTCAGTTGGTTGGAGTGTCATCCCAGGCACCAAAAGGTGGGGGTTCCATTTCTGGTCAGGGCACATACCCAGGTTGCAAGTTAGATCCCTGGTTGGAGGGCTAGTATAGGAGGCAACCCATCAATGTCTCTCTCTCTCTCTCTCTCTCTCCCCCCCCCTCCTTCCCTCTCTTCCTCTCTATCTAATATCAGTGAAACATATCCTCGGGGAGGATTAAAAAAAAAAGGGCAACCCAGAGACAATTTTATATTGACAGGCTGCACTGTAGCTATTGGATTATCTGTAAGTAATTATAGATCTCAGACACTCCCTTTGTTTCTCTGTGGGAGACCCATAAGAGGCATGGAGTTCTGATCTGTCGCCATCTCCACTCAGAGGAACAGAACATTTTGCTGACACTTGGATTCTGTGAAGGGGAGCCAGATGGACCTTTGGGACCAGGTCACACTGATAATGCCCTGCTCTGGCATCATTTCATCCCTTTCACACCTCCTGCTGGAATTCATTTAGGACCACATCGAGTGGGAAAGCTCTCTCCCACTTGGGATTGGCCTTGCTAATCAATAATCAACCTGAGTTATAACCACCTGTTTTTAAGAATCATTACCTCCCATCAAGGTCTTTCTTTGGGTTAAGGTGTGCTGCTTTGCCACCCCACTGTATGTCTTCTCTGCAATTAGAAGACCTTCCCTCAGCTGTCCCAGAGTGACTGTCACTCTGCTACATGATCCTCTAGAGTGACTCAACCTGTGGGTCACGACCCCTTTGGGGGTGGAACAACCCTTTCACAGGGGTCACCTAAGACATTACAGTAGCAAAATTACAGTTATGAAGTAGCAACGAAAATAATTTTATGGTTGGGGGTCACCACAACATGAGGAACTGTATTAAAGGGTCGTGGCATTAGGGAGGTTGAGAACCACTGGGACCCATCTGCCATTAGCAGCCAGTGTCAGGCTGCCCAGCTCATATGGCAGGAGGCCCTTTCCTCTGGTTATCGTCTAGGTGCAGAGCAAGCTGTTTGCTCTCCTTGCAGAGACATGTGGTGCCTTTTCTTTTAATGATTTTTGAAAAATTTTATTCTCCATACCCTGTGGTAGAATTAATTATTTGGAGGGGGTGCTGACAGGGATACATCTGGAGCTACTGAGCCATAGACGGATTACATCCCCATAGGACATGCATTGAAAGATGGCTGTATTCATTTAAATAGGAAAATTCTCAGCTAATTCATAAACAGAACTTGGTAGGATTGAGTGGTAGTTTTTAATTATGAAGACAGGACATTTCAGTGAATAATTCCTGTTGACTTGTTTATAGATGTTCATATTTGGGTTTGCTGAAGCCTCTGGCTAACAAGCTATAAATGCATAATCAAAGTGAAACGCCACAATAGTTGAAAATTGTTATAGCAAGTTTCTTTGTATAACACAAATGCTCATGTATTTCATACCATTTTGTGGAAAGCAGAACTTCATGACAAGGAGCACAAAGGAAGCATTTCCCGCACGATGTTATCAAATTTAAGTTGTCTTTTGTATTGGAAGTTGTCATTATTGATGAGGAGACAGACTGTTCCAGGATGTAGCTGAATGCCTTACCACCACCCCAAGACACAGTCAGGGAGTAAATGATTCAATAAATGAGATAACCCATGGAAGTGCTTCCTGAGAGAATATGAGAAATCCCCATGGAGGTACTTCAAGGGGACAGCCAGCTCAGTCCATGGAGCTTTTCTTCTGTGACTGGTCACACTGGACCGTAGTCTAAAATAACTTGTATTTAGAGTTGGCATGTCAATTTTTTTTTCTTTTTAAAAATTTTATTGTTGACACTATTACAGATGTTCCCCATTTACCTCCTCTTTGCCCACTTCCACACAGCCCCCCTCTCCTTATCTGTGACCATGGGCTATGCATATGTGTTCTTTGGCTAATCTTTTCACCTTTTTTTTTTTAATCTAGTATGTTCCATAAAGGCAGTATCAGCTCAAATATCCCCAAAGACTGAAAGTTCTGGGAACTCAAGAACATATGTTGTTCTAGGATTCAGTTCTGTTTGTAATGAATAAATGCACAGAAAGAAAATGGCACCATCCCAAGATGGATTAAGAAGTATAAACAATAGTAATAATAAACTATTACCAAATTACCAATTGCATTTTGTTCAGTAAGTGGCTCATTTCAATCGTAAGATTGTTAATATTGTCATGAGAAAGTATCATTTAGTAATTATAAGGAGATAAATGTATGAGTAGCTGTCAGTCAAGAAAGCAAGTTGCTTGATTCTTGGCCAAGTACTGCATAGTTTTAATACTCACCTACACAAAACACACCAAGAATTGAATATTTTTAAAATTTATGATGAGTTAACAGAAATACCTGATCTTCAGTTATTCTTCGTGTGTGAGCCATGCCATGGCTTTCTTGGGCTCTACTTCTTAGGGTCTGTACTCTTAGGGTCCCTGGTTGCATCTATATTCCTGGTCACTGTCCTGCAGGGTGTTGGGGAAGTAGCTCAAAAGGGGAAGGGGAAGATTGGAAGAGATGGAACAGCTTCTCAAAGCTCACCTTATCTCCTCTTTAGCAGCAACATGATACCAGGGTACAAGCCTAGACTTTGAGTTCACACAAGTCTGGTCTCCAGCTATTTCCCTGCCAGTTACTGACTGTATGACCTTGGAAATATTATTTAATGCTCTGAGCCTCAGTTTTATTTTCTGTAAAATGGGTGTGCTACTACTGCTCCTAATAGCTGCCTTAAGGCGTAGTTGTGAGAATTAAATGAGATAAAGTATGTCAAGCACCTAGCACAACTTCTAGCACATTGGCAGACCCTCAATAGGTGCTAGTTTTACTTTACTACTCTCTATATTTTCTTTGATCTAGCCTTTTCCTTTCAGCTTTCTGCTCTGGGAGAAAATTGTGAGCATGACGAGGTTAGTGCAGAATTGTAGTATTTTATTTCCTCATCCATGCCGTTGAAATTGTTCCTGAGGTTGAATTGCTAAACCTAATGGACACCTGTCAGTCCTCATCTTACTTAATTTTTGTGTCATTTAACTTATTCAACTTTGAGAATAAAAAGTCTCCATTCTCCCAGGAAAGGTCTGGTGGCAACAACCACCAGAACAGGTTTTAAACTTTTTAATTAAGCAGTGGCAGTTCTATGACTGTGTTAACAAGCACATTTTAGAACTCGTTTTAAACATCTCTAATTGGTCAGTGACAACTCACTTCATTGGCCATGCCTCTGAAAGCCAACCAGTCAGTGACAGACTGACACTTAGGAAGTCAAATATTTGGCAGTGGACTTGCTCCAGGGAACATTCTTCTAAGGCTGCTGTCAACACACTTTTCTTTTTTTTATCCTCACCCAAGGACACTTTTCCTTTTTTTTTTTTTTTTTTTTTGTTCAAATAAAGTGGGAGGGAGAGAAAGGGAGAGAGAGAGAGAGAAAGACAGAGAGAGAGAGAGAGAGAGAGAGAGAGAGAGAGAGAGAGAGAGAGAGAATGAGAAACATCAACGTGAAAGGGACACATCGACTGGCTTCCTCCCGCACGACCCCAACCAGGGCCGGGGACGAATTACAACCCAGTTCTAACTGCTGAACCAAACCGCCCAGGGCTGTCAACCCACTTTTATCTCTGTGACCAACTCAAACCCAAACAAGTGTGTCCCCACAAAAAATCTACATATGATTAGCAGTTTGCTTCCCTCAATTGCCATGTCTGACCAGTATAGCTCTGTCTGACCAGTATAGCTCTTTCTAATTTAAGAAAGCAGTAAATTCAGCTTTAGTTTTTCTTTCTGATTTTCTCTGATGGTTTTGTCTTTTGCTAATTGTACATGTAAGGCTAAGACTCAGCCACGGTATACTGACTCAGACATAGCTCCTTGGACCTGTGCTTCTTCTTAGTCTTCACTTGCTTCTTATTCTACTCTGCCCTTCTTAAGTCTTGATGTTCCCTAAGCTTTTGTCCTTGGACCCTAGGGCTCCTCATACATCCCTGGGTGATCCCTTCCACTCTGATGGTTTTAGCTGGGACCTTAATGAATCCCAAATCTATTAATATATTGTTAGATAGAACTGGTTTTACTTATAAGTTCATCTGCCCACTAGATATTTCCACACAATGTTGCACAGGTACCTCAGATTTGACATTTCTCAAACCGAAATTCATCTTCACACTCAAATCTGCTACTTCTATATCCTATGGGCCAGTTATCCAGGCTAAAACCTAAATAACCTGTCCTACTCTGTTCCTACATGTAAAGCAAAGTTAAAGAAATTTTGCTTTCTGCATGTCTCTGTATCTGCCCTCTCTTTCAGATCCCATTCTCATCTTTTGCTTATAACATCGCAATAGCTCCCTAAATAGTCTCTCTGACTTTAGTTTCCCCCTTCATACTCCCTGCTCTATTCAGAGTGACCTATGAAACACTGTACCAAATTTGAATGCTTTGCTCAATTACAAATAAGAGAAAACACAACTATTGGTGATTTAAGTAATACAACATCAGTTTTCTCACATATGAGGGTTTGACTGAAGTATCAGTCTGGGACTGGTTCAGTGGTTATGTGATACATCAAGGGCCCTGGTTCTTTATTTCTGCTTTGCTTTTATTCACTGTTGGCTTTTCCCCTTATGCCTGAGGCATTATGATTGCAAAATGGCAGCTTCTATGCAGTATGTCTTACTTCAAAGCCTTCATATTTTAAAGTCTTGTGAACTTCTGCTGTTCTTTTCTAGGAAGACAAAACTTTCACAGAATATCCCTGAAAGATTTCTCCTTACAATTGATTGGTTAGAATGGGGTCACATAGCCCTCTTAGCTAAAAGGTGTGTTAGCAAGTGAATGTCTCATATTTTTCCATACTCTGCTATGGTAAGTGGTTAAGGAGGAAAGAAGGTGGGAATAGATATTCAACTGGCCAACCAGCAACATGTACCCTAAACTTGTAACCTAATTTCCTGCCTAAAACTTCTCAAATGAATTCCCCTTGTCCATAGAAAAATGCTCAAATCTCTTAAATTTTTTTTTTCAATTACAGTTTATATTTAATATGAGTTTCAGGTGTATAGCACAGTGATTAGGCGTTTATATAATTTACAAAGTGATTCCCACAATAAGTCCAGTACCCACCTGGCACTATACCTACTTATTACTACATTGTTGACTATATTCCCTATGCTGTACTTTACATTCACATGACTATTTTGTAACTACTGATTTGTACTTCTAATCCCTTCACCTTTTCCACTCAGCCTCCCAAACCCCCTCCCTTCTGGCAACCTTCAGTTTGTTCTCTGTATCTACCAATCTGTTTCTGTTTTGTTTGTTCATTTATTTTGTTCTTGAGATTCCACATATAAATAAAATGATGTTGTATTTGTCTTCCCCTGTCTGGCTTATTTTACTTAGCATAATACCCTCTAGGTTCATCCATGCTGTCACAAATGGTAAGATTTTATTCCTTTTTTATGGCCGAGTAATATTCCACTATATATATACCACATCTTCTGTATCCAATCATCCATTGAAGCAACCAACTTAGGTTTCTTCCATAGCTTGGTTACTGTATATAATGCTATAATAAACATAGGAGTGCACATATATTTTCAAATTAGTGTTTTGGATTTCTTTGGATAAATACCCAGAAGTGGAATTGCTGGATAATAAGGTAGTTCTATTATTATTTTTATGTATGTATGTATTTATTTATTTATTTATCCTCACCCGAGGACACTTTTTTTTGCATTTACCTTCAGATAGAGCTGGAGGGAGAGAGAGAGGAAGAAAGAGAGAGAAAAACATCAATATGAGAGAGAAACATCGACTGGTCGCCTCCTGCATGACCCCAACCAGATTCGGGGACAAACCGCAACCAAGGTACATGCCCTTGACAGGAATTGAACTCACAAGTCTTTGGTCCATGGGCTGACACTCTAACCATTGAACCAAACCGGCCAGAGTGGTAGTTCTATTTTTAATATTTTGAGGAAACTTCATACTGTTTCCCATAATGTCCGAACCAATCTGCATTCCTACCAACAGTGCACGAGGGTTCCCTTTTCTCCACATCCTCACTAACACTTGTTGTTTGTTGATTTATTGATGATAGTCATTCTGACAGGTATGAGGTGATATCTCATTGTGGTTTCAGTATTCATTTTTCTGATGATTAGCAATATTGAGCATTCTTTCATATGTCTATTGAACAATGCCCAACTTTCTTAGCATGGCGTGTAGACCCCTTTATTAATTGGCCCCTCTAACATTTTATTTATTGCTACTTCTCTTTCAACCACCATCTATTTTTTTGGAGAAGTGGGAGAGAGGAGAATCTCAGACATTAACCATATTATTTAAAGTAACAAAGCACTTAGCTAAAGAAATTGTTTCAAGTATTGCACTGAACAGAGTTTAAATTAATGTTTCTTTATATTATCCAGTCTGTAGACATGTGTAAGGAAGATTAATACAGTTGTGTAGAGAAAAAGAAGTAATGCTTGCTTTGCACAACTGAGTGTAGTGTGGTCAATTTGCTCTTCCACTAGTGACAACATTAAAGGACATTAAGGTAGTTTGGATAGTTAAGATAATTTGAGAAATTGACTACATAACAACTAATATCCTTGCAATTTAAGATCTCAGGGAAGAAGGTTTAAGACTTACCTCCAAAGACAAAGAATTATGTTTTTAACAGGTCTATTATTTTTTGAAATGCTATTTACTGTGAACATAGCATAAGATATACCTTCTTAATAAAATTCTAAATTTATGATACATTATTGTTGACTACAGGTACAATGTGATACAACAGATCTTTAGAGCTCATTCATCTTGCTTAACTGTAACTTCATGGGTGTTGATTAGCACTCCACATTTGCCCCTCCTCCAGCTTCTTTAACCATTTTGTTAATCACAAGTTTTGCCCCTAGACAAATATACCCACTCACAGGCACCTTTATGCTTTTATAGAATTGGTTTATTACAACCATAAGCGAGTTCATTAGAGAGATCATCTATGTCAGGTCAGAGATACGACACACAGTTTTGACTGTAGTGTCAAAGAACCAACCACCTTTGGGTTCACTGTTCACTTTTTTTTTTTTGTATAAAAGTTTTGGCAATCTTTGGTACACCTTTGATTTTGATAAATGACCCTGTATTTTATTATTTACACATTAAAACAGTGAGGTTGCGGTCAATGACTTGCTGTATTGGTGGAATTCAGCACACTTCTCTGTGGAAGTCCTTTGATATGCAGCCTTGTTGAAATCCTTTTTCTAATGGTTCCATTCTTTGATAACTCTTCACATATTTAAACTTTCACATAATTACAAATTCTTTCCAAAGCCTTTCTTCATTGATCTCTTAACCTAAAGTTAACTTACTAGTTTTCTATTACAATATCCATTAAAAACTAAACTTAAAAAAATATATTTTATTGATTTTTTTTTAGAAAGAGAGGGAGAGATAGAAATATCAGTGTGAAAGAGAAACATTGATTGGCTGCCTCCTGCATGTCCTCCACTGGGGATCAAGCCTGCAAGCTGGGCATGTGCCTTGACAGGGAATCCAACAGGTGACCTCTTGGTCCTTGGGTTGATGCTTAACCACTGAGCCACACTGGCTGGGCTATCCATTAAAAATTAAATTGAACTCTTTGTTATCACATTCTTATAATCAAGTTAGTGTTATTTCAAATGGTACCAATAAATTCATATTAATATGTCATTAACAAAATTATTACTTTTAGAGGTCAAATGCTGGATATATATTCTCTAATAATATATTTTCTTTTTTTTAATACAGATTTTATTTTATAACTTGTATATGTTTTATGTGTAAACTAGAGGATATTGAGCATGAAGCAAAGTTTTAAGCCACTGCTGCCTGGGGATGTTTGATGGTATTATACAGGAAGTAGAAAGCATTGTGCAAATGGGAATATGCTTTTAGTTTGACCTGAAGCTAAAGGAGACTTTACTCAACAAACAAGCTTTAAATTTTCCTCACTATCATCACAATACAATTAAAAAAAACAAACTGAATCTACAGAGAGAATGCAGCTGACAGGGAGACTCAGAAACAGAGTGTGGGTAGAGACGGAGCTACATTATGCTACTGCTGGGGTTAATTTTTTAAAAGAAATGTTTGTCCATGATCAAGAATGCAAATGCAGACCTCCAGCTATAATAGTGAAGGATGAAAGAGGATTTATTCTGGGGCAGATTTTGTGTCTTGGACACTGTTTAGGATTTATCTCCAAATCCTTGGTGAGGAGGAAGTGAACCGGCGATCTCTTGGTGCATGGGTCAATGCTCAACCACTGAGCCACACCAGCCATGCAACAAATAACTCTTTTAAGTGGGCATTTGGGATGATAGATGTGTGAGGCCCCTTAAAGGCAGTGGAAGCGTGAACTCAGGGCCAGGGGGCAGGGGTGTTGATTTTCATTCACTCTGCCATAGTCTTGTCTTATAGTTCTCCTAGAAGGAGCCCAGGACTGTAGTTTCACATATCAAGAAGATTTGTATTGTTAATAAGTTTCATGATGCCCTTCCATAAAATTAAAGCAAACAAGTAAAAAGCATTAATTGTTTCTACTCCATTTCCCCTCCCTTTGGACCATGTATTAGTTAGCTTGGGCTCCCCAAACAAAATAACCCAGATTGAGTGGTTTAAGCAACAGAAATTTATTGCCTTGTAGCACTGGAAGCTAGAAGTCTGAGATCAAGGTGTCAGCAGGGCTGGTTTCTTCTAAGACATCTTTCTTTGGCTTATAGATTGGCCATTGCTCTATGTTTTCAGGTAGTCTTCTCACTTTGCGTGTCTGTGTCCTGATCACCTCTTCTATGAAACCAGTTTCTTCAAGAAACCAGTTATATTAGATTAAGGTCCACCACCATGACCACAATTTAATTTGATCACTTGTTTAAAGATGTTATCTCCAAACACAGTCACATTCTGAGGTCCAGGGGTTAGAACTTCAACACAGGAATGTGGGGGGACACCCTTCAGTTTGTAACAGATCACAGTTCAGATCTAGATAATCTTTCCAACTCAGGTTTTGTGAACTTTCCCTTCTCACTGCCCTTGACACACTGTCAATGGTGGTGAATGACAACTCTGGGAGACTAATGAGAACATTAGCTGGAGGTGATTAGCAGAGCTAAAGTCCACATCATTCTCTTCACCTAGAAGAATGAAACACAAATGAATGATTGTGATGGTAAATTTTTCAAAAGGGGCTGTAATGAGCAGGGCACAATTTTGGTCACTGTCCTGTGCTTTGTTTGTGAGTAGTCATTTCATTCAGTTTATGACATTAATAAAGCCATTGCCTTGGGCATCATCTATTATGGTAAATTCCTGCAAATGTGCAAAGGTCAACATTCTATATGTGTCAAAATAAAAGACAGAGGTACATAAATGGTGAAGATTTTTTTCCTCCAGGTAATACCTCTGATGAGTAAGTCTGCATCAGCATGCCACACTTCTCTTCTCGGGAATGGTTAATGAGAAATTTGTGATGCAATGTCTGGGTCTGCTTTCACACTCGCATTCACAATAGGAGCAAAATTCTTTGGTTGAAAAGCAACAGACAGTACATAGGAGAAAAACAGAGTAGCTTCTTGTTTTCTCCTGTATTACTTTGTTTTTCAAACTCAGCCAAACATTGAGGACATTTTAGTTCCTGAACCCAGCATATTTAATGGCATAAAAGGGATAATGAAAAAAATCAAACCAATTATCATTTATTTAGTGTCCAGTTATGTGTCAAATACCATGTTAACTATATAAAGGATATTGGGAAATTTAAGTCTGGTTCCCTGCTATTCCTCAGACTCAGTATTTATATTTAAGTAGGAGAACAAGAGACAGATGAGGAAAATTAAATGAGAGTAACAGCCTGAACCACAGCAGACAAGATAATAAATACTGATTTCTGAATGAGTGGAATAAATATTCAAAGGGAGAAACCCGGTGGAAGAGGAGGTCCTTTCCAGCTGGTTGGGTGAAAGAAGGTTCTAGGAGGGAGAAGAAATTTGAGCTGAATTTATAAAGGAAAAAAAAAAAAAAGAATGTTGAAAGAAAGGAAAATTGATTTTTAAAGGAGATTTTTAGGAGAAAAACTTAAGTTTATGCCAGGTTCTAGTAGAATTTAAGTAGAGGTAAATATGTGAGACTTTTATTAGGATTTTATGTTGGCATTGAGGTCATTGAAGTTTTGGGGCCAGAACACAATGTAATAAAATGGTTGTTTTAGGACTAGTTTTAAAATATTGTTATATTAGCTTATATGTGGAGTGACTAAGAATCCTAAATTTGCAAGGTGATATGGAAAAAGAAGGAGGATGGAATGGAGAGAAACCAGGACTAAAGAATGGAATGAACTTTGAGGGAGAGGAAAGAACAAAAGGTGATGGCTTGTTGTTAAGCCTGGGTGATCCAAGGAGAGTGATGACATTAGTGATTAGAGATTGGTGATGACGTTACTGACTTCAGGAGTAAGGAGAGGACTATTTCTCTCTGGAGGATGGAATATTTCATAGATGGGGCCAAGTGGAGGTTCAAGGAGGAACACGCAATTGAAGATGTAGGCTTGGGAAGCAGGAGAGCAGGTGAGGCTAGCAAGACATAGTGAAGGGTCATCCTCATAGAAGTAGAAGGTGAAACAAAGAATCTAATAGAAACAGGCTACAGAAAGTAAAATTTGAGTATTGAAACAAATTACATTTTAATTATTAGTCACAGGATTTTTTCTCCATCTCAGTACAAAAGTTAGAGTGGACATATATTTTTTTCAAATAAAGGCAATCTGGAAACTGATATATGTGATATTAAAGGAAAATTATGTATGTTGTTTTGTATCTGTGAAGAAGCACAAAAATAGCTATGATTATTATGAATCAAGTGATCATGTTTTGGATGGTGAAGGGAATATAATAGAAATAGATATATGATACATCTATGAAGTCAGAAAAGACAGACATGACATGACTGTCACCATTGTCAGTAAGATGGCCATCGTTACAACAGGTCAGGTACTAATTACACATGACATTGTTAGGTACCATTAAAAAATCAATTTCTCAAGAAACCAGGCTTTTGTTCATAAATCTAAGACATGATGTTGTGACTTTCAGTTCACTGAGAACTTGATGATTTGGAATTAAACACAATCCACTTTAACAAGTGTTTTCTGAGCATATGCATGACTCTGCTGGGGTCATGGAACTCTAAAAAGATAAATTAGACACTGTTGCCCTCCAGGAGTAAGGGAACAGAACACCATCATTAAGTATCTGCTTAACGTGGGCCAGGCGTTCTGCTCAGTCCCTGGTAGGCTCTCATCATATGTGTCACCTTATGATGTAGTTGAGGAGCAGATGTATATCCCAATGACTCTACTGTCAGCTAAGCCTCAGTAAGTAAAATAATAGAGGATGGTATATGAAATAAAGAGAATGATTGCAGCTGGGAAAATCCAGGAAAACTCCTTGTATAGAGTAATTTCTAAACTGGATTTTGATGCATGAGCAGTAAAATAAATATTTTTTAACAGAACCATCCAAGTGCCACTGAAGGCAAAATCAATTGCTAGAATAAATTTTCAGCCTGTTAATATCAGATATGGGCAAAGTCACTGAGATGTTATTTTACTTAGTTCTTCAGTTCTAAATAAATGGCCAAATACACTGACATCTTAGATGAAATGTTCCAAAAGAATTCATGTGCAGATATGAAATGAAACTGGATTTTTCAGTATTGAACGCATTCAGAAGAAGTTCTTTGATCTGTGGTTGGCTGTCCATGGTTGATAAGTGTGATGGTTAAATTTTATTTGTCAACTTAGGTAGCTATGGTGCCCAGTTGTTTGTCCAACACTAGTCTAGATGTTGCTGTGAAGGTATTTTATAAATGTGGTTAACATGTACAATCACTTGTAGATGAGTTGAAGATTATCCTTGATAAAGTGGGTAGGTGTCATCCAATCAGTTAAAGGCCTAAAGGGCAAAAACTGGGTTTTCTCAAAAAAGAATTCTGCCTCAAGAATATAACAAATTCCCTTAGTTTCTAGACTATTGGTCTTGCCAGCCCTCACAATTGCATGTGACAATTTCCTAAAATAAAGCTGTGTGTGTGTGTGTGTGTGTGTGTGTGTGTGTGTGTAATTTGTTTCTCTGGAGAACTCTAACTAAAACAATCAGCCTGTGGGAAGGCTTCAAGACCCAAAAATACATGTTCAGATGTCAGTGGATATTTCTTATACCCCTTCTATAGGAGAAGAGAAGGCAGACTCTTGGAATAAGCAAATCTTCTGTTTATTCAGCACTTTTCTGGTGATGGGAATCTCCCCTAATCTCTCTCTTTCTCTTCCTCTATCTCCATCTCCATGTCTATCTCCATCTATCTTTATCTCTCTTGGATCTCCTTGTGCTCAAACAAGTGACTCTTAGCCTCTTTGTCTCCATTCAGCCAACCACCCTGAAAAGAACCTCTTCAAGAAGGAGGCCTACTCACTTTCCATGCATCTTCCCATGCTTGGGCAACCTATTCTCAAGACCCAGATTCTAGCAGAGAAGCTAAGAGGCTTTCATTTGACCTTGGTTTGGGGGCTGGAGTTTAGAATTCAAATTTACCAAGGACCTCTATACTTTGGTAATTATGAAATAAAACTTCTAATTTGTTTATTATTTATTTCCTTTGTCTATCTCTACCCGTTAGAACTTGGAGATGTGGTGCAGACCACTGGTGACTGATTTAAATGCTAACTCCAAAACAGTGTGGATGTCAACCTAGTACTGTGACGAATCTGGTGTTCACTTTTTTATCTTTTCTAATTTTTCATAAGATGCATTTCTTTTATAATAAAACCATAAAACTTAATTTTGTGTCAGTGTAGTCAAGCTAGATATATTAATTTCCTATTGCTGCCATTACTACAAATTACTACAAACTAAGTGTCTTTAAAACAACAGAAACATTATCTCACAGTTCTGTAAGTCAGAGGTCTGAAGTAGCTGAGATAGTCTCACTGCTCCTGGTTTCACAAGGCTGAAACCATGATGTGCGCAGGGCTGTGTTCCTTTTTGGAGACTCTGGGGATGAACTTTTTTGCTCATTCAAGCCGTTGACAAGATTCAGTTCCTTGTGGTTGTAGGAGTGAGGTCCCTGTTTTCTTGTTGGTTGTTGGACAGAGGTAATTTCAGATTCTAAAGACCACCTCCATTCCTTAGCTCATGACTTCCATCTCCACCTTCAGAGCCAGTAAAGTCAAGTCGTGTCCTTTTCTGGCTTTGAGTCTCTCTTACCTCCCCTTGTGCTTCTGTTAACTCTTCTGCCTTGAATATTCAGCTTTTAATGGCTCATGTGTTATATTAGACCCACTCAGATAATCCAAGATGATTTCTTTACTTTAAAGTCAGCTGATTAGTAACCTTAATTCCATCTTTAGGGAGGTGACCTGTGAACTAGGCAGTGGCACAGTCACAGAGCAGCACATAAATGCATTAATGTGACCCCAGCAGTTACACTTTCCTATTTTCATTTTCTATGTTTTAGTCGACTCTTCCTTCCACCTCTCCTGAGTAGGGCTTAAGATGAAAACAATTTATAAATACACCAAGCAAATAGTTGGTAATAAGAAACTTGAGTGAGGTAACAATGAAAATAATTTAGATTAGCATTTTTAAAGAACAATCACTTTATTATTTTTTCAAGTGCTAAGGTAACATTTTACTTAATAAGATCAGGCATTCTGTAAGGAGACAGGGCAGAAAAATTTAGAACAACAACATCGCAAATACTAAAATGCATCATAAAAGACTATCAGGGAATATTGACGTAAGCCCCATGAAAACACTGAACAATACAGAGTAACAATACGAAATCAATCTTTGCTTTAAATGGAAACATACTCTCTAATGTTTCTAGTCCAATTTCATTTGGGAAGAGAAAGAACCTGCCTGTCACTAGAGCCCTCACTCTGAGGCCTAAATGAGAGTGTCGATGCCTGAAACTCCGTGTCATGGTTAATCTGGTCCTCGTGTGATTGTTCATAGCAAATGGCAGAGTTGAAAAGCCACCATATGTTTTCAAAATATTTTGAAGACATGTGAAATACCACTTAACATTACAAAATTAAAAGTGTAGGACACAAAACTGTATATAGTGTATGGTAACTATTTTGTTGTATGTTTGTGGGCTGAGTTTCTCTAAGCTTCGCTGTTCTATCTTATGAGAGCAAATGAGGTCTCATGAATGTCTGTGTCATAAATTTTACATAATTCAGTCTCACAGATTGTGCCTAGGAGGCCCTGAAGTTGTCCTATATAAACTTAACAAATAATTCTGTTTCCTTTCCTTCAGGTCCTTTGTTGGTCTCCAGAGCCTACAGAGTCTAGGGCACTCAGTTTAGATTCAAGCTGGGACTGTACAAATATAAAGTCAGATTCACACAGAAAAATGACTAGAAGAAAATATACCAATTATTTGCTCCATGTGGTAAGGTTATGGTTTCCTTAGTTTTGTACTTTTTTATATTTTACAAATTGTTTTCAGTGAACCTCTTGTGCTTCTGAAGAAAAAGTAGATAAAATAAGAGGAGAAAGAAAGAGAGGAGAAAGAAAGTAGTGCGGAGAGAGAAGAGGGGAGAGGGAGAGAGAAATGGAGAAAATGGCAGAAAGTGAACTTCACCTATTGGATCAAAGAAATGCTTTTATAAATTATGCTAAAAATGTGGCCAAGTCATAGGTTCTTTCCGTATTGGAGGTTATCAGTTGCAGAACCATATACTGAGCTGCTTGGAAACTCAGTGACTTGCTGGGAAGCTGGAGAACGAACAATTTCTGCCAACCATTCACCAACTCTGGGGAGATACTTTAAGACAATCCAAATTTAATAAAAATTTTCCCCTCTCTCAGAGGCTCAGCCAGGATGAAGCAGAGCCCCTGGAGAGAAAGGTAGGAGAACAAGTAAGATAAACAGATACTGGGAATAAAGACTGAAAAACAGTACCTTAGTGGCAAAATCACTGGGTATATTTATTTCAAAGAAAAAGCGGTGTGGTGATGACTGATTGATGAGGTGGTTTAGCATTTGTGATCACTGCCTGAAAAGGATTTATCTGTCTGACTCTCACTTTAGGGGAGGCAATCACCTGGATGACAGTAAGGTCTGAAATTTTGAATTTCTGACTACTAGGTTGTGGGCAACTACTTCAAGAATCCTACAAAACAAAAGCAGTGCAAACTCAGGAAAGGTGCTGACACCCACATGGTCACTTGGAATAAACCTGTACCTTGACCAAATCTGTCGTTGAACCGTGGTTTTCGCAAAAGGGCACACCTAGAGTGCTGAAAGAGCGGGGAGACTGAGTCAGGAAAGAGAGTGGGGATGGAAGGTTTTGTATTTTCCTGACATAGAAGAAAGCGCCCCTGCATATTTTTAGTGAGATGAAGATTTTAAGCCCATAACATTTCGGAAGTGATATGTCCAGTCTCCAAATTCATGGTTTGTATTTCCGTGTTCGAGGAGAGGTAGATGGGATGTAGAGAGTGGAAAGGAAGTGCTCTTGGAAGCCCATTCTTGTGTTCATTGGCAGGTAGTGATAAACCCTGTCATCTCGTGGTCCTCATAACATACCTGTGAACTTTTTGCAATTTGGCAGTGGAAGTGGGGGGATGGGAAGGGAGCAGCAAACCCAGGCCTCAGAAAATGGTCTACCTGCTGCTTTGCCCTCCCATCGTCTTCCCTTTCTCAGCAAATGGCAATTATTTTCTGCAATTCTCAGACCAAAAACTTGGAGTCATTTTTGACCTTTTTTATATCCTGTATACAATGTACCAGCAAATTCTGTTGGCCTTGTCTTAAAACTACGTCTGAAGTTTAATCGCCAGTTGCCAATTCTGCCGTATTACCCAGAGCCAGGCAGCCTTGATCTCTTGTCTGGATTACACATTAACTTCCTTACTTGTCTCCTGGTTTCTAATCTCACACCTTTACAGTCTATTCTTAAACAGCAGCTAGAGAGATCCTTGTAAAAAGATAAATCGTCTCCTGTGACTTCTCTGCTCACAACCCTGCAATGGCTTCCGCTTGGCGGGCACACAGGTAATTTTCTTCTGTTGGCCTAGAAGAGCCTCCAGGATCTGGCCCCATCCCGTTACCTAATCCCTGCTGTTCCTTAAACTCACTAAATATGTTGTTTTAAAGCCTTTGTTGTATATTCTTCTTTCAGATATTTTCATTGTTTATTTCTCATGTCAAAGCTCCATGGATTCAAATATTAGGGGGACTGGAAAGTAATGTCGGTTTTTTTACATTAAATTCAAACAAATAAATTTTTAATAAGTTTTATTTTTAATCAATGATGTAATCACCCTCGTTATCAACAACCTTTTGCCATCTAGTGTGCAAATTGTCAATGCTGGATCGATAAAAATCAATTGGTTTTTGAGCAAAATATCTGGAGATGGCATTTTGGACATCATTCAAATTTTCAAATTTTTTGCCACTTAGAAAATGTTGTAGTGATCGGAATAAATGGAAATCCGATGGCACAATATTGGGCGAGTATGGTGGGTGAGGCAATACCTCCCACCACAATTCATTAATTTTTTCCAGGGTTCATCTTGCGCAGTGCGGTCTTGCATTATCGTGTTGCAGAATAACGCCTTTTCTGGTGACAATCGCTGGGCACTTTTCAATTAAGATTGATTTACTCGATCCAATTGTTCACAGTAAAGATCTGCATTCAGTTTGTCCAGGTTTCAGCACTTCAAAATGAATGACCCCGCAAATACTCCACCAAACACACAAAAGTGCCTTTTTGGGGTGTAAACCTGGCTTAGTTGTACTTCGTGGCGATTCCTTCGGAGAGAGCCACTGCCTTTTGCGTTTTGGATTATCATAGAGGACCCATTTTTCATCTCCAGTGATCAAGCGATCAAAAAACGCTTCTGTATTGTGCCACTGAAACAATAAGTTGCATGTGGTGGACCGGTCAGCTTTGTTTTCTTCAGACAGATTATGCGGGACCCAAACACCTGCTCTGCTTACTTTACCAATCTGCTGCAAATGTTCTTGGATGGTCGACCAAGGTTGGTTAAGAGTGTTTGACAGTTCCTCGATTGTCTGACACGGATTTGCTTCCACTTCCGCCCTTAACATGGCATTACTTTAACGACATTACTTTCCGGTCCCCCTAATATCAACTTGAAGTCTTTCCTGACTACATTTTGTAAAACATCAACTCCCCTCCCTAGTGTCCCCATTCCTCTTTCACTGCTTTATTTATTTCCAGAGTGTGTATCAACTCCTGTCATACTATTTATTTATTTTTATTATGTTTCCTTATTAAATACAAACTTCTTTAGAATTTCTTGTTTATTTTCCTTATTGCTATATCTCCAGTACTTGACAGAATGCCTGGCATGTTTTCAGTATTCAAGTAAATAATGGAGTAAATAATTCCCTATGAAAATGACTGAGTTAGGGACCGATAAAACTCAATTACAGTATGAGAAATTTAGCTAAGGAATAAGGGAGAGAATTTCCTCTTCAATAAATAGAAACATGCTAAGCAATACCAAGGACTCTCAGCAAGTCTTTAAAGTTTTTTTTTTATTGATTTTAGAGAGAGAGGAAGGGAGAGAGAGAGAGAGAGATAGAAACATCGATGAGAGAGAACATGGACTGGCTGACTCCTGCATGCCCCCCACTGGGGATTGGACCCACAACCTGGGCATGTGTCCTGACTGGGAATCAAACCGGCGACCTCCTGGTGCATGGGTTGATGCTCAACCACTGAGCCACACCGGCCAGGCTCTCTGCAAGTCTTTAAAAAGATGAATGATTGTCTTTAAAGTTTCATAATTTACTTCTTAGAAAGCACTCCAAAATAAAATTTTAATTCTAGAAATTTTAGCAGGTTTTCCTCATAAATCTGGAATACTTAAGTGATGGCAAGTTCAGACTAGGGAACTAGGGACTAGGATCCCCATAATTAAATAGATTGGCATTCAAGTCCCTTTAGTAGCTGTTGCATTTTTCATAACAAGTCTGGGAGCATTGAGGTTGATGACAAACAGCACTAGAAGTAATGATGTGCAATAGATAAATGTTGAATAAGGAGCAAGTGACATAGACATAAGAATAACAAGGATGATGAGGGCTCTGTTCTCACCAACTACTGTGGTTGGAAATAACATCTGGTTCTTCTAATTTCTTGATTTTTCCCAGTTACTACAGAGTTCCAGATCACAGATATCTGGTAATCTGAACACAGTTCAACAATTCTAAATACAGTATGTGTACTTAAACTGGTTATTTGTTCATAGGTCCCATTGAAATGGTAGAGTCCAGAGTGACTTGCTGTACTCAAAGAACCCTCTCTCTATTTATAATTTAATTTTTAATGTGGAAATTTTTAAACATACAATTAGAGAGAATATGATAATGAGCCACCATGAACTCATCATCCAGCTTCAACAATTGCCACACTTTGCCATTCTCAGGACCCACTTAAGACATCTACACTTTGCACTGAATGTGACTTTGCATTTCTGTGAGAATAGCAGATGGTTACATCTTGACAAAACAAAGGCACCACAACCAATTGAAAAGTTATCTGCATAAGAAAATATTACCTCACTCATTGTGACATATTTGCTTTTCAAAAAATACAGTTTTACTAGTTATAAATGATGTGTCAGGCATAGGTTCTCATTCAAAGATATGTGCTTGTTTTCCTGAATCCAAGAAGAGAGGATGGAAAATGAATCCTCAGATGAATTAGATGCAGAGGAGAGACTAAGAAACCTTAAAAGAATCATTGTAATTTTATACAGATGAATTATTTATGACAATGTATAAAGTACAACCATTTCAATAGGAGAAATGTGGGTTTCTACTTGAGAAATAGAGAATTTAGAGAGTTTAAGAAGTTGTCCTGGAAGGTTCTGGGCCAGAACATACTTTGTATAACCCCCAGCTGTGGGCTGAACGGTATGATGCTATAGTGTTTAAGCTCCTCAAAAAACCTATTGGCATGCTTCCTTGCAAGGCTGGTTCTAGGTGTAGGCCTGATGGGGAGTCAGAGAATAGCAGTAAGTCAAAGGTCAGAGACAGTGTGGGTGCTTTTAATGAACTGATCTTGGAGCATTTGGCTTTTGTCTGTATTTGGTTTGCTCTACTTAGCATTTTTAGAGGGGGTGCTCTTATGTCAGTGTAGTAATTAGTGGAGCATTTATAGAACTGATTCACTCTTAAATAAGGCCAGGTTGTTGAATAGCTTTTCAGCATTTCCAGACTTAAATAGTAAAAGAATAGTTGATTAGTCCATAACAATCAGCCAAGTTTTAATAAGGGTTACAGTATTGTAAGTTGGCATAAAAGCAGAGCCATTTTTAGATAGTCGGAGGGATATTCATTTTATTAAGCCCTAATAGTTGGCACAGAAAATATACATTGTAATAACTTACAAATATTGTTTACATGATTAGGCAGGATATATATATATCTATATATATATATATATCCTCATCTGAGGACATTTTTGCATTTATCTTCAGCTAGAGCGGGAGGGAGAGAAGGAGGAAGAGAGACATCGATGTGAGAGAGACACATGGACTGGTCGCCACCCACACGACCCCAACAGGGGCAGGGGACAAACTGCAACCAAGGTACGTGCCGTTAGTGGGAACCGAAGCTGGGACTCTCTGGTCCGCAGGCCAACGCTCTAACCTGGCGGTTCTCAATCTGTGGGTCGCCACCCCTTTGGGGGTCGAACGACCCTTTCACAGGGGTCGCCTAAAACCATCGGAAAACACATATTTCCAATGGCGATTCATAACAGCAGCAAAATTACAGTTATGAAGTAGCAACGAAAATAATTTTATGGTTGGGGGTCACCACAACATGAGGAACTGTATTAAAGGGTTGTGGCATTAGAAAGGTTGAGAACCACTGCACCGCTGAGCCAAATCGGCCAGGGCAGGATATTTTTAACTGTAAAAATTCAAGGCAGGAGGGGAAAACGTTTATCATAAAATATTCATATTGATTTGTTAAAACAATGTAATAAATACCTATAGTATCCTGCCCCTTTTCTTCCCACCTTTCGGCCTACTTTCTATAAATTAATCCCATTAACTATTTCCTTAATTTAGCTGTTTTCCCTGGCATTTATCTGTTTTTCTGAATAACATGGACATTTTGCTATTTTAAAAATTCATTGAAAACATTGTCTATAGAACTTATTCCATCAGTGAAGATGGGTTATTTGTGTGTGGTTGTTTGTGGTGAGAGAATACACTTCTACAAAGGTAGACAATGCCGAATGTTGGAAAGAAAGTGGAGGAACCAGAACTCTCATGCACTGCTAGTGGGAATGTAAAATGGAACCACTGCTTTGAAAAAGGCACATCTCCCAAGAGAAAGGCAAAGGTGCACTTCATAGTTAAGGACATATGACATGAACATATTATTTTTCACATACATAAATTAAGAATGGTCACGAAAGAGTTGATTTATCAAATAATTCTAATGGATTTCTTTTGTGCCATAATCATCCCCAGTGAATTTAGCATATATTATAATTAAAAAAAACGTATTTCACATCACTATTGGGGAACTATTATTTGTGTAAAGTGAAGTATACATTTATTCAAAGATCTAAATTGGGAAGCAAAGAAAATAAAGGCATTAGAGAGTAATCCAAAATTTACTGGGGAGGAAAACCTTAGATAAAAAACTGGTTTGCCAAGATGTTATAGTTTGGTGGCTATGGAAGATATGATTGCTTTGAGGCTTCAAATGCAATAGTTTTGAGATTCTTTTGCAATGTCTCTGCCCTGGCCCCCACTGGAAAAATGGCAGGACAATATGGGAACTGGAGAGCCCAAGTAATCATCACTGAAAAGGACAGAACCCAGCAGCTGGTGAAGGCTTTTAGATATTAGAGCAACACATTCATTTGGCAACAAAAGCAGAATGGGAAACAAGAAGTTCTTTATTTTCTGGCAGTCACTGAGTAGTAGGTTGTACATTTCCAGCCACTCTGAAAGGGATGATCTTTGCCAATGCCATTGGGAGGGCCCACCAGATGCTACATAACCACCAGGGAAAAGTGAAACATAACTGAACAACCAACACTTCATTTGTTGCAAGACACCTTTAGACACTCAATCCCAACTGACAATGCAAAGAAGATGTCAAAACCACTACTAATGCTAATCCCTTTACTCCTGGCATACAGTAGAAAACAAAAAAGTAAGCAGAATTTTTTCAAAAATGATTTTCATAAATATGCATTTGTCATTATAATTAAGAAAAAATTCAATGAAAGACCTACCCTTAAAATTAAAAATTTTTTATCAAAAGAGAAGCCATGAAAACGCATTCAATCACAGGGTATTTTCACTCTTGGCTGGTGTCTGGAGGTGAATCTAGGCTGAAAGATATTAATTGCAAGAGAGAGGATGGCTGCATGTGAGAAATAAGTTCAATTATGTTCACAATTAATATTAAGATCCCAAACCATTTTTTGATTTATCATAATATAAAGAGTCTCAAGAAGCACATTGCATGTAAATATTTGCATAGAAGAGGATTTGATGAAGAACCGTGATCAAACATAACATAAAATTCTAAGAAAGTAAAGGTTAGGCAAATTTCTTAGTACAGACAAAGAACAGGGAACTGCATTTTTACCTTTCTTCAATGAGAAAAAATATTTTTCCATAACGAGGTCATTTTTTTCTTTTAAATTCTTCAGAGCTCAGGAGATGCTCCTTCATTCTGTTCTCCCAATAAACCAAGGGTCGCATTTCTATTTTTCCTCCTTAAAGCTTTTTTTCTTTTTGAACTGGTTTTATAGTCTTGCCTTATCCTCATATAATATAATATATGTCTTTTGCCCAGCCCGATTCCTTCTCTCCAGTTTCTGATTCTTCTCCTTGGGGAATTTATATGAAAATGTGTGGGACTTTCTCACATCCCTCATTTCTCTCAAAGTTGTTTTTGTCCAGGAACCTGGTCGAAGACACACCTATTCATGCCTTTAAAGCCAGGTCTGTAGACCTAAATGTTGGCTGTGAAGACTGAAACAGCCCTGGTACTCAGTTCCATCCTGTCTCAGCCAGGATCCGAGGTTGGTGCTGCCAACCCCATTTGTTGAAATAAAGAGTGGAATCTTAGAGAAAAAGTGTTCATTATCAGAAACTTAAAAAGTACTGGCTATCACTTTTATATCATCCTAGTTACTTTGCTTTTCAAAGCTGGAGGCATCACACTTCCTGATTTTAAACTTGACTACAAAGCAATAGTAATCAAAAGAGTATGAATGGCATAAAAACAGACACATAGATCACTGGAAAAGAACTGAGAACTTGAAAATAAATCCATGCATATACAGTCAACTAATACTTGACAAGAGAGTCAAGAAAACTGTTGAGGAAAAAGTATTTTCAATAAATGGTGCGGGGAAAACTGGATGTTTACATGTAAAAGAATGAAATTGAATCCTTATCTTACACTACTCATAAAATTAACTTAAAATAGATTAAAGACCCCAAATCATAAAATTCCTAGAAGAAATCATAGTAAAAAAGCTCTTTGAAAATTGGTTTGGCAATTTTGTGATTGCCAAAAGCACAAGCATAAAAAATAAATCAGCAAGTAGGATTACATCAAACTTAGAAGCATTGCACAGTAAAAGAAACAATTAAAAACTTAAAGAGGCAATCTATGAAAAGAGAAGTTATTGAAAACTATTTATATTATAAGGGATTAATATCCAAAATATATAAAGAACTCATATAACTCAATAGCCAAAATAAAACAAAACAAACAAATATATAAAACAAAACCCACCTGGATTTTTAAAATGGGCAGAGAACTTGAGTGGACATTTTTTCCAAAGAAGACATCAAGTGGCCAACAGGTACGTGAAAAGATGCTCAACATCACAAATCATCAGAAAAATACAAATCAAAACTACAATGAAATATCACTTCACACCTGTTAGAATGCCTATTATAAAAAAAAAGACAGGAGATAGCAAATGTTGGTGAGGATGTGGAGAAAAGTAACCCTTATACACTGTTAGTGAGAATATAAATTGGTGCAGCCACTACAGGAAATAGTATGGAGTTTTCTCAAAGAATTTAAAATTCATCTACTACATGACCCAGCAGTGGCCTTTCTGGGTATATATCTGAAGGAAATAAAATCACAGAAGTGATATCTGTAACTCATGTTTATTTCAGCATTAATCACAATAGCCAAGACATGAAAACAACTTGTGTCCATTGATAGATGAATGGATTTTAAAAAGTGGTGTGTGTGTGTGTATATATATACTATTATATATATACTAATGTATATATATATAAAATATATATATATTTTTAAAAAGTGGTGTGTGTATATATATATATATATATATATATATATATATATATATACTATTCAACCATAACAAAGAAAGAAATCCTAAAATTTGTGACATTTAGAAAAATGAATAGAGAAGAGGGACTTAGATATTTCTTTATTGTCATTCAGTGCACATAAATATCCTTTAGTGTCCAGGTCCCATATTTTCCTGTTCAGGTCCAAGAAACATTTCATGTTCTTTGTTATTAAATGCTTCATTCCTGACTAATTTCATATCTTCACACATCAAGAAAAAGTGAATAGTAATGTTTTTCAGTTCAGGATAAATTTTTCCATTTGGATTTTTATTGTGCAGAGAATACATCTTCCAACTCTGTTTCTCTTGTACTATTTAAGCTATAATAACTAAATGTCTATAAGGTGATCTATTTCAGTGTTTATCATGCTGCTGCCTTCCACACACTACCATTGAGGAGGATAGGTGGATATTCTGTAGGTAGAGTGAAAAGAGCAGTCTTATTTGCACAAGAAATGTTGGTCTCAGCATGCCATCACCATATTGATTGGTAGCAAAAAATAAAGCGTGGGCGGGGGGACATCAATTGGAAAGATCTATAGGTTTTGCAGAGAAATCAATTTGAAAGCCCTCAAAGGAGATCAGGGCAATCACCCCCAAGGACTGACTGCTCCATAGCTTGAAGCCTATGGAGGGGATAGGGTGACTGCCTTGGGTGCTGGTGGCAGGAGGTGCACAGTGTAAAGAATGCCTGCTGCTACCCTTGCCACTCTCAGGTACTATAGAAAGAAGGTAGCACTATGGTTTGAACATGAACAAGTGATAGTCAAAACATAGTTCCACACTCATGCTCCATCCAAAGGGTTGGTAGTGAACTATTTATGGACTAGAACTCTGAACTCAACTTTTGTCTACTGTGAGTTTGAGTTATGCAAATCATCATGCCAGGACCATTCTGATTCCTATTCTTGCAACTTTTTGCAAAAGAAGAACCATTTGGATAGTAAGAACAATTTACTTATAAGACCTCCTCCTAGAACTTGAACTCATTCATGTAGGCTTGGGACAACTCCACAGGTTCAAGTTCCAGAGCTCTGCTTGACCCTCTGGGTCGAGCAGAGGAACTGAGAGCTTCGGTGATGAGACAGGGTGATGGGGCCCATTTGGTTCCCAGTCCAGAATCAGGACACCCTTGCCAGGCAGCATTGTTGATCAGACCCAGGCATTGGAGGAACTTAGAATATTTTGAACAAGGCATTCTAAAGAGTGGGGCTCTCCTGAGCTCTTTACCTGCGTCTAAAGGCAGAACTGATTCCTATTTTCAATCCTGCTTCACTCCTGACTGGTTGTGTGTCTTTGGATAAGTCACTGAATATTGCTAGATCTCTGTCTCCTCATGTGCAAGGTGAAGTGATTGACTCAACAATAAATCATGTAGTCCAGTCTCTATAATCCTATAAGTTTATGGTAAAGTAGATATAATGAAGTCTAGGGAACAGTCTAGGCATGAAGACATTTTAAAAAAGAAAAATTGTAAATTAATTTAAAACTCCCAATCTTCTTGGCACTTAGTAATCAAATTGAGTGTCACAACTAGTCAGTTCTGGTCTTCTGCTCCCCACCATTAGGCTGAGTGGAGGTGAGGACAAGGTTGTCCTGAACTGTGGAATGAACACCCAGAAACTGAGTTCAATAGACTCCTTCCCTCTGCGAGTGAGGTTGTATAGGCAGAACTTGTTGTTGGCCGATTATACATCTACTTTTGTGCTGAATTTTAAGCACAGGGTCAACGAGAAGGTCTCCAACTTACTTGGAATTTGCCTAGAGAATAATCTCCAAGACCCATAGAGAGAGAATACAATATCCCTAGAGAGGAAACCAGAGTATTCTGTTTTCCATAGGCAATACTATCCCTATGGAATGATGAATAATTTGAACAACCTTAGTCTACTGCCCTTATTTGTCTAACTTTCCTTCTTTGGACTCAGAATTCAGAAACAACTTTTGATTAGGATTTGGCTTCTTTTCTAGATCTGTCCTCAGGGCTGATCTTGTGATAATGTATTTCTCATTGAAGAACGTGGTTCATGTGTAGCAGCCCATGAGAGACAGTATTATACTAGGAATATTGACTGATTCTGAAGCTCCATGCCTGAATTCATCAGGGTTACGAATGCCAACAAGTGCAGCCTCCCAGAACAAATATACTAGATTTGCCCAGCAAGCAGACAGGCTCTCTGCACTGACAGAGGGTCCAGCCATTTCTTTCTGGTGCTAATTTCTACACTGGCCATCTACTAACCTTAGTCTCCAAATATGCAACCCTCCAGCAGGACATTTCCAAGAAATACACTATATACGAAATAGTAAATATATACCTGAAATGTTTCTAACCCTTACAATTTTTTTATTCCAGACACACAAACACTAATATTGAAGAGGCAGTATCACAGGATTCTGGCTTCTGAGAATCTAGTCTTCCTTTTCCTGGGGAGAAAACATGGCCAATGAACTCTGGTTTGTCACTCTTGAGATCTGGTTCTGCCATTAACTTAATGGTACCATCTTGGGGAAATTACTTACCCCATAGGTCTCATTTTCCTCACTCATGAAATAAAGAGGTGTGAGTAGATGGTCTTATAAGGTCTTTATATATGTTAGTTTCTATTAGTTTCCATTAAATCCATAAACAGAAGGAACAAAAAAGGAAATGGACATGTATGTTCCTAGGGGATTATTACTGGCATTGACACAGTTATGAGTATGAAAGATCAGTGTATCTTATCTTTAAAATTTGTATTTCTATGGAACCTTGTCCTCTATTAAATGAATGAGTTTCAGATAGTCTATGAGTCCCATGATTTGGGATACAAAGTTTTGAGTGTATTTGCACATATTTTCTCAGTTTTTATTAGGTGTCAAAAGGTTTATAATCCCTGTAAATACAAAGCCTATTAAGGATGTGTTAGAAACTAGTGCTCTGGATTGAATCCCATCAACTTGGCATTTCCATTAATTTCTAAATATTTAGACACAAATGATTCCAATTAGGATGGAGCAATTATATGCCTAAGTGAATCATCTTCCCATCTAGACATGGGAGAAAACAGTTGTCATGAAAGTGCCTGTTATAATAATATTATCATTAATAACTATTAAGCTAGCAAGCTAATTTTTCATTTCATAAAACTTCTTTGTGAAGAAAGCAGTCAAGTAGGAATAGTCATTTTATGTAAGTTTATATTACATTTGTTTTTGAATAGTGAGAAGTGAAAAGAACTTAGAGAGTTTTCCTTGGAAAAAAACATTACATTTCACAAAATGATTCCTAAGCACATGAGTTCAAATCAGGGGATATTCAAAGAAGAAAGAAAGATAAATCTAAAGAAAAGAGGTAATTAGAGAATAATTAAAACCACTCTGCTATTTACTTCCTATAAGATATGCCTTATATGATGAAAATCTCTTGTTTGAATCAAAGTTTAGCAAAATAGAGGAAAACAGGTTTTAAAGCATCACAATTCATTTCAAGAGACATGATGGACTATATCTATAATTAAGAAATGAAAAATGATTTGGAAGGTAATTCTATCTCAATATAAGATCAAAATTTGTCAAACCTATGAATTTCAAGAAGTACGGTCCTTCAAGAATGAATTAATGGAACACTAAAGGTAGAACAATTGCTTTCTCTCTAGACCAGTGTCAATTTGGGGCAAACATAAGGCACCATTGCTAAGGATTCAGATTATTGAATTTGCTATCATATCATGTTTATATAAAGGCAGAGAGCTCTATACCGGAAATGGCGGCAGAGTGAATGGAAGCTACACAGACGATCTCCCAGGACCAAATGGAAATTACAACTAAAATAAAGACAAATCGTCAGGAAAAAGCAACAGAAAAGCAGCGAGAGAGGATCATACAATCAGGGACACTGAATGAGCCTGGTAGGATCTTCGGAGGCGCATGAGGGTGGTGGGCTGGGAGCCCACGGATAGCAGCGGCCTTAGCTGGGAGCAGCGGCCTTAGCTGGGAGCAGCAGCGGTGCCCGCCCTTGGGGTTAAGAGCCCCAGCGGCTCCACAGCGCAGAGGGCCGGGACAGAGGACTAAATAGCTACAGCCACTCACCTGGGACTCCGGCAGAGGGAGGGCGGACTGGTCTGGAACTCTGTGGGGACACCTGGGATTTGAAGGGCGCTCAGAAAGGATGGTGGTGGCCTGCCAGCTCCTTCCTGGTTACACAGAACAGCAGCCAAGATTACACCTTCCCCGAGCTGTGGCAGCCCCTCCCTCGGAGATTCCCAGGTGAGGAAAAGAGGTAAAGAAATACAAATTGAGGCTCATTAACAACCAGCATCGGCCCCACCCTCGGGAAATCCTCTCATACTATAAACACCTGAGGGAGTTTCTCATTCAACTGAGATCCTAAGGCTTTTCAAGTAACTGAGGCTAATAGCCTCCAGGCAAAAAGCTGGAGCATAACTGAACCTTTCCTGAGCTTGCAAATCTACCCAGGAAAGTGAGACTTGACAGTGGTGTTTAAGGAGGGACCTCCACGCTCATCCAAACCCAGTAGAGGGA
Source organism: Tadarida brasiliensis (assembly GCA_030848825.1). Classification (NCBI taxonomy): domain Eukaryota; kingdom Metazoa; phylum Chordata; class Mammalia; order Chiroptera; family Molossidae; genus Tadarida; species Tadarida brasiliensis. The sequence goes on from CM061262.1 coordinate 65,832,770, forward strand.
GCCACAAATAGCAGAATACCAACACCCACAGGGAAAATTTGGCAGGCTCCAAAACCCACTGAGATAGCAAAAATGGTGAAACAAAGAAACAAATCCCAAATGAAAGAACAAGAGACCTCTACTGAAGATGAGATAAATGAAATGCAGTTAAGCAAATTATCAGAGGTAGAGTTCAGAGCCATGATCTTGAGGAAACTAAACAGCATGAGTAAGGATATCGACACCATGAAAACCAACCAAGTGGAAATAAAGAATGACATAGCAGAAATAAAGAACACATTGGAAGGACTGACCAGCAGAGTAGAGGAAGCGGAGGACCAGATCAGTGAATTAGAAGACAGAGTAGAAAAAATCAATCAATCAGAAAACCAAAAGGAAAAAACAATGAAAAAACAGGAAGATAGCTTAAGAGAACTGTGGGACAACTGGAAACGTAATAACATTCGCATCACTGGAGTCCCCGAAGAAGAAGAAAATGAGCAAGGGTTAGAGAATATATTTGAAGAAATAGTGACAGAAAACTTTCCTAACCTGGTGAAGGAAGAAGGCATTCAAGTTCAAGAAGCACAGAGAGCCCCAAGTAAGAAGAACCCAAACAGGCCCACACCAAGACACATAATAATTAAGATGCCAAAAATAAAAGACAAAGAAAGAATCCTAAAGGCAGCAAGAAATAAGCAACAGGCTACCTACAAAGGAACCCCCATAAGGCCATAGCTGACTTCTCAACATAAACACTACAGGCCAGAAGGGAATGGCATGAAGTAATCAAGGTCATGAAAAACAAGGATCTGAATCCAAGACTACTCTATCCAGCAAGGCTATCATTCAAAATAGAAGGTCAAATAAAGAGCTTCCCAGACAAAAAAAAGGCTAAGGGAATATATTAGCACCAAACCAGCACTGCAAGAAATGTTAAAAGGACTGCTGTAATTAGTAGAAGAAATAGGAAGAAAAATATAACCACACTGAACAAAAATGGCAATAAATAAGTTCATATCAATAATCACCTAAATGTAAATGGATTGAATGCTCCGATAAAAAGGCACAGAGTAGCTGACTGGATAAGAAAGCATGATTCACATATATGTTGTTTACAAGAGACCCACCTCACAACAAAAGACTCACATAGGTTGAAAATAAAGGGATGGAAAAAATCTTCCAAGCAAACAGAAAGGAAAAAAAAGCTGGGGTAGCATTACTCATATCTGATAAATTAGATTTCAAATTGAAGACCATAACTAGAGACAAAGAAGGCCACTACATAATATTGAAAGGGTCTATCCAACAGGAAGATATAACCTTGGTAAACATATATGCACCCAATATAGGAGCACCAAAATATATTAAAAATCTTCTCGAGGACTTCAAAGGAGAAATCGACAGCAATACAATCATAGCAGGAGACTTCAACACCCCACTGACATCACTGGATAGATCATCTAGACAAAAAATTAACAAGGAAACAGAAATTCTAAATGAAGCACTAGATCAAATTGATTTAATAGATATATACAGAGAATTACACCCCAAAACTACAGAATTCACATTCTTCTCAAGTGCACATGGGACATTCTCAAAGATAGACCACATGATAGGACACAAACGAAGTCTCTACAAGTTCAAGAAGATTGAAATCATATCAAGCATCTTCTCAGATCACAATGGCATGAAACTAGAAATCAATTGCAACAAGAACATGCAAAGACATTTGAACACATGGAGGCTAAATAGCATGTTATTGAACAATGAATCGGTTACCATGGAGATCAAGGAAGAAATTAAAAACTTTCTGGAAACTAATGAAAATGAACACACAACAACACAAAATCTATGGGATGCAGTGAAAGCAGTTCTGAGAGGGAAGTTCATAGCACTACAGGCCCACCTCAAGAAAGAAGAAAAATTTCTAATTGACTACCTAACCTCACAACTTAAAGAACTAGAAAGCAAACAAAAAGAAAACCCTAGAGCAAGTAGAAGGAAGGAAATAGTAAAGATCAAAGCAGAAATAAACGACATGGAGACCAAAAAACAATTCAAAGGATCAATGAAACAAAGAGCTGGTTTTTTGAAAAGATAAACAAGATTGATGGACCCTTAGCTGGGCTCATCAAGAAACAAAGAGAGAGAACCCAAATACACAAAATCAGAAATGAAAGAGGAGAAGTAACAACTGACACCACAGAAATACAAAGGATCGTTAACAAATACTATGAACATTTATATGGCAACAAATTCGGCAATCTAAGCGAAATGGACACATTTCTAGAAACAAATAGTCTCCCAAAACTGAACCGGGAAGAGATAGAAAACTTGAACAGGCCAATAACAATGAAGGAAATTGAAGATGTAATCAAGACCCTCCCAGCAAACAAAAGCCCAGGCCCTGACGGCTTCACGGGGGAGTTTTACCGAACATTCAAAGAAGAACTAACACCCATTCTCCTCAAACTATTCCAAAAAATTCAAGAAGAAGGAAAACTTCCCAACTCGTTTTATGACGCCAGCATAATTCTAATTCCAAAACCAAAAAAGACACTACAAAGAAAGAAAACTACACGCCAATATCCCTGATGAACGTAGATGCCAAAATCCTAAACAAAATACTAGCAAATCGGATCCAGCAATACATCAAAAAAATTATTCTCCATGACCAAGTGGGATTCATCCCAGGGATGCAAGGCTGGTTCAACATTCGCAAATCAATAAATGTGATACACCACATAAACAAAATGAAAGATAAAAACCATATGATCATATCAATAGACGCTGAAAAAGCATTTGACAAAATCCAGCACCCATTTCTGATAAAAATGCTCAGAAATTTGGGAATAGAGGGATCATATCTCAACATTATAAAGGCCATATATGAAAGACCTACAGCCAACATCATACTCAATGGACAAAAACTAAAAGCATTTCCCTTAAGGTCAGGAACAAGACAAGGATGCCCACTCTCACCACTCTTATTTAACATAGTACTGGAAGTCTTAGCCACAGCAATCAGAAATGAAGAAAAAATAAAAGGGATCCAAATTGGAAAGGAGGAAGTGAAACTGTCATTATTCGCAGATGACATGATATTATACATAGAAAACCCTAAAGACTCCATCAAAAATCTACTAGACTTAATAAATGAATTTGGCAACGTAGCAGGATACAAAATTAACGTCAAGAAATTGACGGCATTCTTATACACCAATGATGAACTCACAGAAAGAGAAACTAAAAAAACAATCCCATTTACCATCGCAGCAAAAAAATTAAGATACCTAGAAATAAACTTAACCAAAGAAGTAAAGGACCTATTTGCAGAAAACTACAGGACATTGAAAAAAGAAATAGAGGAAGATATTAAAAAGTGGAAGCACATACCTTGTTCATGGATTGGAAGAATTAACATCATTAAAATGTCCATACTACCCAAAGCAATCTATAGATTTAATGCAATCCCCATCAAAATACCAACGACATATTTCATAGAACTAGAACAAATGCTTCAGAAGTTCATATGGAACCAAAAAGACCCCGAATAGCTACAGCAATCTTGAAAAAGAAGGACAGAGTAAGCAGGATCACAATACCAGACATCAGGTTATACTACAAAGCTACTGTAATCAAAACAGCCTGGTACTGGCACAAGAACAGGCACATAGATCAATGGAATAGAACAGAGAACCCAGAAATTGACCCAAAACATTATTCTCAATTAATATTCGACAAAGGTGGCAAGAGCATACAATGGAGTAAAGACAGCCTCTTTAATAAATGGTGTTGGGAAAATTGGACAGCTACATGCAAAAAAATGAAACTAGACCATCATCTTACACCATACACAAGAATAAACTCAAAATGGATAAAAGACTTAAATGTGACTCATGAACCCATAAAAATCCTAGAAGAAAATGTAGGCAACAAAATTTCGGACATCATACGCAGCAGAATCTTCACTGATATATCACTGATATAATCAACAGAAACAAAGGAAAAAATGAACACATGGGACTACATCAAACTCAAAAGCTTCTGCACAGCAAAAGAAACAACCATCAAAGTGGAAAGGCAACCCACTGTATGGGAGAGCATAATTGCCAATGATATATCAGATAAGGGATTAATTTCCAAAATATATAGAGTGCTCATACAACTCAACAAAAGGAAGACAAAGAACCCAATTAAAAAATGGGCAGAGGAACTAAATAGACACCTCTCCAAACAGGACATACAAATGGCCAAGAGACATATGAAGAAATGCTCAACATCACTAATCATCAGAGAGATGCAAATTAAAACAACAATGAGGTATCACCTCACATCTGTCAGAATAGCCGCCATCAACAAAGCATCAAACAAGTGTTGGCGAGGGTGTGGAGAAAAGGGGACTCTAGTACACTGCTGGTGGGAATGCAGACTGGTGCAGCCACTGTGGAAAACACTATGGTGTTACCTCAAAAAATTAAAAATTGAATTACCATTTGACCCAGTGATCCCACTCCTAGGAATATACCCTAAGAAGCCTGAAACACCAATCAGAAAGAATATATGTACCCCCATGTTCATAGCAGCGCTATTTACAATAGCTAAGATCTGGAAACAGCCCAAGTGTCCATCAGTAGACGAATGGATAGAAAAGCTGTGGTACATATACACAATGGAGTACTATGCAGCTGTAAGAAAGAAAGATCTCTTACCCTTTGTGACGACATGGGAGGACCTGGAAACTATTATCCTAAGTGAAACCAGCCAAGCAGAGAAAGACAAGTATCATATGATCTCACTTATTTCTGGAATATAATAAACATAACAGTCTGAGGAAGAGGGTAGTCCCAGAGATGTGGAAGTAGGGTACAGACTGACAATTGCCAGAAGAGGGGGTGGGGGAGAGGAGCAATGAACCACAGAACTTGTACGCATGTACTCATAACCAATGGACATGGACCACAAAACAGGGGACGGGGCAGGGAGGGAGGGGGAGGAGGGTGACAATGGGGGGAAAAGGAGAAACATCTGTAACAAAAATAAATTAATAATAAAAAAAAGGCAGAGAATTCTTCTACAATAATTTAGCCAAGCCAATATAACCCTAACACCACTAGTTTTACCAACAAAAAATCATTTCTAACATCCATAAAACTAATTGACAAAACAAACCTATATTATTGATTGGAGATTTGAAAATTGGTAAGATACTTGGCAGTAGCTGCCTCTCTCTGGCCTTTTTGTTAAATGTTAACTGACTACCCCTGGAGAGCTTATTCCAAATTAGAACAACTGAACACCACTATGGTTAGATTAAAACCAATTGATAAACACATATAAATCACATTCTAAGCTGAAGGATTTTTAAAAGGCAAATTGCAAACAATGTAAACTTCTATACCTACATATTTCTGTGTGCTCCTCTAAAAAAATCAGAAGAGCACACAGATGTGTGTCATCTTACATAGCTAAATTAATAGCACTGAATTTAATGAATGAAACAATACATTCCTAATAATATCTACTACTCAGTCCATATTCATATTTTCGTATTTGCTTTTCCAAAATTCCCTTAAGGCTGATTTGTCAAAGTCAAATTCAATCTAGAATCACGTTTTGCATCTGGTTTTTATGTGTCTGAAGTGTTTTTCAATGTTTAAGAGTATTTTATGTGTTGCCATTCTGGCTCTTGAAGGTTTATGCCATTTATCTCATGGATGTTTTTGCTCTGGGGTTTGTGTGATTGCTTTATGTGAGGTGTCATTTAGCTCATCTCTATTTCTACTGTTGGGAGTCAGATCTAAAGACTTGTTTAGGTATAAGTTAAACATTTTGAAAAAAAATATTTTATGTAATTTGTAATTTTTTTCACTTTTGAGCATTATATGGACTAGGATTTTAAAATAGATTTATTGTATTAAAAACTTTTTAAATGATTTGAGAGAGAGAGAGAGAGAGCGCCAAATTTTACACCTGACCTGAGCCAATTTGGTTGTTTACAATTATTTGGTTTTTGTGTGGGTGTCTCTCATAGAAATAAGTGAGGGCTATATGGTTCCTCCTTATAACCGACTCCCCCCTGTGACAATAAAGTCAGAACCCAAAGACATTTTGTCACATATGCAAGCAGGTCTTATCATCTAGGTATACAAGCAATCAGACAAACTGCAGGCACTCTTCTTTCAGGTGATGCAACCATATCTTGCATGAAAGGTTTATTCAAGGTTTGGATTCTGCTAATGTTATAGATTGCATCATGCATCACAACTCCTTGAACTGGGGATGAATACAGCACCTGTTGGAATCCAGCCTCAAATGCAATTCTGAAGAATAAAAGACTTCTGGACTTGTGAGATTCTTATATCCCATTTGTGGCCTGGCCGGTGTGGCTCAGCAGTTAGCATGTCTGCCACCAGACTGAAGGGTCATGGGTTCAATTCCTGGTCAAGGGCACGTGTCTGGGTTGCAGGTTTGATCCTGGGGGAGGCAATCAATTGATGTGTCTCTCTCACATTGATGTTTCTCTCTCTCTTCCCCTTCCTTCCTCCCTTCCACTCTATCTAAAAATCAATGGAAAAATATCTTCTGGTGAGGATCAAAAAAAATTTTTTTTAAAGTAACTGATTCACCTCCTAAGATTTCTAAGTTAAAAGTCCTCTTTAATAAGACATGACTTCCTTGAAGTTGGCATTCTCCATTTAGATAACAATGGACTCCACTAATGTTTTTGAAATAGTGTTGTTGTTGTTTTTGTTTTGTTTTTAGCTAAGTTAAGAATAACTACTTGAAATTGATTTAAGGCTTAGCAAATGTATTCTTCATTGAAAAAGTAAGAACCGTTTAGCCTGGTCTATGTTAAATATTTTTGAATTCTAAATTAATAGAATATGATTATTTAAAAAAAATAACATTTTATTCTCTCTTAACAGTGCAGTTTAGACAAGAATTTTTAAACATGTGATTTACAGGGTCTCCTGAAAAAGAAAAACTTTCCATGGTGAAACATTTTTGTGAAATTCTCAGCTAAAGGATATTGAATAGATTTTCAGTACTTCAGAGAACCTTTGCTACTGTGTTGATGTACATTGCAAATCTCTGAAAGAGGCTTACATAATGAAGCATTTCTTTTATGTGTTTGCCTGCAAGTCTTTCATGTGGAGAATGCTGTGCTCTACCCAAGGATACCTTTGAGCTAGTGTTCGTGACATTCCTTCCTCCTTTGTCTTAATTCCAAAACTGTATCCATTTAAATAGATACTTATTTTAAATTGGCACTTGTTCATTGTCTTAGTTGGGCTCCCCATTAGAAGCTATACTTCTAATCTGAGGCAAGGATGGAGTGGATGGAATTTATTTGGGAAGTGCAAGGACCTCCAGGGGAGTGGCAGGTTGGGGAGTGATTTCCAGAAGCACAGACAACCAGTAAGGAACAGGCAATTAAGCCAGCTCCCACAGTGGACAGCTGAAGCTTGATCCCTATCCCACCCAAGCTCTGGAAATTTACACATACCTCCGAATTATGCCAGCTGAAGGACAAGGGAGCTGGGGTGTTTATATCCTCACAATAACAATTTTGGTTAAGGGTCCTGGGGGTGATGTTAATTAGTTAATTTGGAATCACTTTTGGCCCTCCACGCAAACAGGCAAAATGGGTTCTTGACAGCCTGAGGGTAACCCTCCAATAAAAATGCAAGATTTGATCTTTGGACGTTAGACTTATGTGCACAGCAACACCAGGAGGATTCAGGAGATACAGGCTGAAGACCCACAGCATCCGCCAAAATCAGGACAGAAGTGTTAGACACGAATTCAACCCTAATACAACTAATAATCATCAGAGCAAAACAATGCAGATTAATATAGCTCTTTTATTTACTCTTCTGCCAATATAGGATATATCCCTTTTATGGCGTATCACTTTAGTTTGCAATAAAGGACTGTCCTACTTATAAAACTGGGTGAAAAATCTTAAAGTAATAGTTTTTAATCCCCAAATATGATTGTTTTCTTTTTCATAGATCAGCACATGGATAGGAAGCACAAGGCTTTATTTTTTATTTTTTAAATTTATCTTTATTGTTGAAAATATTACAGATGTCCCTCCTTTGTTACCTCCATTGACCCCCTCTTCCCTGCTCCCATCCACCACCCTGCCTTCACTGCACTATTGTCTGTGTTCATTAGTTATGCATATATGCTAATAGGTCCTTTGGGAATTAAACTATATCAGAGTTTATTTCACTATCATAATCATAGGAAATCCCCAGAAGACAACTAGATAGTTCAAAATATGTCCCAATAACCACAGGATTATAGATGTAGAAAACTGACATTGCATAAAATAAACTTAAGAAAAGACTCTTCTTGATTTAAAGCACAAAGAAGTCATAAGAAAATTTGGGCAATCCTAGAAAGAGGCAGCAGAAAAGGACAAATTGAAAACAAAAAGAACTACTCTGTCAGTCAGTAATGACACTATTCCCCCATGCCATCCTGACATGGGCACATGATAATGTTGCTTGCTCTGGTCCCCTTGTGACCAATTAATTGTGACCGGAAGTGACATATATCATTTATGGGCCAGAAAATTTAATTCCGATGAGAGACCCTACAATATTCTTTTTTTTCCTATTTGGCGTGAGGACAAGCAATATTTGAGATGGTAAGTTTTATCATGAGTTTCTGAATGACTAGGATGAGCAGAAAGATTCCTTATTAATCTGAAAGAAAGCAACAAATCTGTGTGTGTGTCTGTGTGTGCATGTGCGCGTGCTGTTTTAGCAAACTCTTTTTTAAAAAAAATTATTTTTCTTTATTTCAATTAATTTTTTTCTATCACCATTTATCCTCCCTATACCCTCTTCCACCTACCCCACCCCACAATCACCACACTGTTGTCCTTGTCCATGTGTTCCTTCTTTTGTCTCCATCCCTCCACTGCCCCAACATCCCGCCCCTCAAAGCTATCTGCCTGCTCTCTATCTATGAGTCTGTCTCTATTTTGCTTGTTAGTTCAGTTTGTTCATTAAAATCTTTGTTGTTTTAAATCACTGAAATGTAATGCTTTAAAATCATTATTACTGAGCATTACTTAGCCAATACTGATATACCTGAACTGTTTGAATCTGAGTCTATTTTCTAATGTTAATAAATCTGTACCCAGAATGATTTATCTTTTCTCTTTTGCCAAGATTTATGGACCATTATAGGAAATAATGGAAATAATGTTCTCTAAAGGTAGGTCACCATTGTCCTTTTGCTCATGAGGTAAAGAAAAAAATTTTAAGCAAAACCAATGCTTTATTTCAGAAATAAAATATTTGTATTTTGGGCACACAGAGAGGTCATTGATTTGTTTCATAATAAGACTAGAATATCAAACTGGAAATTTTATATTATTTCTTACAGTTTCTTTAAATTATTTGTTCTTTAATGATTGTCATAATATCCAATAAATATCTGAACCTTAAACATACTTATGTAAGATGACATCTTTGGGCATTTCACTCTATAGATGACTCAAAATAAACAAAAAGAAATGACTGATGGAAAATGCTCAATATGTTTATTAATGAAAGAAAGAAATAATTTTTTGTTCTACTGATGACTGCTACTAATGGTTACTATTACTATTACTATAATGATTACTATTAAAGTCAAAGAGAATTGGATTCCAGTCTTGATTCCAATACTTCCTGTGTGGCCTTGAGCAAGTTAGTTAAACTCTTATGTTAAACTTATATCCAATTAAAACACATTTGTTCTCTTTAAACTGATTTATCTGTATATAGCCAAATAGATTCAGGGGGAAATGCATATGTGATAATACTCCGAAGGAAGGGGCCACTTGATTGTAGTTCCCAAACACCCAGGCCGACTGGCCAATTCTGATCTGTCTGGGCAGAAAAAGCTTGGCTCTGTCCCACTAGAGGACTTCTATCAACACCAGTCAATTAATGACTGTTACATTGAGATATAGAGGCTAAATTTCCACTTCTAGTATATTTTGAGTTTAATAATTTTTATTCCTTTCTGAAGGATGGGCGTTTAATCAGAATCCAAAACACAGAAAATCACATACTTCATCATTTATACGGGACTCTGCTAGGGAGAAAAGGCCTGAGGTTGAAAACAAATGCACTGTCTAGTATCCACAGCATTGCAATATCAGTAAATATCATTGCTCATCATCTGGGAGTGAGCTATCCAATAGTGAGTGACTTAAAATGGACGAAAAGAAAGCTGACCCCGTGTGACGACTAAAGCTACAGCTTTCATTTGCTGTCGAATGACTGATAGCCTAAGAAGTACTTTGAGTCTACCTATTAGACATTTCTTCTACATAAGCTTCCTTATGGACCAGCCATCTCACTATTTGCCTTAATCCCAAAGATTCCTTTTGGAGATATGAATATTTTATCTGGTTTGGGCATTATCTTGCCTCAAAGATGAAGCAGATTAGTTGACCTTGTATTTAACTGAATCAACTAACCTATCTAAGTTACTCAGATACAAGATAAGGAAAAGAAAGCAGAAAATGATTGGGAGCTTTCGTTGGGTTCGCTGCAAGGCCATCAGTGCTGTACATCCTAAAAGAGCAGAGGGGAGGAGAAGTCAGAGCACTGAAGTAATACAACTGGATACACAAGCCTGGCTAAAATGAACTCAGGTCTGACTACTTACCTGCCTGTCTAGACAATGTCATTACAAAGCTATGAGCAGAGTCAAAGACTGTCTAGGGCTGGCTTTCTACAAAGTAGCAAGATTCGGCCTGTGACCACTTACTACCTGTGAATGATGCTAAAAAGCAAGCAACATGCTCCCTCCCAATTGACCTTAGGGCTTATCAGGCAAAATTAATTTGTTTAGTGTTTTTCCATAAAGGTCTCTACTCCACTCCTTGTTTCCAGACAAATGTTTGCTATGTTTGCTTGATACTGGTTTTTCTTAATGTACTACTATTCTAGATATCGTTCTTGGAAGATGAAAAACAAAACAAAATACTTTTCTAATGTAAAGAACATACTGTCATTTACAGGTATTTTGAGTGTAGTAACCTTGGTATCTACAAAGAATTCAGAGGTCTGTATAAACAATAAAAAGAAAAGGGAAATGTAACAATTTATTCCACCTTCAATGAGTTTTTACTTTATAGAAGAACCTAAGTGGTAGATTTTACTCTGACAAAAATTATTTCTTTGTTGTTAGAATAAAGACTGTCTCCTTACAGAGAACACATTCTTTCTCCCTCCTGGTTTTCAATTTTAGCAGATATCAGAAAACAACCCCAATTATTTATTACCTCTTCTCTCCTGAACTGCCCATTTTCTCCAGATGCTCTTCTAAGTCCTATCCTCCACCTCAACCTTGGTCCAAAAGACTTTGTCATGATGTGGCTGTCACAGCAGAGGCCACAGGGCCCTGTAAGTGTCACCACTGGCTTATGCAAAGTCATCCTTCTCAATTCACACATCAGGCCTCTTTTTACATTGCACACACTGCAGAGGGAAATGCCTAATTTGACTTGCTGTTAAGCTAATTTTTTTTATTATAGCAGACAGGGGATAATACCTATATGGACACATTATTTTGGATGATTAGAGACACTGAGAAATTTTTATTTCCAGTCCTCAAGATGGTCCTTTTGCCTTAGTCCTATTGATGGGCTTTTTCTTGTATTTTTTTCCAGGTCTGGCAGATGTTAGCTAAACTTCAGAAAATCTGCCCTGTTGTTGTTGCTACAACATTCTGCTTAGAAAGATGTTTCTGAAGCTGCTCCACTAAAAATCTCTGTCTCTAAACACTGAAAACATGGGATGCCTGAGCTCCTGCAGGGAGCCTGCAATACACCTTCAGCAGGTGAACGGTGAAACCAATTTTGGTACATCCATACCATGGAACACTACTCAACAATCAGTGTTCATACATGCAACAAAAAACCTGGATGCCTCTTCAGGGAATTATGCTGAGTGGCAAAAGCCCATCCCAAAAGGTTGAATACTGTGTCATTCCATTTATATAACATTCTAGAAATGACAAAATGGTTGAAATGGAGAACAGATCAGTGGCTGCCAGAGTTTGAGGAGGGATTGAGGGTGGGAGGGAAGTGGATGTGGCTACAAAAGAGCAGCCTTGTGGATCATTGTGTTGATACAAATGTTCTGTGTCTTGACTGTTTCAATGTCAACATCCTGATTGTGATATTGTCCTAGAGCTTTCCAAGATGTTTTCATTGAGGAAACTGGATAAAGGATACAAGGGATCTCTCTTTACTATTTTTTACCACTACATGCGAATCTACAATTATCTCAAAATAGAAAGTTTAATTAAAAAAAATAAATGTGTCATCAGACAAAAAAAATGCAATCATGGATAATTGACATGAAATATATATTCAGGCAGGATACTGTATGTTTTTCATACATGGCATGCACACACACATGCACACACACACAAATATGATACTGGTTCCCTGGGTGTGGATTTTATTTTCTACTTAAGGATTTTTGTGAATCTCTGGCACACTTCCATTTGATTTTTTATATTCACTGAAATAAACAAAACAAAAGCAAACTTCTTGTCTGACCTTACATCCAATGTATATTTTTCCTTGGTTATAATTCCTCCAGTCCCTTGATTAAAGGTCCCTGAAAACTGGGAAAAGGAATATTTATACTTAGAGACAAATCTGAACTGTTTGAACTCTGGGAGAGAAAGTTGGAGGGCTGTTCTTCTACTTGCACTTCCAGCCCGTCTCAGCACCCAACCTAAAGCACTAGTTTGCATCTGTGTGACAATTCTCCAGCCCGTGGGAGAGGAGCTTATGATACAAATACTGTCCCATACTGCTGGGCCAATATCCCCAACACTCCCATTGGCTCCCAGTGCCTGCAGACGTGTTACAAACTGTGCGTTTCACACTGGCCTCTGTGCCCACAGGTGTCTGGCTGTCACAGAGGCCGGTTGCACCAGATGAGGCCTCAGGTTCTTTCCAACCCTAAATGTGCAGGATTTCGTGAGAGCAGCTGCAATGCTTTCTTCTTTTTTCCTCAATTGTGCTGCCCTGCCGGCAGACTGGAAGCTTAAATGTTGACTTTTCAGTAATGACCGTGGTTCATCCCATTGGGTGTTCTGCCTTGGGTTCTGCGTCTGGCATCACCATGTGTTCACTGATCTATGTGACGTGAGCAAAGCATACACTCCCTGGGCTCCAGATTCTCTATTTGTGAACTAATGATAATAATAAAATTAATACTTTTTCAACCTCACAGTATAGTGGTGAAAATCATATCAGATAATGTATGTGTAAGCTCAAGATAGGTCTAGTGTTTTAAAGCCACCTTCTGGTCACAGCAAACCAGGGACAAGGACCCAAAGTCCTGCCCTGTGGGAGCCACAAAGCCACGCTTCAGTACCATGTGGGGTGGAGAGCACCAGGAGCGTCACTAACAGTGATCCCGGGTTATGTTAACTCACAATGTTTGGGAACCTTATTTTGGTCTCTACTTCCTGAACGATGACTGCTTCCTCTCTGCTGTTCTTGTGCTTACTGTGCGAGCCACCTGGTGCAGGAGTGCCAACACGGGCTCTGGGTTCCGATGCCTAAACCTCAGATTGGATCCAGGCTGTCACTCACAGGCTGCGTTACTCAGGCAACCCAGTTAGCCTCCCTGAACCTTAGTTTACTCTTTGGAGAATGAATTTCTCAAAAAAAATTTTTTTGACAATTAAATAAAATGTGTATGAAATACATATCTAGCTCAGTAACTAGAACAAATAAGAATTTTATGTTAATATTCATTCAAACTCATCTTTATAAAAAAAAAATTGGTAAGGAAAGAGATTATACCAAATGCAGCATTCTTTGTTTTTCAGGGCTAGAAAAATTAGTAGGTAAGAAAGAAGGTGTCTTCTACCTGGGCTAGGAGATGATTTCAGGACTTCCTGCCTTTGCACATTACACTGCTCACAGTGCTCCCATTGCTTGGAGCCACCGCCATCTCTCTCTACTGAGTCCCTCTGTAACACCCCAGTGAATCACGCCCTCCTCCAGGAAGCCTTCCCAGACCTCTCTGAGGAGGCCTACGTACGCCTCCTGTGTGCTTCCTCATCTACTGACCCCTCTATTTATTTAGAAAAACAAATTTACTATATACCCATCATATTTTATTGAAACTATCTTTCCATGTTGTACTTAATAGTATGTAATAGGCATACAATAAATAGGTATTGTCACAAACAACCACTAAAATCCTAATGTAAAAGTCACCTTTCACCAGTTCCTTCAGCTAGAACCAAACTCAAGAGCTATTTTTGCTATTTGTATATGAATTTCAAACTGGAGGGAGTGTGCTCCGAAGAGTGAGGGGTTGTCTTGCCTTGTGGACTTTCAGTTTAATTTGCCAGATGGATGGAACCATATCCTTCAGTAAGAAGAGGTTGAGGGCTTGTAACTAAGAGAGCTTAGTTACAGCAAGGAAGACAAACCCCAAGCAAAGGAAAGGCAAACAAATATGAGAAACTCCACAATGTCAGAGATGGTCAGTCAGTTGAGATTTAGTGATGGGAACTGTGGAAAAGAACATCTTCCTGCAGTATGGAAGGTCAGCCATGAAGTAATAGCCAGTCCATAAGCCATCTATATCTTAGTGTCACCTCGCTCTTGGGTTGGGCAAATAGCCAAGGTCTTGCCTATATTTTATCTGACTAAGGAAGCACTAAATTCTGGAGTGAAAGTGCCATTCATTTACAGTGAGTCCAATTTAGACTTACTCTTATTGGTTTATCTCTTTTATTATTTTTTAATTGGAGTATAATTCTCAGTTACAACTGCCATAAGCAAAATGTTGTTAATGTATTCATGTTATAGGAACCCAGCACTAACCATACACAGACCTGATATTCAAGCAGAAATAGACTGAATTTTAGAAACTGCTTGCTTTCCTCTTTTTCTTGTCCTAGCTGGGATTCAGCCATTCTTTCCCAAAGCTCAGAAGTTTGGCACTTAAATCATGGTTTGTTATGTTTTCCTGTTTGTGTTTTTTCTTCTTAATTTTCTTATCAGCAATATTTTCTAGCCTGCCTAGTAGAAAATTAATTTCTCTATGGTTTAGAACATCGATGGAATTTAAGATTTTGAAAATTGAGAAAGTACATAGGAATTATAATATGATGGCATATTGGGGCATCTGAACAATTGGAGACATTAGTCATTTTGTAGCCTTAATTAACTGGCATCTGAAAGAAAATTAGCCTCTGAAAACAACAAACACAAATGGTGTTTTCTATGCCTCTATTACCAGTGTCTCTGGTTGTTTCCTATGCGATGTGTACTGTTTTGGTAATGGCAAGTGGAAGTGGTGGTTGTGAGTTAAAGGAGGCTGAACTATGTTTATCACCCCAGGTACCAGAAAACTAGAGGCCATCCCTATAGCCCAGAGCCCACTAAAATTATTCAAACTGGCCAGTCACAAGCTTACTTAGTGTACCCTACCCTGCTTCGCCCATTCCTTCCTGCAAAACCCCAATAAAGTCTCTGGCCCATTCTTTCGCCTCACCCCCTTCTGTCTCCTACCAGCCTGGCGCTTCCTGTGTGGCCCTGCATGGGATGGCCCCTCCTCTGGGGCACTGAGTAACAAACTATCTTTTCAGTAGCAGTCATCTCCTGATCTGCTGGCCTTACTGTACCTGATGAAAACAAATCCTGAGTACAGTCCAGTGTGGGGCACAGAAGAGGTTGACATAGCAAGGTTATGCTACTGGAAGAGGGATCTGGTGTCAGTGTCAAGAGCAGATTACAGAGGGGTGGAAGTGGAAGCAGAGTAGTTAAGAGACTGCTGCAGTAACACAGGCGAGAGATCGTGACCCCTGAACAGAGGTAGTAGTGGTAGGAAAGGGAAAAGGTGGTAGAAGACAGCTCCTTCGTAAGGAGACAGGATTCAGGGAGTGGCTGTAGGCAATGACAGACAAGAAAACTTGCCTGCTGGACACTTGGTGCTATTTGTTGAGTTAAACACTTCGGGAAGAACAGGTCTGAGAACAGGGAGTGGACAGATAACACACTCATTTTTGACATACACTTAACATCGTGGATAGTTTCCTAGACACTGTGACTTTAAGCAAAATGACATATAATGAAACCAATTTTACCATAGGCTCATTGAAATAAACAAAACTTAAGTTCCACACAGAAACAGGGGCCTCTGGGAGATACAATCCTTGGCTGGGCAGCCACTTCCCAGACACCACTCTATAATGTGGAAGCACTGTGCAGATCGTTGGGCAGTCAGCTGTCTCTGTCACAGGGATAATGAGAAGTTCATGGGGCGAAAGCGTAGGAGGTAACAGAGTGAAGGTAGTGAGTCGCCTGGCGCCACATTGTTCTCCTGCATAGGAGCTTCTACAGCAACCATTCCAGAGGCAATGGGAAATACTTTTCTGGAAAGAAAGAACTTCAGTTGTAGGAAGCTTTAAGGCATTGAGAAGAAAGTAAAAGTAAGAGAACTGTCATTTGCCTTTTTTCAAAGACCCAATGCTCCAAAGATCTTGTGTTTCTGTATTCCCACAGCAGGTTTCTATTTCCCTCAAAAACCTCTGTAAGGGAAGAGGCCTCAGTTAAGTCTCTTAGGTTGGAACACATGTCCTCTTCTGCTTCAGCTGGAGCCCGGCCCAGTTTGAATCCCTTTCGTTATAGTCTAAAATTTTCTTTTTTAGCGTAACAGAAAGTCATAATTTACATTTATTGTTGCCAAGAATACACATTAAAACACCTCAGCAATACTTGTTTTCAGTGGGTGAAAATTAGATGGGGCTAAAACATTTCAGCTGACATAAATAAAGTATTCACCAGCTGTGAGACTGAGTTCCATAAAGAATTATAACAACGGTAGGCTGGTGCTACCCCAGGACTTATACTTAACACAGTATGTGAAAGACTGCATGTTCAACTCAAGTTTTAGAAAAATCTTCAAACACTCACTTGGCATAAGCTCCTTCAACATTTAAGATTTCTGAAAAGCAGCTCATGTTCTTTTTCCTTCCAGACAATGCTTTAGGGATTTAATTAACATTTGACCAAGCTGGTCTACATTTTCAAAGGATTCGGTGGTTGGTTCTATGATGGATTTGCATTAAAAAAAAAAAAATCTAAATCTAGAAAATGTTTATTGGTTTAGCAGCTTCTGGTTCATATCCACTCTGATCTTCAAAAGCCATCCATCACCTGCCCAGACATGCTCTGCAAAGGAAACCCTGTTCTGCAGAGACAGGAAAGCACCGGGTATGGGCGGCATGGGGTCTGAGTTGGCGCCTTCTCCAATCCTTCCACTTCCTCGAATCCACTTCCTTCACTGCTGCCATGGACAGTGTAACAAGGGAGTGCTTTTTTCTCAGGGGTCCTGAGCCCATCACATTTTGTCAAAGTCACATTCTTGACACCCTGGTTGCAATCAATTGGTGTATAAATGCTGGAAATGTAGACTGCTTCTCATTTTCCTTGGCTTTATCAGTTTGGACATTGGAAATCCTCAGGTCCTCCTTCTTTTCCTCAAGCCAAAGATGTGAGAGTCTTACCTTGATACTCAAGCAGGATTAATTGCTTTCTCGCCATTCCCTTTATATCCTCCCCCTCCCAGCAGATGTCCTTATCTAGTAATTTACTGAGACTCAGGCTCTTTGGCGAGAGCTTCTTCGTCCTACCTCATATCCTTCCCGGCTTTCCCAGACTAGCATCGATTCCTCCAACAGGGTGTCAATTGCATTTCCTCCTGCCTCCTCTAGGACCTCTTTCATCAATAATCTCTTTTCTTTTCTGTAACTTTGCATTTGGAATCTGTTTTTCATACATAGATAAACAATCACGTCCTTTGTATGTATAAATGCTTTCTCAGCACCACTCCTTTAGTTACTATTGGGTCTTTCCCTTTCTCCTTCCCTTCTTTTCTCTTCAATAGTCTTTATACTGTTTCCTCAGTTATCCTTCTTGACTCCCTGACCCCCACCCCACCAAAGTCAGGTGACTTCCAACCCCAGCTGCTTCTCTTTCTGAACTCTGAAGACACTTTCCCTGTCTCTTTCATGGACCCTTTTTTCTCTTCTATCCCTCACTATAAGTTTTCCTCTAGAATCTACCCAAGGCTTCTGCTTCCAGAGCTACTTTCTGTCTTTTAATAATCACTTTCATTTCTTGAGTTTTATTTATCACTTTTATGCAAATGGACCAAGTAAGAAAGGATTCTTCTCATGATCCATTTAGCCATATTGTAGTAGAAGTGCTACAACTCTCCCTAGCTGGTTTGGCTCAGTAGTTAGAGCCTCAGCCTACGGGCCAAAGGGTTTCAGGTTCAACTCCAGGTCAAGGGCATGTACCTGGGTTGCAGGTTGGATTCCCAGCCCTGATTGGGGTCATGTGGGAGGCAACCAATCCATGTGTCTCTCTCACACCGATGTTCTCTCTCTCCCTCCCTCCCTTCTACTTTATCTAAAAATCAATGGGAAAATATCCTCGGGTAAAGATTAACCAAAAAAAAAAAAGGTGCTACAACTCAAAAAAGTTATCATTCAGAATACAATTGAGCAATAATTCCATGGGAGGTATAATATAATGCAAGAAATGTTTGCTTAGAAGCCCAGAGAAAAAGCTAGTGTTCTGACTCTATTTCTAAACCTTAGTTTTATCATATGAAAACAAAAAGATTTGACAAGACAATATCTGTTTCTTTTACCTCATAGTCAATGATTTGTGTAGAGTATTTAAAAAATATATATTTTATTGCCCCAGTATCTTAACTTCTATCTCAGAAAAAAAAAAAACAAAACAATAAAACAACTTGCCAACTAGAAAACGATGATTTTGCTTTAGAATCTTCTCTAATATTTTGTCATAAAATTTATTTAAAGAAATTAACTCCTTGGTATTATTTTTTATTAATTTTAGGGGCTGGAGCATGAGGGTAGAAGGCTCAATTTATAGTTGGAAAATAATTGATTTGCCTTTACCTAGGATTCAGATGTAAGAGTTGGGGCTACCATAATAAGAGCTAGAGTTTTTATTATTTTTAACAGTCAATTCCTGTATCCCAGATACCTAGATGTAGAAAAGGCTCATAAGTCTGGCCTCAATTCACTTTTTCAGGGGGAAACTGTTACATTTCATTTGTCACGGGTCATTGTAAGATGCAGTTACCATTAAATGCTAAAGCCTTCAATCAAAAGAACTACAAAATCTGCCAATTTAAGTGTTAAAAATAAACTCCTTTTCCTTTTTAATAGGGTGTCTCAGTGGAACTTTCAAATATGTGACTGACTCAAGACCATTTCCCAATTCACCTTAATTCTTGCCTATCAGCACAGTTGTGAGCAGGAATTCACAGATGTAATGCTCTGTCTTTGCTCAAATGGACTGTCCTGACCAATGCCAAAGGTCCAGCCCTTAGAGCCGCTCGTGTTTCCTCCTCTTTGAAGACAATATGAGGTCCAAAGTCTGATGTTTTGCATGATCAACTGTAGGCCAAATGTAGGATGAGTTTAACAACAAATTATTTGATTGGAAAAAATCACTCATGTAGTAAGTTCTCAGTTACACATTTTAAACCACAACTAAATTGTCTATTAAGTTATGTTCTATGGTATAAGAGGCCAGATTAATATGAACACTGTTATATTTTTAAATTCCCTTTCTTGAATTTTGCAGTCAACCTTTTATTATTTAATAGACACTAATGGATAATTCAAAATAGTACATCATAAAAAATTAAAATTGTCTTTAGGTCTCTCCATTATTACACATTTCTTATGTAGGAAAGACCTTTTAAGCCCTACTTGAAATTCCTGTCCCTCAGTTCTGCCTGTGGACTTTCTCTTTCCTGTGCTTTTCTCTTCTCCCTGGTCCATCACTGCTGGGACTTTCTTCCACCCTCATCGTCAATTCATGATATACCTCAGGGTGAGTAGTCCAGCAGGAGTCTTTACTGGCTGGAATGAAGGTGAGTTCAAAGGTCCATTAAAACTTTTTTATTGTTACTCCTTTACTCACTATTCATGGATCTAATCATTCCTCCTTTATTCATTATTATCAAAATGGTCTCTGTCCCAAATCCCACCTTTATCAAGTGCTCTGACTCTTCATCCCAGCCCCAGTGATAATGTGTCCAGATAAATAATAACTGTTCCTCTACAAAGCAGTCGTCTTTCTCTTGACAATTGACCCTACCAACAACATTTAGCTCTGAATATTGTTTACAGAGACCCACAAAGAGCCACTATATTTGACTCTGTCCTCTTCACAGCAAAGGACACCATCAACAAAATGAGAAGGAAACCTATGGAATGGGGGGATAAAATATTTGCAAACCACATATCCAATAAAGAGTTAATATCCAAAATATCTAAAGAGTTAATACAACTCAAAAGCAAAAAAACCACATAACCCAATTTAAAATGGACAAGGGCTTGAATAAACTTTTTTTCCCCAAAGAAGACATACAAATGGCCAAGTATATGATAAGGTATTCAATATCACTAATCATCGGGGAAATGCAAATCAAAAGCACAGTGAGATATCAGCTCACATCTGTTAGGATGTCAATTATCGAAAACACAAGAGATAAAAAATGTTGAGGAGGATGTGGAGAAAAGGGAAACCATTGTATACTATTGGTGGGAATGTAAATTGGTACAGCCATTATGAAAAAACAGTATGGAAGTTTCCCAATAAATTAAAAGTAGAACTAACATATGATTCAGCAATCTCAGTATACACCCAAAGGAAATAAAACAGGATATTGAAGAAATATCTGTGCTCCCACATTCATTGCATCATTATTCATGATAGCCAAGATATAGAAACAACTTAAGTGAGCATCGATGGATAAATAGATCAAAATGTTATATTTTTATATGGAATTTTATTCAGCCTTAAAAAAGAAGGACATCCTGCCATTTGTGACATCATGAATGAAACTTGAGGGTATTATGTTAAGTAAAATAAGCCAAATAGAGAAAGACAAACACTGCATGGTATCATTTATATATAAAATCTGGAAAAAAATTAATCAAAACAGATGGTTTCCAGGGACTGGAGTGTGGGAGAAATGGGGAGAGGTTGATAAAAGGGTATAAACTTTCAAATATAAGAAGGAGTTCTGAAGATCTAATGTATAGTATGGTTACTATAGTTGATAATGTTGTATTGTATAATTGAAATTTACTAAGAGAGTAGATCTTAAGCATTCTCACCAAAATAATAAGGTAATTATATGAGGTGATGGCTTTTTTAATTAAATTGATTATGACAATCATTTCACAAAGTATATGTATATCAAATTATCATGTTGAATATGTTAAATATAATATAATTTTATCTGTAAATTATAAATTTGTAAATTTGTCTCAATAAAACCAGAAAAAGATAGCTAAAAGTAATAATAATAAAAAAAACATAGTAGAGTGTTTGAATTTCAGAGGACATTTTAGCTTGTCTGGGCAAATAGAGTCTGGGGTATGAAAAGAAAGTATTGAACAGTAGAGAAGCTTTTTGTGAATAAGTTGTAACGCAGAGTTTTGCAATATATAAATAAAAATACGTCAAATTTCTCACGATATAATTATTTCTTTTATGAAAAAAACCCTGATGCAGAAAACTCAACATAAAGTTGAGCAAATATAATAATAGGCACTTATTTTTTTAGTAGAGAATTCTCTTTGTCAAATAAATGAGATTATCTTCAATTAAATGAATTAGAGCTAGGAACAGAGAACCTTAGCATTACCTAAAGCTCCCATATTTCCAGCTATCTAACAAGGAAGGAAGAGAAATATAGGTCAAAGGTGAAAGAAGTCCACTGTCAATCACAGGAGTTGCTGCAGAATAAGTCCTAGGGCTATAGGTTCAGAGTGAGCTCCACTCCTGATGGTTTGCGTCTTCTAAATTGCTCAAAAGGATGGATATTTAATTTTTTCTCTTAAAGTGAACTGCAAAGCCCAGAGATAGACAGCATGCCCCCAGGACTATGAACCAAAAATAGGAAAAAAATATTGCAAAGGATTACAACGTGACCATATGGCTTCCTTAGGTATAGAAGTTGGTAATGGTTACTCAGCCTATCTTCAGCTCTGCTTGGCTTAGGTGACCACCAGGGCATAACTATTTGGCTGACCTCCTTTAAATTTAGCATCCTTCACCGTAGCTTGATCACACCATGGAGCTTAAAAAACAAAAATCCTACTACCAGATTGGTTAAGAATGTGCCAGCACCCATACTCATTAAATGCCTGTTTGGTATTTTATATAGTTTTGTTTGCTTGTGGAAAAGGAGAGCCGAGGACTGAGAGGCAGCTGGTCATTGCTTTTCCTCCTGCGTGAGGCAACCTGCCCTTGCCTACTTCCTGTGGGAGAGCCCCCTTCCTCTTCAAGTCAGACAACACCTGACTTCAAAGGAAGACTGGGTTTGAGGGTTCTTAAAATCCAGCTCATGGGTTTAAAAGTGATCTTACCAGTAATTTTATTGTTAATTTGATACTGCTTGTGTAATGTATATCTTGTACTATAAACACCGTTAAGAGACTGCTTTTTATTTTTGTTTTTATTTGCTTTTAATATGTTTTTCCACCATCTTCACTTGTTCTCTTACAAACAGAAATTGTTTTAGATTCCACATCACCCTTTTGAAAACCTTTATGCACAGCATGACAGGTCATTTGTTCACATCTAAGATCTATTTAATAACCGTCTATCAAAGAAAATCACTATTTTGAATGAGGATGCAGCTTGCTATTCAAAATCACCAGTGGCCCATTGTAGTGTTTTACTGAATGAAATGTCATCGTTAAATTGTAGGATAATTTAATCAAAAGAAGTTTAGCTGTAGCTCTCATCAAGGTAATTACTCTGGAGACTGATGTGTCTCTGTGAACAGGGCCTTCCCTCAGGGAGTGTCAACAGCACAGAGGCAGAATCAGGGGACTCAGGAGTATTTAGTGCCCCTGCTAGAACTTCCAAGATGTCCCTGGCAGAAGATGCTTCTAATGAGGCAGCAAGGTCAGAGACCAGCAACATCTCTAACTTTAAAAGGACTACTAGGTAAGAGTGAGCACAGCTGAAAAATTTGAAAAATGTCAGAGGTTTCTCATGTCATTAAGAGAGCCCCTTTTTAGAGGATACATCTAAAAAGAAAAAGAAAAAAAAGTAACACCACGACTCTCATACAAACATAAAAATGAACACATGTCAAGCATTTTATTTAATTTATTGATGGAGGAAACCAGTAAGATGTTATAATCAGTTCAAATGAGAATTCCAAGAACCATGCATATATAGGGAATAAGAAATTTTGAAATGAATTTACTTTCGATGCAAAATGGGCCCATCCAAAGGGAAATAATAATTGCATCCACCAGATATACATTTTTCTGGACAAAAATCAATGTATAATTATCAGTTTTTTACAACTCACAGAGTTTAAAATAGTTCAAAGACAATGAAAGGCAGTGATAATCTGGATGGATGAGCTAAACAAGATACTCACTAATATTTTTTCCCATTTCAAGTTTTCAGTTACTTTTCCAGATGCCCTGTAGTCAAGGGCCTCTCTAGACACTTGGGAAAACCCTCAGACAGCAGGCTGTGCCTGGGGACTGTCTCTTTCTTGGACTTCTCCTCCAATGCAGTCTGCTGCTAATTGTGCTTTATTCTCTGTGACCCAACTAGTGACATACTTTGCCTTACTTAGCCTCAAAATGATTTAAGATAGTAATTATTGTTCATATTAATATATATGGAAGGTAACGTTTGAAGGTCTTTTAAAAATTGTCCAAAATCTTATGGTTAACAAATGGCAGAGGTGGAATTCAAATCTATTAACTTTTGATGCTTTTCACTAACACACAATAGCATTCAGGACCACTCTGGCTCTTTCATCATAATTCAGTTAATGCCTTTGCCTGCCTGCAGGAGAGATTTTTCTGGAATAGGCTGCAGAATGGGATTCTCTGTGTGGCTCCGGTGTCTCTGCCTACACATCAGTGATAGTACCTAACCTTGTCTTATGTTATCTGTGTTTATATGATAATAGCTAAGATTATTGGATATGTATTATCCAATCTTCTACTCTGCATATAATATCTCATGTAATTATCATAGGCCATCTGTGAACAGGGTACTACTATCATGCCTATTTAAAAATCAGAAAACTGAGGTTTAGAAAAATAAGTTATTTGCATATGGTCACAAAGAGAGGTAGTGATAGAGGTAGGTGTCCAGTACGTCCACTATTGTGCCTTGAGACCCCTTGGCCATGGGCTTTCTCTTTTTTGAACAAGGAGGAGGACCTACAGGTCTTATGAGCTGCTGGGTGAAGAAGATTAATTCTCTCAGCTGAGCATACATTCAAATGGAGATGACGCTGGGAGGGATGGAGGTCCCACTTCCCTTTTCTATACCTTGGTGTGTTAAGACTCATTGGCTGGGCAGGATTAAGAGAGAAGTCACATGAATTTAAGTAAAAATGGGAATTTATTAGTCAAAATTGTTAGAAAGTCGCAGGTGGGCATGGCTCCAGGCTCAGCTGGATTCAGGGGATCAATGTCATTTGTGTTTTCTCCTTTTTCCCTCAAGTTTTTTTTAAATTAAATTTTCCTTCTCTTTGGGTGTTAGCCTCACCTTTTCTACTGCAGATTCTCTTTCTATGTTGCTTGGGAAAAAGTGGAAACATCTGTGGCTTTTATTATGTTTATAGCTCAAGATCCTAGGAAAATAAGGCTGTCTTTTCAAACACCAGCAAGCAAGTATTATGAAAAACACTTTCACCCAGTTTGGGCCACTGTGAGGAAAGGCACGGGTGTCTGATTGGCCAGCCAGGGTCAGGTGACCACTTCTTTGTCACAGGCTATGGACAGGACACTATGATAATAATAACCCAGGACCAGATGGAGTCATAGTCCCCCAAAGGAAAAGAGAAATGCTCTGGCTGGTTTGACTCAGAGGTTAGAGCATCAGCCCACAGACCAGAGTCATGGGTTTGATTCTGGTCAAGGGCACATACCTCTGTTGTGGTTCAGTCCTGGCCCCGGTCAGGGTCCTGCGGGAGGCAACCAATCGATGTGTCTCTCTCACAGTGGTGTTTCTTTTTCTCTCTCCCTCCCACTCTATCTGAAGATGAATGGAAAAATATCCTTGGGTGAGGATTTAAAAAAAAAAAAAAAAGGAGTGTTATTGTCAAACAAAGGAGGGTGAATGCTGGGCAAGTACAAACAACATATGTCCATGGTGTTGAAGTTATTTATATTAGGGTATATTTATATTATGAATATAGTTTTTCTTCTAATTTATTATACATTTGACTTGATAAAAATAGAACAGTTTGTTTGTAATTATTTCTAACATTACAAGTTATTTCATACATGGTTCAATATTCTTGTCATTTCATTTTTAAAAGATCCAAAAACTTTGAAAAACAAAACTGGTTTAATGCTATTTTAGAACTTTGCTTCTGTTTGAGCTTAAATATTTGTGTGGATTCTTATGATGATTTGGGAAAACAGGTATAGAACAGAGAAGAATGAAGGAGACTTAAAAATTAAGCCAGAAATAAAGAACATCTACTTAAGCAATGAACTCCTTGGAAGGAGATTTACAATCTGAGCAATCTTCTCAATGAAAAAAATGATAGGAATATTATTAAACAGGTACTGCTTACATAATGCTGTTCTTAATTTTAATGGAACAACTTTAATCACATTTTTATTTTCAAATGAATAGAATTGGATGAATAGAACGTTTTAATGATGACTGTTGATTAATTTGAGAGCTCGTATGTTAGGAAAAAAAGACCTATTTTCATGTATTTATTGATGTCCCCAATTATGACTAGATTATTTACTAAACATTCATCTGTAAGTCAGTTTCTGAGAACATGGAACATATTTTCCAATAGAAATAATGTTATATTCACTGGTTGGATGCCCCATGATGGTCTGTGAGAAGTTACTAAGTCCAGAATATATGTGATTCATAATATTATAAAAGCATCTATAATAATATTTGCATGAGAAAACATGTTTGGGCAGGGCTGTGATTTGGGATTCTAGAAGCAGTTTCCTTCTCATCCTTCCACGCTATCTTCTCTGAAGGGAAGAGTGAAGACTTTCTTAGCTCTAGGTCTTTAGCATCTGTGATTAGCTTATGAGCAAGGAGGGGTTAAGAATGAAAGACAATGAAGAAATAAAATTGTCACTTTTTGCATATGACATGATTCTTTATATAGAAAACTCTAAAGATTCCACCAAAAAACTATTAGAAACAATGAAGAATGAAGGGCAAAAAGATGTGTGAGGAAACCTGAGCAGGGCATGGTGCAGGACAAGATTTGGGAATCCATGGAAAGGTCCCACATTCCTGAAAGCTTAACCAGAGCTGTGGGCTGGTTGGGTGGGTAAGTGGGTGCTAAGCAGAATGAAGGGTTTACAAGAGGATTTTTTACTAGGGGCTAATGCTAAGGATTGTCCAGACAAAATTCACAGGCCAAGTTGAAGACACGCTGGCTTTTACAGAGGTTGTCCTTAGAGAGCAAAGTCTCAAGATCGAACAGCAAGTTTCCTCTCTCAGATTGGGAGCCACTGCCCAGGGAACCAAAACCACAGTGAGGCGAGTAGCTGCTAGAGGAGGAGAGACTAATCTAAAAAGAAAAAGAGATGAATCAAAGAAGAAGCCAGGTTGGGCAGTTGAAGCAAATGATGTAAGGGGTGGGAGAGGCTAGAAAGCCCATTGTTTCTGGACAACATTCTTGGGTGTTAAAATCCTAGTTAACCTATGTGTGTGATCCACCACTTCATTACAGAAAACATGGCCCTTCCTGCTAGATCTTAAGGATGATTCTGGATGACAGGGGCCTGGGAGGAGGTGTTTGGGAATGAGCAGATGGCAGACCCAGCCTGATTTCCCAGTTAGCCTTTTTATCTTCTTCTTCTGGCCCTTGTGTAGCTGCCTTCTAACTAAAATTCTGTGTTTGTTTTTAGTTTGTTTTGTACTAGTTGTCCTAGTCTCCACTCTCCCCCCCACCATTTATTAAAGAAACAGACCTTTCATCTGAAATACTCCCCTTCCTCTCCCTATTTTGCGATAAACTTGCAATCCTTTTGACGTTGCTAAAGATCTTTGTTGCCTGTGTTAGTGGAAAAACAGAATGGGGTACAAATTATTCCTCCTAAGATTTCTTCCTCTATTCATCATTTTCCTGTAGCTTCCATAAAGGAATCAAAAGCTCAGTGTACATGCCGGTGGTCATTGTACACAAACAACCAAAGAGAGATTTTCTCTATTGTTTTAGAGAAAATCCAAGTGACAGTTATCTCCCAGGAGTCAAGGCAGTCATGCTGGCTCAGGGTAAAGAAGCAGGCTGGGCAGGGACAGCCCATTTCACTCAGAAGAGTGTATGTAAAACAGGAGAATCCAATGATAATACCATGCAGACTCTGCACAACTGATTTTGTTCACTCTTAGACTGTTCACATTTTATATTGTTTCCAAGCAGACACCATTATAAAAAGCACATTATCAAAGAACATCTATCTAAAATTGAAGTCACGCTCTATAGAAAACGTAAAGGCCTAAGACTGACATACTATCCTGTGAATATGCTAGGTTTCATTGAGCTTGAATTAGTTTTGTCACGTGGGAAGAAGTCCGTCATTATTCTATGCTACAGTTATTTTGAAGTACCCACCTGCCTATTGATGTAAATTGAATCTAATCATAAGGTGTGCTAAAAGAGAGATGGCTTATTTTTTTCCCCAGGTTTATTTTGAAACGTCCAGAATATTTAAATCACAGGAACATTACATTAAGCAGAAAAAGTTTAATCACTAAAAACAAATACTACCTTTAGTTTTTGCTACTTTAAGGTTAAGTACCCTCTGCTCAATTTTCTTCTCATTGTGACAGGTTAAACATACTCTTACAAATCCCTCCATAGTGACTGTCTAAAGACACAACCAGCCCACAGCATTGTAAAACACATTCTTCTTTTCCTGGGTCCTGAAACTGTATGTTCCCCTAGAGTCTACCTAACTCCTAATGTCAATTGGCAGCCTTGTGCAATTCAGTCATTTCCTTTTCTGTATCTACTTAGCCCACAGCAGCTTAGATGACAATAATATACATCATAAAGTAGTTCATGTGTTCTTTAAAGTTATATAACTTGGATTTTTATTATGACAGATAATGTGATATAATCTATATGTGTTCTGGAATATTGTACTAGATCCTGCTGTTAAAAGATTTGTTAAGGAAAGTGGTAATGCCCTGACTAAATGCAATCAAGAAAAGTGGTTCTATCATGCTGAATATAGTAGAAGTTATCCTGCTTTCATGAGGCGAGCATGACTTAAAATCAGCATGTCTATCAAAGTGGTGGTTTTAACGCTTTAGATATAGAATGAAGCAATTACAAATTCCCTTAAAACTATGTTATAGGATGAAAATTGTTATTTCATTTTGCCATTATGTTTATCATCCAAGGACATTTTCTTCTTACTTTTATTAAAGGATTCTAGTAAAGTGGGAGATAAAAGCCCATGAGGGTATGTGAGAGAACTTAACTAGTCCACAGACATGGGCAGAAGCTGGCTCAGAAGGAAAATGGTTTAAAAGCCAAATTTTACTACCTTGGTCACCTCACTCATGTAACTTTCAGGAGCATCTTCCAGTAGGACTATGGTGGCACCTCAGTTGTGAATCTCTCTCCCCCTCCTTTAGAAAAATATACAGAGAAACACAGAATAAAAACAAAAACACACAACTCACAAACTAAAAATTTAGTGAAAATTAAAGAAAGAAACCCCACAAATTCCAACATACATGTTTGTGTGACTGAAAACACCTGAGGCCAGCAGAACCGGAAGGGGCAGTAACAGGTGTATCAGTTACTTTTTCTTTCGCCTTTCTGTACTTGACTCTTTGGAAGGAAGTTACCATGTGCCGCCACACCCAAGGAATGCGAAGTTATGCTCCACCTCAGAAGGGAGAGTATCTACATAAGTTATTTGAAATTCTTAAGCATGGAAGATTTGTCTATCGCCCCCTTTTATTGACTAATTCAATCAATTATTTCCTTATATTAGTATGGACTCATGTATCTTTATTTTATATTTTGGGTTACAATTCAATACCATGTAATGCATTTCGTAGCTCAAATAGTTCCAGCTTTGTCCATGGGGAGCCCGTTCACTTGGCTCCTGTGTCTGTTTGATATATCCTCATTGCTGTGTTGCTTTCCTCCCCAAAATTCATAACCTTGGTCTAATTATCAGAAATTATAAAAATCCCAACCGGGAGACTACTCTTTAAAAATGTCAGTGTCATCAAAAACAAGGAAAGTCTGAGAAACTGTCACAGTTTAGAGGAGCTTAAGGAAACATGATGACTAAATGTAATGTGATGTCCTGGATGGATTTCTAGGACAGAAAAAGGACATTAGGGAAAAAAGCAAGGGAATCTGAAAAATTATGGACTTTAGATAATAATAATGTATCAATATTTGCTTATTAGTTGTGACAAATATACCACACTAAAGTAAGATGTTAACAATAGGGGAAAATGAGTGTAGGGTTTGAAAATGTATTATTTACAACTTTTCTGTAAACTTAAAACTATGTTAAAATAAAAACTTTATTGGATAAGAGGAAAAAACAGTTGTAGCTAAAACAACCCTAGAGAAACAGAGAGAGTGAAGACGTCAAAGGCGCTGGATGATGAGGGACATTAAACTTATTTAGTGGAAAATAAGAAAAAATAAGATGCCAACAATTCAATTCAATAAACTGGAAAAAGTGTAACAAAATAAAGGTAAAATAAAAAGAAAATAAATGAATAGATCATGATAAAAACAAAGACAATTCATGATAAAAGCTATTTCCTTAAAAATGTCAATAAAAATCTGGAAAGGCTAGTCAAGGGAAAAAAAACAAAAACAATAGACAAAACACAAATAATAAATAACAGAAATGGAGAAAGAAAGATAACTATATATATAATGTAGACTAACAGTTGTGAGAATATTTAGTATTTTTCCAAAAGAGGATTCTATGTATAAGCAGATTACTTACTGAAGAGAAATAATCAGGAAAACAGAGAACTGGTAACAGTAGAGGTCAAAGGGAAGTGGAATAATCTCTTCCAAGTGCTGCGATAAATTAATTTCCAACATGGAATTCTCTGCTTAGTGAAATTAACATTCAAAAGTGAGGGTAAAATTAGATTTCAGACAAAAATAGGAGAATGAACATAAAAGTAGACTTTAGAAAATAGAAGAAAGGAAGTAATAAAGTAATTTAGCTCAAAGTGGTAGAAGTGTTGTTTACATTTTTTTATTTTAAATTTATTGTTGAAAGTATTACAAAGTATTTTCCCCCCACTGACTCCCTCCACCCTGCTTATACTAAGCAAAATAAGCTAGTTAGAGGAAGTGTTTAAATTTATGTCTATATTAATTTATTTTTGATATGGTTGTTCTTTCAATTGCAAAGAGAGGTATTTAAGTCTTCTGCTATGATTTTGGAATTATCTATTTCTCCCTCTAATATTAAAATTTTTTCCTTCATGTATTTTTTTTTTAACACTTAAAGCTTTTTTATTGACTTTATTGGAGTGACATTGGTTAATAAAATTATATAGGTTTCATCAAGGTACAGTGTATTGCGTGTTCACCACCCCAATTGAAATCTCCTCCCATCACCATTTGTCCCCCCTTTACCCTTTTCACCTTCCCCCATCCACTTTTCCTCTGGTAATCACCATACGGTTGTCTGTGTCTATAAATTTTTGTGTTTTTTTTTTGCTTAATCCCCTCATCTTTTTCACCCAGCCCCCTAACCCCCCTCATCTCTGACAGCTGTTAGTCTGTTCTCTGTATCTATGAGTCGGTTTCTATTTTGTTTGTTAGTTTTTTTTGGTCTTTAGATCCCACATATAAGTGAAATCATGTGGTACTTTTCTTTCTCTGACTGGCTTATTTCACTTAGCACAATACTCTCCAGGTCCATCCATACTGTTGCAATAGGTAAGATTTCTTTCTTTTTTATGACTGAGTAGTATTCCATTGTGTAAATGTACCGCAGCTTTTTTTATCCACTCATCTACTGATGGGCACTTGGGCTGCTTCCAAATCTTGGCTATTGTAAATAATGCTTCAATGAACATAAGGATGCATATATTCTCTATTCTTTACTTAATAAAGAATTCTATCTTTATTGAGAACAAACAATAATTGATTCAGTGTTGGAGATTCAGATGGTATCTCCCAGAGAAATTTTTCTGTAGTTGAAAATGACTGATATCGTCATAACTTTGACAGTATCCTTCACCTGCTGGCACTTACCAGACCTCCAGCACTTCCTCCAGTGTATCATCAACTGTTTGCTAGGGAGCTTGGTTTGCAAAGCTATACTGGCAAGTAGAAATGAACATTTTTTAGAAGATAATTCTTAAGGAAGTAGTGTGGCATTGTTGTTAACAACATAGACTTTGACGTCAGACTCTGGCACTAGCGTACTAGGTTAGAAGTCCAACCTCTCTTTTCCTCAGGTTTTTCATATACAAAATGGGGTCATAATACTACCTACTTTCTAGGATGACTACGGGAACCAAAAATTAAAATTGTAATAGTGCCTGTCAAATTCATGTTAGCTATTTAATGGGACAAATACAAAGAAATAATTTTCAAAATGTAAAGACAATAAAGGCTATGAAGATCACACAAAGAAAAACATCAATGAGGACCAGGAAGTTCCTAAAGAATAGTGCGATTTAGATAGTAGCTCTGAAGAGAAAAAGCTGGAGGTGGCCATGGAGAGAGTGCACACTAGGGACAGTGCAGGACCAGTTCGATGACACCACGGAGCTTGTCAGCAGTACTGAATTTGGTCATGCTAGCTACATAGGTCTGTGACAGGTGTTTTTCATTTGTGCTTTATCTCACTCCCAACTCATCATGCTGTCAAGTAACCTCCTGGTGAATATTACAGAAAAATTGCTGGAAACTGAAAAGCAATTATAGAACTTCCTAAAAGGCACCTTGTGAATTAAGAGTTAGTGCAAGTCATTTGATATAAAATAACCATCTTCCTGGGTGTTCAGGAAGCATTCAGTTAGAGTCATACATGCTTTCTAGCCACCTGTTACAGTATGTATATAAATTAGGGGTAAAAAAGATAACTGACCTTTTTATCTAAATACCTAAAACCTGGTAGATTATTAATGTAGAAATGTAGACTCTGTTAGATCATCTACTTAGAAGATCACCAAACTTACGAAAATACAGAGTGAGATGACTAAATGAAATAGAACAAACTATTACCTAGTGTTCTATATCAATGAAGACTCTAGGAAATAAACACAAAACTTCTGTCTAAGCTTCATTATAATCTTTTTTGGTATAGTGACATCTAAGCAGATAGGGCATTTTCCAATGATGCCAATAAGACATATGTCCTGAAGAGTGTTTTCTACTGACCATACATGGAGACGTCAAGGTAGTGAATCACCCATGTGTGTTGTACCTACATATTCTGTGGAGTTATTGAGCCATGATAAAAATGTTTAGCGATGTAGAGATGGAAGCCAAAAACAAAACACAGAGACACGTATATGGGCTGTACACATTCTGAAGAATGGCAAGTTTAGGAAAAGGCAAACTCTAACAGTCTTAAAAACAAAAGAAAATGTGAGGACCAAGGGAAGAAGGAGAAAATGTAGGATGACAATAAAGGGAAGGGATAGTCATGCTTCATGAAAAAGCAGTTCTTTCTCTGTTTGAGGTGACAGGAGAGAAGGGGAAAGCTAAACCTGTGCTCTCTGAGATTTCAGATGTCACATACGAACATGTGGAACTCCTCACGGCTCATCTGTTCGACTTCCACCCGGGGCTGGGTGCTGGGTACTGTGCTAGGCCATTTGCCACCAGAAACATATCATGAACAATCCTTTCTTGTTCTCAGAGGCCTGTGGCTAAAATTTGTTAATATTTCCCATTGCATACTATTGTATTTTAGAAAGAAAAATTATGTATGAAAATTCGTTCAGGAGCTTTGTTTCAGACTGACTCCATGGAAACTTTTGTAACTTTTAGGTCCCAAGGCAAGGTGCAAAATCCAGTTATTTAGAATATGACAAAATATCAACAGCAATTCATTCATTGTAACTACATGTAAAATATAAACATAAATTCCTAAAATTCCCCCTTTCCCCAAATCCCATAACTGCTCTATCAGTTAAGCACATAAAAATACTCTAAGGAATTTCTCTGGGGAGAAACTGAAGATGGCAGCTCTACATGTTAGTTAGCAGTTTACCAGAAAGCATTTGATAAAGTGACTCAAGAATAAGAAAACAACTCATTTTCATAGACACAGAAATTCTATAACACATACGAATATCACTATAAATAGATCACACCTATTCAGAGCTCAAAATTTGGAAACTTAAACCAATTTTAAATGACTAGTATGAAAGAAGACTTTTATTTTGGAAGAACCTGTTGAAGGATTGGAACATAATTATCTAAATATTTGTTGATTAGATTACTGTGCTCTCACTGGTGTGTTCTATAAATTTTTAAACAGTTGAATTAATGAATGTCAGCAAATGTCATTATCTTTTTATTAGCTAGAATGCATCCCTGGTAGCTATTTTAATAGCACTAATTAATTTGTCATAAATTTATTTTTGGTTGGATTCTTAAGTCAAGTGCAACAGAGTAAAATGTGGAAGACAAATAAAAAGGAAAATTTAAAGCAATGATTTATTTAATGTAATTTGGATTTCAGTTATATATAAAGAGAAACCATTCATTTATGTGTGTTCCCTGTGCCTTAAAATGTGGGCTATATGACCCAAAGGAAGCAATGTGCCACCTGAAATTGCTCTGAGGAGAACTTTCTGACAGCAGGAAGATTTTCAGAGCTCTTTTCCAAAACATTATTATTCTATTCCACCATGTGTTAACCATACCTAGTCTCATTTTTGGTCTGCCTCCTGATGTTGCATCAGCTGGGTACAAGTTCTGAATTTATTTCATTTTATTTTTTTCCATCACCATTTATACCCCATACCCTCTTCCACCTACACCCACCCCCACCCACCCCCACAATCACCACACTGTTGTCTGTGTCCATACGTTCTTTCTCTCTTTTTTTTTTACTCAATCCCTCCATCTCCTCCAACACTCACCCTCACCAGAGAGTGGCCCCAGGGGAGTTGGCAATCAACCATGTAAGGCTGGCGGTGGAGATGAGTTCCTCACAGAGGGGAGGGACTGTGAGAGTGAGAATGAACTGGATGAGACTCCTCACTGACATATGCCCTCCTGTCCTCACCCCACACCCATCGCAGCACTCCAGACTGATGTCATGTCCATGGCTGAGCTCACTGTCCCGTGTCCTGCATCCCTCATAAAGTTAGTACAAGGGCACACAGAGCCTCCTTCAGGGCCACCATGCACACATAAATTCATCACACAGCCTTACCCAGATGTTCAGGCTGCACATCTCAAAACTTTATGCAGATCACTGCTCACATTTACTTTACAGTTCAACAGCTGTTCACAGAATAGGGCCAGGAAGGCAACTCAAATATATATTGGAATTTAATATGTAATACAGGTGACATCTCAAATTGAGGAAGACAGGATGGTTTATTCAATACAAGAAACTCAAAAGTACGATCTTCATTATGCAGAATGAATAAGTCCCAGAAATCTACTTTATGGCCTAGTGTATAGTTAACAATCTGTATTATATACTATATTACTATGAAGGTAAATCTTATGTTGTGTTCTTATCACAAAAAATAATAAATAAATAAGAGCGTGGAAGAAACTTTTGGAGGTGATAAATAGATCTATGACATAGATCATGGTGATGATTTCACACGTGTGTACTTATCTCCAAACTCATCAAAGTGTATATATTAAATATGTAAAATGTTTCATACATCAATCATGACTCAATAAAGTATTTTTTAAAATATAATAAACAAACAAGAATAGGATCTTCATTTGGAAGGGAATAGGGTCATATTCAAATCTCAAGTCATACAGACAAATTTCAGGTAGAATAATTGTAAAAAACATAAAAACCAAAATGACAAAATAACAAGTAATAATAGACAATGTATTTTTTCTAATCTTAATTGGGCAAGGCCTTTCCAAACACTATGCAAAACTCAGAACCACACAGAAAATGTTTAACAGATGTGGCTGCAAGAATATTGAAAGATTCTGTAAATAAATTGAAAAACAAGTGGCATACTGAGAGAGATACTGGCAAAGTGCATAAAGCACAATGTATTTTTAATAAGGTTTGCAAACTAATAAGAAAAGGGATATACTGTATCCTAATTGACAAATGTCCAAATATATAAACAGAAAGTTAACTAAAGAGGAAATGAAATAACTAATACAAAAGTTTCACTTCACTAGTAATCAAAAATTCCAATTAAAACAACAGTGAATTTTTTGTGCCCCACGTATAGGCAAAATACTAGCACATTGAAAGTAGTTACTGATTCTGAGAGTGTAGGGACACAGGAAGCTTCTGTGTTGGTTAGAATGCAAATTGCACAATGTTATGGAGATAAATTTAATAATGTCTAATAAGTTTGTTAAATGTTTATAAACATCTTACCAACGACTTCAATATATAGAAATTTCACCTACTGAAGCATTTAATATGTGCAAATATATGTGTAAAGATGGTTACTATAAAATTTTTTGTAATAGTAACAAGTTGTAAGTAACCTAAATTTTTATATATGAATTGAGAGAGAGAGAGAGAGAGAGAGAGAGAGAGAGAGAGAGAGAGAGAAGGGAGAAACTTAAATGCTATTTAGTCATTAAAAAGAATGGATTAGCCCTGGCCCATGTGGCTCAGTTAGTTGGACATCGTCCCGTGCACTGAGGGGTTGCTGGTTCCATCCCTGGTCAGGTTACATGCCAGGGTTGTGGGCTTGATTCTCATTATAGGGTATGCAGGAGGCAGCTGATTGATGTCCGGCTCTCACATCAATGTTTCTCTCTCTCTTCCTCTCCCTTCTTTCTTCTGTAAAAACCAATAATAAATCTTTTAAAAAAGAGAGAATGAATTTGATGTAACTATATATAAAGAAAAAATGGTAATTTGTTGAATCTTATATATACCATGAATTCATTTTATAAATGTGTGTGTACATAATTATATAGTTATAGAATGTATATATATATTTAGTTTTATGAAATGAGATCATTATGCACACACATACACACACACATACACACAGTATTTATACTTAATATTATGAAATGAAATCATGGAGTATATAAGATTCTGCAATTTACATTTTAGAAAAAGTTCAGAATCTATACTTACCAAACTTTAATAATGGTTACCCCTGAAAAGTTAGATTGTTTAATCTTTTAAAATAACAATTATTCAATATAAAAAAATAAAAGGAAAAAAAAGTAACCTGTTTGGAATTGGAAGGATATTACAGAATAATTTAATCTATCTTACTGACAGATAAGATACCAGAATTTTAGTGAGGTATAACAATTTCCCCCAGGTCACACATCAAGGTAATGGAAGAACCAGGATGGAAATCAGAGTGTGCAGTGTTTAACCAGTGCTAAGCTTTGCTCTAGACACTGGGATGGACTGGTCAGATGGTGAGCTGTGGGGCTTTCAGTCTTTCTTCCATTTCATGAGAATGTAATGGTCACTTTTATAAAAACAAAAATTACTGAGAAAAATCTTTTTTATCAAGTACCCACAATGTGTTGGGCATTAGGCTAGGCATTTTTCAAGCATTCTCTATTGTATTTAAAATTCACCCTGTGAAGTAAGTTGCTTTTGTTTTATAGATAAGGAGCGCTTATTCCTCTACCTCTGAGATAGTTTGGACGCATCTCTCACAAACCATGATGCTATTGTCATCATTTGGATCTGGACTCAGCACACAGTCACCACTTCTCCATCTGCCTACTGTTCCTCTTCCTCGGCTTCTCAGATGTCTATCACCCCCTTGTCTGCCTTCATCTCTAATTTGTGAATTCCTCTGAGAGGAGATTCTGCCTCTTGTTCTTCTCTGTTCACCATGGTGCTGAATGTGATGCTTTGCACACATAGGTCTTAAAAATATCATTGAGGTTGATTTTTTTAAGGGCAGAATCAGATGGCTTGAGTAGAATGTTTCAAGGGCATGTCCTTTTGGACTCAGGGAAAAGGGAGATTTCCATTTGTTTTAAATAGATAAATGAGCAGAAACAATGATATGAAAATTACCATAATATCTAGGATGCAAATGGAATCTGAGTGTAGCTACAAGATGTCTGTAAATGAGAATGTCAATATCACTCCTTTGTTGGTACTAGAAAATGAGAATGGTGGAATTGAGAGATGAGACAGCTGAGAAGGTCTAGGAGAACTGAACTGGGTTAAGGACCACCTACATGATTTGTGTGACTCAGTACAAAGTGAAAATGCACGGACCCTTGTTCAATAATTATTGAGAATGTCAAGACAGTGACAACAGAGCGTTAAACTAAGCTTGGGATCCTTCTGAGCACGGGGCCCTGTGAAGCTGCACAGGTCACACATTCATGAACCCAGTTCTAACTGGGATCCCAGTTTAAGTACAATTTCTGAGATAAACCAGCTGCTTACTCTTGCACATCTCTCATCCATGTTTCTTTCCTCTTGTCCTTTCTTTCCTCAAAATCTCATACTTTTCATCATTCTTTGTTTCCCAGTCTGGTTTACAACTCAGGTTTTAGAATTCTGCTTCATTCCAACATCAAATGATTTCAGCGCTAAAGCAAGTACACCTCCTAATTAAGTGTCCTTTCTTCCATTCTGTTGACTGCCATCTGTGCAATCAGCTCAGAGTGAAGCTTTTGGAGGGGTGGGGAAATACTCTTGTACAGACTTGTACTTTCCTTATATAAGTCACTTTTAGAAAGACAAAATTTATATCATCCAAAATTTTCTAACATCTGATGTGGCATAGTGCTTGTCATTGGTATTTTTTGAGAAATAGATCCTTCTTAAAAGAATCTTTTCTAGAGATGCAAATTAAAACAACAATGAGGTATCACCTCACACCTGTCAGAATGGCCGCCATCAACAAATCATCAAACAACAAGTGTTGGCGAGGGTGTGGAGAAAAGGGGTCTCTAGTACACTGCTGGTGGGAATGCAGACTGGTGCAGCCACTGTGGAAAACACTATGGTGTTACCTCAAAAAATTAAAAATTGAATTGCCATTTGACCCAGTGATCCAACTTCTAGGAATATACCCTAAGAAGCCTGAAACACCAATCAGAAAGAATACATGTACCCCCATGTTCATAGCAGCACTATTTACAATAGCTAAGATCTGGAAACAGCCCAAGTGTCCATCAGTGGATGAATGGATAAAAAAAGCTGTGGCACATATACACAATGGAGTACTATGCAGCTGTAAGAAAGAAAGATCTCTTATCCTTTGAGACGACATGGAGGGACCTCGAGAGTATTATCCTAAGCGAAACAAACCAAGCAGAGAAAGACAAATATCACATGATCTCACTTATTTGTGGAATATAATGAACATAACAGTCTGAGGAACAGGATAGACCCAGAGATGTGGAAGTAGGGTACAGACTGACAATCCTTAGAAGAGGGGATGGGGGGGAGGGAAGAGATAAACCACAGAACTTAAGCACATATATGCA
Source organism: Tadarida brasiliensis (assembly GCA_030848825.1). Classification (NCBI taxonomy): domain Eukaryota; kingdom Metazoa; phylum Chordata; class Mammalia; order Chiroptera; family Molossidae; genus Tadarida; species Tadarida brasiliensis. Next base: position 65,871,484 of record CM061262.1, read on the forward strand.
TAACTGATGGACATGGACAACAAAGCTGGGGATGGGGTGGGGGGATGGGGAAGAGGGTGTCAATGGGGAAAAAAGGAGAAACATCTGTAACAAAAATAAATTAATAAAAAAAAAGAAAGAAAAAAGAATCTTTTCTTTCAGGGAGAACTTAAAAATGTAAGAATAAGGGCTTCCTCTCAAAAGCCAGAAAAGCAATAAAACAGGAATGAAAGGAGTCTAGATTTTCTCTTATAGGCCTTCCCATGACTTGAAATGGCTTATTTTTATTTCAGCCAAAGACAAAAATCTACTCCTCATGAAACTGCGATATTTGAGAGTTGGAGAAATAAATAATATGAAGAGTTAAAGTATATTTTTTTTTTACTGAAATCTGATAATGTGACAGTTGTATCTGTTTTAAATGTTCACAGGAATTTTTTTATGTATTGAGTAATATAGGCACTAATGTTATTCTCACCTATTACTGTAGATAACATAGAAATTCTGATGTTTAAAAGGCGAAAGATTTATGCGATCTGAAGAGAAATCGGAGTATGAAATTCTGATGTTTAAAAGCATCTTTTTTATGTGTGAATTCAAGAAGCCTTGATAGTGGCTATTCTCCAACCAACAGGAGTCAGAATGGTTGCTCAGAGATGTATCATAGGCAAACTGAAAGAGTTGCTTGGGCGAGAACTGGTGAGCACAGGCAAGATCAATAAAATAGTTTCATCTCTTTAAAGTATATGGTATGCTAAACGTTTACATACGTAACAACAAAGTCATCAGATGAAGCATTAGGCCACATTTAAAACCCCACTGTATGTGTTTTTTATTCTATGCTGTAAGTCAGAAATAATGTTCTATGTGTTTAAAAATGTAAGATGTCTCCACTTTCATGAGTCATCCATCCATCCCAATCCATCTACATGTACTCCACATGCAGTAATAGTTGTGGGTTGATTTAAATTCAGAACACAAGTGACAGATTTCCTTTCTATTTGATCTCTGATTCAAGGCCAGTCATTATTAAGCACACACTCTAAGCATTCAAGTTACCTAAAGCCATTGGTAGAGAGATGTGCTGCACTGATGCTATGGTGGAATAGTCATGGTCAGTTTCAGAAACCTAACCATCTAGAATTTGTATGTGCCAAGACTTTTGATTGTAAGTAACAGAAATTGAAGTCAAAGCGGCTAAACATAGGATGGAATGTGTTGTTGACATATTGATGAGAAGGTAGACTTTAGGCATTGCTATAAGCAAGGGTTCAAATGATGTCATTAAGATTCTTTTTCTCTTTCTTCACCCTTTGCTTGCTTTCCACAGTGCTGGACATGAAAAATAAAATCTAGTATTTTTAGGATTCCATTGTTCTTAGTTTTAGTCTTGAAAAACAGTGAGAAAATCTCACTCTGAAACAGCACACATAAACCTAATCTTCAAGGACTCTGATTGCCTTTCCTTGAATAGTAGTTGAGGCCCATGTCTAGAGGGTAAAGTTCTCTGAGTGGCTTAACTTGCCCAGATGTATATATCTGACAGCCTTGCAAGACTCTCAATGAGTGGGGAAAGGGAAGTACCCTCAAAGAAGCGAGGAGGGGCAGACACAAATATTTATCAACAACACAATATTCACAATAGAGAGAAAAATAAATAAAGATTTAAAGTAGAGCCAGACATCTAAGGAGAGGATGGTGGTGAGTAAAATGTGGTAAGGAGGTAGAAAAGGTTTTAAGAGGAGTGAATGATGACTAACTTTCCCGTTTTGTATTTTAAGAAGCTGGTCCTTTTGTACTTAATATACCATGTCAATCTATACAAAAAAGATGAATATTTTCATAGATAAATGAGCAAATAATTCAGAATAGATCATTGGCAAAGGAAGAAAAACAAATGTCAACAAAGAGGAAGTTTCAAACTTACTAAAAACAAATTGAAAATTAAAACAAGATTTCCACCTCTAGCTATGACAGAGTAACAGGAATCTGATTTACCATCCTGTCTCAATAAATTAAAAAACTGGACAAAATATATAAATCTTAGGAGAAGGGAAACAAACAAAGTGAGCGTTCTGATGGCATCAGATAAGTGGCTGGAGAATTTCCAGGCTATAGCACAGGACAGGGGACCCAAACAGATCCTGGCTGTCTTGACCATGTGAGGAGACAAAACTTAACATGCATGTATGATTTAAAAAAATAAATAAATAAACTAATAATAGAATAGAATTTATTCAACCTAATTATCTAAAGTTTGGACTGCTATAACAAAACACTATAGACTGAGTGACTTAAACAAGAAATATTTATTTATCATAATTCTGGAGGCAAGAAAGTCCAAGATTAAGATGCCAGCAGATTCAGTGTCTGGTGAGAACCCTTTTCCTGGTTTACAGATTGTCACATTCTTGATGTATCCTCACATGGCAGAGAGAGAGCTCTAGTCTTCTAGTCTCTACTTCTTATAAGAACCCTAATCTCATCATGAGGGCTCTACTCTCATGGCCTCAAATCCCCATCCCCTACTATCATCACATTGGGAATTAGTTTCAACATGCAGGAACACAAACATTCAGTTCATAACACTGATTAAAAGTATCTGAAAACAGCCTACAATTGACATCATACTTAATAGTGAGAGACTGAAGTGTCTCTTTATAGGATTAGGAGTAAGGCAAATCCCATTGAATATAATACTGGAAACCTTAGCTAGTACAATAAGGCATGAAGAAATAAAAGGTATACAGATTGTATAGGAAGAAATAATTTTTTCCTATTAGCAAGTGACATGATTGTCTATTTAGAAATCCCAAGGATCTCAAAACAAATAACTCCTAGAAGTTATGTGAGTTTATCAAGGCTGCATGATTCAAGGTCAACTTGCTGCATGATTCAACACAGAGAAATTATATAAATAATGAGCAAATGAAAATAAAAAATTTAAAAACCCTAATGGCATTTATAATAGTTTCCCCAAAATGAAATAGTTAGGTTTCAATTTAACAAAGCATGTGTAGCACTTGTATGCTACAAACTACAGAACTCTGATAAAAATAAATAAATAAAATCAAAGAAGAACTAAGTAAATTAAGAGACATAGCATGTTCATGATTGGGAGACTCAACCTAGTAAAGATGCCGATTGTGATCCAAAGATCCCCAAAATTATCTCTAGATTTAACATGACAATCAAAATCCCAGCTAGAATTTTTGTTAATACAGACAAGCTCATTCTAAAATGCACATAGAAGGGCAAAGGAACTTGAGTAACTAAAACAATTTTGAATAAGAAGAACAATGTTAAAGGAATTGCTCTACCCAATTTTAAGACATTATCAAGCTGCAGTAGTTAGGATAGACACACAGATCAGTGAAACATAATTTAGAGTCCAGATATAGACACATGCATATATGGACGTTTGATTTTTTTTCGAAGGTGAAAAGCAATTCAATGGAAAAGGATAATCCTTTCAACAAATGGTGTTGGAGCAATTTGTCATTCGTATGCAAAGAAAAATAAACTAAATCTAAACCTCATACTTTTTACAAAAATTAATTAAAAAATAAATCTGAGATTTAAATGTAAAACACGAAGCTATAAAACTTTTAGAAGAACTCTCATTTATTGCTATTGGGTGTGTAAAACAGTATAATCACCCTAGAAGACAGTGGCAATTTCTTACAAAGTTAAACATACACTTATCATACAACCCAGCAATTCTATGTATGTAACTGGGGTGATAGATATATTACTCTATGCATTTGTCAAAATCCAAAGAACCATACATCATAAAATGTGAGCTTTAATATGCATTAAAAACATATCAACTGGAATGTCTGGGGATCCAGGATAGAATGGTGACTGTGACAAAAGGATCTGAATGTATTATAGATGCATAATATAATCTTAGTGAAAGAATGGGAGAAAAGGATCTGCCCTAAGTGACTTTGGAAAACAATGTTTTGAGTACATACTCTAAGGCTAAACACAAAAAGAACTTGGTCATACCCTCATTGGTAAATTTATTTCTCACAGGGGTACAGGTTAAAATATACACATACACCAAGGTTTAATAAATAAGTATATATATTATAGATAATAAAATCTGATTTTCCCATTGTCAAAGAAAGTTGTACAAATAAGCATGGGAGAGTCTAGGATGCATCCTGTGATGCTGAGTTAGATAGAGTCTGAGATATCATTATGAACTTGTGTTTACTTTATTATGTATACAGATAGATGGATATAGAAATAATTATACATATATGCATACAAAGGTCAGTATGCATGCAAGTATTTCTTACTGTCTGCTAAGGGGGTCTAGAAGCAGTGATAACTCAGTGGCAATGAGCATACCCAGCATCCAAGTCTTGGTTTCTAAATACTACTCTCCATTAAGAAGAACCACAGCTCCTTGGAGAAGTGGCTGATCCTGGGCCGAGACAGGAAAAGTACAAGATGAACTGGAGAATTTTGTAGTACCAGAAAATAAGGAAGTACTTTAAAAAATAAAAAGGATTAGGACATGTGGAAAGGACACAGGCGCCAACTGAAAGAGCTATCAATAGATAAAGCTGGAACAATTTGAGCAACAAAATGAATAATGTTGGATTGGATTTTAACCCAAAGAACAAAATAAATATGCAAGTGTTCATCCAAATATAAATACATGAACAAATAAATAAACAGGGGAGAATGGATAGATCTTCCAAGCAAAACACTTTCAAATGATATTTATATATACTTCCTCTCCATTCCCCACCCCTAGTATATGAAATTTAATTTCCCTCACATTGTGAGTGAGCTGGACTTCATGACCTACTTCCAAAGAATATAGTATGGAAAGGAGAAATTAGTAACTTCACAATGAAAACACCTGACAGATGCCACCTAAACCAAGTGATCAAGGTTAACATCACCAGTGATAAGTCAGGTTGATATTATAGAATGTGAGATGGAAAAAAGGAATCATCAGCTACACTATGTGAGGAAAAGGGAACAAAATTAAAGTCTTGAGAGGTGTTTAAAGTCTTAATGAAACCAAGATCCTACATAGGTAAGAGGAAGTTATAATACAAATATTTTAGGAGCAATAATAAATAATCTTTGTATACTAATAGATATGATGCATCTAGAATGATTGGAGAATGGGGAGTTCTGATTAATTTAGCATTTTTATTAACCGAGTTACATATGTTTATCAAAAATGGATTGCCAGTTTTTGAAGGGACTAGAAATTTCAATGCCTTTTAGCCAAAGACCACCAGGACTCCTTGCAGACCACTTTCCCTGGAGGAGAATGCTCACTGTGGGGGAATTGTGAGGCCCATCAGTAAGACAGTGTTAGGAAGAAACTACCTATAGGCTTTGGGTGGGTAATATGGGGGAGGTAGCAAGGGTGCACTCTAGATTGGGTGTTGTCAAAAGGCAGGAGCAATTCTATAATTGAGTATCTAAATCAATCTAATCTATGAGAAAGACAGATTAAAATGGGATAAAGCTATAGCTGGTAAAGAAGTTGCAGTCACTTACTTTAGCCAAAAACAAGAGGTGTTTGATATTTTGTAGGTTGCATGGTGATTTTGTTGTAATTCACTTTTCCGAGGTGTCAGAGTGATCTTGCCTGATGTTCTGTGAATTTATGTCCAACAGGAGAACAGCATGGCCTGGCTGTGAGCATCAGGTTCAGCAGTCAGAGACAACTTTTTGCTTTTTTCATAAGGGAAGAAAAATATCTCCTCTTAACATGTAATCTTTGGTTGTACTTAGCCATTATGGAGTTTAAAAAGCTCTCCTTTGGATGCTTTCTGTTGTTGTTGTTGTTGCCAAAACAATGGTCACTGTAGTGGACACTATTAACCACTTGCTTTTCTCAAAACGTTCTTCTCTTGGCTTTGTTGACAGTGTACTTCTCTGATTTTCCTCTACATCTCTGGCCTGATTCTCAGCCTCCTTTCTCCCTGAATCTTCTTCAACTCTAAACGTTCGAATTTCCTAGAGCTTACTCCTAAGCCCGTTCATTTTCTGCTTCCGCACTCCCTCCCTAGCTGATTTCATCCATTCCCATAGCTTTAAATACTGTTCTATGGTGATGTGTTCTAAATTTGTGTCTACCTCTCCTCTGACCTCCAGACTCATTTATCCAACTGCCTAGTTGATATCTACAATTGAAATGTCACAAAAATCTCAAACTTAAGGAGTCTAAAAAGAAATGTATCGATATTCCATCTTAATGTCGTTGCTCTTCTGGTCTTTGCCATCTCAAAAAATAGTCCCACCATCTACCTACATTCTCAAGCTTGCAACCTGCAAATCCAACTTGATTCTCAGGTGCCCTCACTACCCATACCTCATCCCTCAGCAAATCCTGTTGCTCCTACCCCAAAACGAATCTCATATCTTTCCACTTTTCGCCTCCTTCTTGGCCCAGCTCTGCTCCAACCTACCATCTTCTCCCTCTCCAGACAGCAGCTTCCTTATGAGTCTCTCAGCTTTCACCTTGGATCTTTTTACAGTCTGTTCTCACAACAGCCAAAGTCATCTTTTAGAAACACAGGTATGATTAAATCACTTTCCTCTCACCTTAAAATCCTTCAATTACTTCCCAATGCACTTTGAAATAAAATCCAGTCATTTCCATGGTCTGTGGCCTGCATGACCTACACTCTGCCTACCTATCAGGCTTATCTTATCTCAGACCCCCCACCCCCAACCCCACCCCCACTACCTCACTCATTATTCTCCAGTCACACACATTTTAAAATAATTTTCCAAGTTATCAAGCTCTTTGCCATCTCAGAGCCTTTGAACTTGCCCTGCCTGTAAACGTGCCCTTGCTCACCCACACACAGCATAACCTCTCTCTGCGCACACTCCCTCCACATGGAAGACTCCTGCTCACCCTTCTCTCTAAGCTTCAATGCTGCCTCCAGAGAAAGTCCATTCCTGACCTACCTGTCTGATTAAATCTTCAAATTATAATCTGCTGTCAAACAGTTTTCATTTCTTTACCTCTTACTAGAATGCAGTTACCTATGTGTTAGATAATTTAATATCTCTGTCTCCCACAAGAAGAAAAATTCTAACAAGGCAAGTTCCGCTTTGTTTTCCACTCCAGTTCTGCATTTAGCACATAAGCAGCACTCAGTAAATACTTGCTGAATGGACAGACATATTAACCAGTTGCCAGTCACTGTTACCTTTGAATAAATTGGGCTTATTCTCACCAGCTTCAGAACACTACATGAGTGAAGGAAGATAGCTAAAAATGTAGAAAACATCAAAGAACATCAAAATAGACTCTGTCTTCAGCAGACAGGATGAAGAGCAGGTGAGGGGATTCAGCCATGGGAAAGAAGAAAGATCAGTGCATTAGGACCCAGTCATTTCCATGGTCTGTGGTCTGGAGGTCTTACCAGATGCAGGAAGTTGCACAATTCACTTAAGGCTCTGTGGTAAATTGAGTAATGACTTTCCAAAGGTGCCCCAATTCTAATCCCTGGGACCTATGAATATATTACCTTATGTGGCAAAAGAGACTTGGTAGATGTGATTAAGTCAAGGATTTTGAAACAATCCTGGATTATCCAGGTGGGTCCAATGTAATCACAAGGGTCCTTATAAGAGGAAACAGGAGAGTCAGAGTCAGAGACGGAGATGTGGTAGCAGAAAGTAATGCTAGGCCATGGAGTCAGGAATGCTGGCAGCCTTTAGAAGGTGGAAAAGGCAAGGAAAGGATCTTCCCCTAGACTCTAGACTCTAGGGCCTAGAGCCTTCAGAAGGAACACAGCCTGATGGCCCATTTGATTTCTGACCTCTATAGCTGTAAGAGAATAAATTTGTGTTGCTTTAAGCCACTGAATTTGTGATAACTTATTATAGCAGCAATAGGAAATTAATATAAGCTCTGAGAGTCAGCTCTAAAATCTGTCTTATTAATTTTTTTACTTTTGTTGCTGTTGCTATTATCACTTCATACTAAAATATAATATATATAATAGAAAAGGCAGACTCTCTGTTTTCCACTGTTTTATTCCCAGAACCTAGGAACAAGGCCTGGCACAGAGTAGGTTTTAAATAAATATTTGAATCAGTGAGCAGATGAACACAAATTCCTATTCAATGGGTTTATTGTGAAGGCCAAAAGTTATAGACTATTTGCAAGAGTTGAGAAGGAGCCTTCCCATTCTGCTCTATTTTCTTTTTTTTTTTTTTTTAACTCATTCATCCCTTCTGTTGCTTTTGCATCTGGTCTCCTTTACTCCTCTCCCCATTTCTTCCTCCTTCATTTGATGCCTTTTCACCTATTTCTTTCTTATATTATATTACATTATATTATATTATATTATATTATATTATATTATATTATATTATATTATATTATATTATATCATATCATATCATATCATATCATATCATATCATATCATATTTATTATATAATTCAATGTCCTTCTTGGGGATCCAGGAATAACTGGATTATATAAACAGAGATGGCCACTTCTGATTTAAATGTATGTCATACATTGCAGTCCCGTGCCTTTGATTAAATTTAATATATAGTCATGATGTATTCATTTACATTAATTTGATTAGACTATCATGTATGGAAATCCTTGGTTCTGAAATCACTTACATTGATTATGAAAATGCATCATAATGTAGAGACTTGGAGCACGTTTTCTTTTCAAGGGACAGTTATGTCATGTGCACTTTTAGCCAAGTAAAACAAAGTAATTCCTCTAGGGCAAGGCAGTGTTGAAAACTACTATGTGACTCACCTTTCCCTTTCTCACAGGCCTGTTGGATAACACTGTTATGCATCCTGGTTTACCAGGTACTGTCTGTGTATTCTGGGTTGTAAATTTCAACCAAAATTATGCAAACTTTGTGTATGTGAGTGTGTGTGTGTGTGTGTGTGAGAGAGAGAGAGAGAGAGAGAGAGAGAGAGAGAGAGAGAGAGAGAGAGAGAAGCAATTATACTTGTAGGATACAACATCAAAGAATCTGACAGCAATACAGGAAACCACATTTTTACTTGTAATTGATGGTTTCAGTTATTCAGTATTTGTTAGGTGAGATCATGCAAATGTCCCGAGGAAGATTATTGATTGAGAAGGGTAGGTGGTGTGCCTCTGCAATGTTGGTGCCTTACATTTTTCCCTTGAAATGCAGATGTGAGAGAGGGGTTGATGAGAAAGGCTAGGAGGAGGGAGGTGGATTGTGGTAGTCTTCATTAGGCAAAGGCTCAGGAAGACTCCTCTGTGTGAAAATATCTCCTAGTCACATTTCAAACAGATATTCATTTGGGTGAGCAAGCTCCTATTTTAATTTTTTACTACTTAAACTTATTCACGTCTTCCTTTCTTGAAGATGGCAGATGCGTTAGTCCAAACAGGCTTTGGGCTTGATTTATACACATACCCCCCCCCCCCCCCCCCCCGCCCAAGAGAGCTCCTATCCTCTGCTGGACAGAGAGAAAATTACAAAAAGTAAGAATGGGGGTGTTCTTTAAGCAATTAAGAGATAAATGCTCCTTGAGTTGTTAATCTTATTACTCATTTATATCTTTATTAACTTTATTAACTTCAATTATATAATCAAAACAATATCTAAATCAATACATAGGAATTATTATTTTTTAATCCTTTCCCAATGATATGTTTTTATTGATTTTGGAGAGAGAGGAAGGGAGAGAGAGAGAGAGAGAGAGAGAGAGAGAGAGAGAGAGAGAGAGAGAGAAACATTGATGTGAGAGAGAAATATCAATCCAGTTACCTCCTGTATGCGCCTTAACCAGGGATTGAACCCACAACCTTTTGGACAACACTCCAACCAATTGAACCACCCAGCCAGGGCAGGAGTACAATTAATTTTAAACGAAAATATTAGTATTCCAACAAATTGTGATGAAGAAAACAAAACAAAAAGATAAAATAGAAGAAACAAAGAAATGACTAGAATATCAGTAATGAAATCTCTGCTTTGAGGAAATAATGCCAGATATTAAAGGAGGGAGCAATTTTGAAAGTCTCCTGACCCTTGAGTTTTCTTCTAATTCTATTTCAATATTAGATACCCATGTTATTAATATTAAGCCTCCATTTGCTGATGAATTTTATTCTAAAATACTGCAGGTAAGGAAGCTGCCTGGGTAGACCAGAACTCTGGCATTGCACCTTGTCCTGGGGACTACATTGGAAAAGGGTTTTAGCCAACAGAAAGATATTCAGAAAAGAGAAAAGGATTATGAATAAATTAGTAATTTTTAAGCTGGGTATTGTTCTAGGGCAACTGTCAAGCTGGGTTTTTGTTTTTTTGTTTGACTCCTGTTAAGTACACTCTAGGGCTTTTTCTTAAACATTACCACTACTTCCTCCCTATGTGTTCACTACCTCCTGTCTCTGCTCTTCTTCGCTGGGCCTTGTATATGCCCAGGACATTAAAAAGACATGTCTCATGAGAAAGACAGGCAGACACTGAAAACTGGTGATGTTTCTCAAGTAGAACAAACTGCTATCTACTGTTGAAGGAAGGCCTCCCAGCCATTGAGGAAAAGGATAATGGCCATGCTTTGGGGCTCTTGTGACCTCCATGGGCTCACTCACTTGAGAAAAGCACAAAGCCTGCAGATGTGGACTCCCCTCCCACAGGGCTGCAGGCAAAACCAATGGAGGGAGCTTGTTAACTGGGTAGTCTGAAGGTGCTGACTTTGCCTGCATTTATACGGTCACTGTGGTAGAGGCCCTCCCAGTTTGAGCCCTATTGCTTTCCTCCTCTTAGTTCTCCCCTCGTGCTCCTCCTCACTATTTCCCATCTTAAACCCTGGCAATTCTTTTCTAGCCTAGGTGTTGGGAGTGAGGAAGTCATCATGTTATTTACTATGTCTTCTATACTGTGAATTTTTTTGCTCTTCTCAGAGATTATGCTTTTGAAACTCAAAAGCCAGGAAGAGAGCTTTTTCTCTATGCTTTCTGTTGTCACATCTTTAATCTGAGGCAAGAACATTGAATGTACTGGCTATCATATGGGATGGGGTTACTATAGGAGAAGCAGAGAAATTATTAGAAGGAAAAAAGTGGCAGCTACTTCAAATATATTAATTATCCTACCACAACTTAAATCCATGCCATATAAAAAACCATGTTTAGACCCAGAGACATGGAAGTAGGGAACAGACTGACAAACCTCAGAAGGAGAGGAGGTGGGAGGGAGGGCAGGAAAAGATAAACCGAAGAACTTACATGCTTATATGCACAACCAATGGACACAGACAACAATACTGTGAAGGTGGGGGTGGGACAGGAGTGGGGAGGAGGGTGTCAATGGGGGAAAAAGGAGGGACATCTGTAACAAAATAAATAAATAAAAATTTAAAAAGAATATAAAAAACAAAACAAAAAAACATCTCTAGTGGTTCTTTTTAAACAAGAGATTGTTTTTAGCCAGGAAAAGAAAAATCTAAAGAAGATGGGTATGATAGCTGTCTTCTAACTTTGAAGGGCTACCCCATAGAGGAAGAATATAACAGTGGCCCTTGAAACTCGACCAATTAGGACAAATGGGTAGGCACATTTTACCTCATGGTAAGAAAATATGGTCTCAGAGACAGAATTGTCATAATATACAATCAGCTGCCCTGAGAAATGGTAGACTTATTATCACTGAAATGGTTCAAGTACAAAGAAAGAAAAAGACTACTTGGCAGGGATGTTGATGTCTCCTGTCAAATGCTTTTAAAAAGGAGGTGGTGCTCCAAGATATGTTCTATTTCCTGTGCAGTTTTATTAGATCTCCTGCATCAGTGTTCTGCAAGCTTGCTGGATAAGCTGGGATTTATTTGGGAGCCCCCTTCAGGTTAAGGAGAAGGAAATACTGGTATAGGACAGGTATAAGGACTCATTTTGCCTCTAACTCGTCTCTGTGCTGATGATCTGCCCTCTGCTTGGTGTTGGTGCCCAATATCACTCTTCTGCCTCCACACTGTGAGCATGACCTCAGCTTGGTAATCTAAACTTGACTCAGCTCCTATGTCTGCTACATAACATTTTGAATCTGAATAACAATGCCTGAATAATAATAACCATTGATAGATTATTTTGTCGGGGGGGGGGGTGTTGTTTGTTTTTAGATTAAGGGGTGAGGCTCAAGTTTTTGCTGCTGATATTCAAGAAGTGTCTATGTGGACAAAATTGCCACATATATCATCACGATAGCTGACGGAGCCTGCTTTTGCAATAGTATATAAATCTAAATTATGCTTATATTCCTCGTGTCATTAGTTTTAAAAATCATTAAGTGTGCAGTTAAATTTATCTTCAAGTTCAGAGAGAATAGTTTATTGATCTAGAAATTAATTCATGAAATTATTTTAATGGATTTTTTTGTTACTAACTTATTTGTGCAGGGATCCTCTATCACTTGTAGACATGATAAGAGATATCTTTCTTGTGAATTACATTTGCATCAATTGTTTGAAATGGAATCAACTGGATCTTTATTATATACATAGGGCCAGAAGATTACAAGATTTTAGACACTTCTTAAAAAAATTAGGCTAATACTATGGACCAAATATTTGTGTTCCCTTAAAATTCATCTGTTGAAATTCTAACCCCTAAGGGTGATGTTCTTAGGAGGTGGGCCTTTGAGAGTTGATTAGGTCATAAGGGTGGAGTTTTCATGAATGGAATTAGTGTTCTTATAAAAAGAGACCCCAGAGAGATCTCTCACCTCTTCTGCCATTGAAATTACATTCAAAAGAGAGCCATCTATGAATGGAAGTGGGCTCTCATCAGATGCCAAATCTGCTAGCACCATGGCTTTGACTTCCCAGCCTCAAGAAGTATAAGAAATAAATGTCCATAAGCCACCCAGACTATGGTATTTTGTTATAACAGGCCAAACAGACTAAGGCAAGTGTCCATGACAGATTTCACTGCTCTAGAAAGCCCTAAGAAGAGAATCATAACATAGTCTCACGCAACAGTGGAGCAAATCCATGCCTTTTTCAGCAAATATCTATAGAATATAGACAGACAGACTCTGGCTTGCTCCTGAAGGATAGCAATCACATTTTTTCTTAAAATCTCCACATTCCCAGTTCAAAATGTCTGCAACTTAATAGATAACAATGTTTGTTAACTGGATAAACATCAGTCACCCTGTAATAATACACTATAAGAATATGGGTGTAAGAATTTAATAACACCTAGAATAACCAAGATTTAAGCAAGAAAGTGGAACTGGGGCATTAAAGTCTGGCTAAAATTTAGATAAGGAGAAGAGAGAAGGTGGGGGTATCCAGGTGAGGAAACAAAGAAATGAGACTGTAGAGGTGGAATGAGTCACATAATCTTAGAGCAACCACTGTGGTGTCCCTCCAGGTGCCTTTTATTTGTTTGAAAACTAGGTGGGCAGCTGGATATCTGGAAGACAATGCTATATTAGGCTATTATGATGAGCACGTGGTTTTTTTAATGTTTCTTTTGAAAAGAAGTCAAGCTGATTTGAAGCAGGTACCTTTTAAGCGTTATTAAGATTTAGTGGTCAATTTTAGGCATTCATTACCTGGGAAAGTGTGAGACTTGTGTGAGAATTGCTGTTGCTATAATGTCAAGAAGAGCATTATTTACTGTATTGTTTTTATTTTATGAAGAGAGGGAAATATCTGAAATATGCTAATACAAATATAATTGCCTTGTAGTTATTTTCACTGCCAAAGCTATAATGCTGCCAAGAAAATAAATCACTTCCGTAATCTTGATGATTAGCAGCAAGAGAAAGTCACTAGGGTAGTGGGTTGATTTTGATGCCTGATTCCTCAAATATGGATCCATTACTTCAATCACATCTAAAACAGTGGGCTAATTTCAGGAATAATTATGAATTGTCTTCTCAAAGCTTTCTCTTCAAACAATCTTGTTAATGGGCCAGACTATTTCATTGCTATATCAGTTTAATCCACTAAGAAATATTTGTGATTCTTTTGCAGGGCTGAAAATATACATGTTTTTAATTAAATTTTGGGGGCTGATAGGGGCTGAGTTTAGGATGAAGGCTATGGAGTGATGTGAATCCCGCCCCTAATTAGCCCTCCCTAATGGGCCACTGGTCCTGCTGAAGATTCTCTTCCTCTTTCCCCAAGAGCCAACGGTGTTTCTGTGAGGTCGACCTAGGTGCTGCCCTCTTCCTCCCCCTTTCCTTCCACTTCCCTCTTTATCTTCCATGGTACTGTGTTGGATGAGGCTGTCTAAAGCATCTATAATACTGAATGCCATGAAGAAGAGTAATCCTGAGTCTTTGTGAGTTCTTAAAGAGTCATTCCACATCACTCCAACACTTTTACTGTAAAGACACTTGTCATTATGCTATTTCCATTTCTCCACATTTTGACATCAATGAGCCTTGCCCTCTGGTATCCCCCTATTCTCACTGCATCAAATTTTAACCAGTTGCCTTGATGTTGAACAAAGTTGTATCTTTTCAAGATGAACAAGGGGTGTTGTCTGAAATTATAAATTGAATATTGTCCAAATTAGGAAAAATAACTCCTTTTGGTAAAGAGGCATTTTGATAATATACAAATGTGTCTATATGTGTGAAAGCAGGTTATCTGTTACTCTTTTAACAATTGCTTTATCTCTGATAATAACACTTGGATAGGTATTGATTCACAGGTAAATAGGATGCACTAGAAAGTCCTACTTATTACAAAGGAATTCACTAAAGTTAATAATCTATAAAGTGAAAAATTTGAAGTTAAATAGAGTTTGACATAAGGAAAATGATTGGCTGTTCAACATTTCTATGAATGTTAAGTCAAGTGAGAGTTATGGTAAGTTAAAGCAAGTTGATCTTAGGTTATATATTAGAAATAATTTTTCAACAATGAGGGTTGTTATGCTTGATATAACCTGTGGAATATCTTTAACAGAAAGACTTACATATATTTGTGTAGTTTAATTATAATCTTCCATGAAGATTGATTGATTAATATATTCCCTGTTTTATTTCACACACACACACACACACACACACACAATTAAGGTGGTTTTTAAGAAAATGTACAATAAAACAAAATATGAAAATAAATCTCAAAATGAAAAAAAATTTTAGATTATTGCTCCCACACATGCCAAGAATATTTTTACTGAATTGCAATTTGTTGTAAGGCAGTCTGTTTATATTGAGGGTCATTATTATTAAAAACCTCTGTAACCCTCATTGTTGGATCAAATTTAAGAATACTGTTAAGCCCGGCTGGTGTGGCTCAGTGGATTGAGCATTGTCCTATGGACTGAGAAGTCCTGGTTCAATTCCGGATCAGAACACATGCCTGGGTTTTGGGCTAGATCTCCAGCAGGGGCGTGCAGAAGGTAGCCGATAGATGTTTCTCTCTCACATCAGTGTTACTATCTCTTTTCTCCCTTCCATTCTCTCTCTCTCTCAAAAAAACTCAATAAAGACATACTTAGGGGAAAGAAAAAATAATAATACTGTTAAGATTGTTTCCGATAAGTGTGGTTTCCAGGGAGATCTCATAAAGATGAAAGATCTGACAGGCAGAGATTAGTATAATGTTCAGTGTTCCCATGAAACAACATATTTTAAGTTAAACATACACATCACATTTTATGTTATAGAGACTCCAGCTAGCTTCTGTTAGTTGGGTTGCTACGGCAGCAGGATTCCTATTGTCCTGAGACCACCAGCTGACTATAAACTAATGCCTCCCAGCATGTTCACCCACACTGTCAGTCAGATTGCAAGTGCAGCTAAACCTACCTAGATACAATTCATTGGAAAGCCACTGAAGACTACAGAGGGCTGATAAAAACAAATGAGAACCTGGAGAACCAGGCCTGAAACAGGGCCACATCAGGGGAACCCCAGGGATTTGGACATCAGAAAGGACAGCAGTAGCCAGCAGCAATCTGGTCTGGCTTTACCACTGCATTGTGATGAATGTGATGTTATCTTCATCTCTGTGTCACTTGCTTAAGATTTAGAGTCCTGGAAGCAATCATCTGACTGTCCAGATTAGACTATGATCTCACTTCAAATTTGCTCTTTCTTCTTAAGTAAATGGCATTCTGTTTGGCACAAGCAAAAATCCTTGAAGTCATCCTTGACACCTCCCTCTCTCTCACTTCACATCTCATGCATCGGCAGATCCTGTAAACTCTATTTTCAATGTCTGTTCTAAATTCAACCACTTCTCAATAGTTGGGACAGTCAAGGTTCTACTCATGCACTACTAATAGCATGATCCCTGCCATCTTGACCAGTTGGATCATGAGCCCATGAAAAAAGCATTAGGGTGCATGAGGAAAGAGGTTGAGTGACTTACTCTGAGAAACACAAGGAGGTGGAAGTAAGGCATGGGCTTCTAGGTATTATCTGTTTCTAAATTCACTGTTGACTACATACAGTTCTCCAGAACAGGTCAAAGAGAACTTATCTGGGGTGAGTGTCCTCAGCTAATCCATGCAGCAGGACTTGAAGGAGAGAGCAGAAGCTTCATTAACATATGTCAAGACAAGCCAAGAATCTGAGCCAGGCTCCCTCATGCATTCTGTCCTTAGGTCAAAAAGATGGTAGAATGGTAGCTGGCAGGAATCTTGGGATCAACAGCTTTCCACATGTCTGTCTCCTGAATCATATTACCCCTAGCTGTTCTAACTCTCTGCATCAGGTACTCAGTTGTCATTGTTTTTCCCAGAGCTATTCATGACCTTGCCCATTTCTCTGAACAATAACTCAGTTACTGTGTTTGGTATATCTTCTCCTGGGAGGCTTCATCTAATATTACCCTTTCTTTACATAGCTTGATTTTTAATCAGTAATTTAAAAAAAAAACAAAAAACTAACCAATGTATTGCTTAGAGATATACATGTAGTAAAAGTAAGAGAATTTAACTCAAAAGTCAGAGTAGTAGTTACTTCTGGAGAAGGAGGGAGAGAGGTACAAAGAGAAAGGGACACAAAGGGAGCATCTAAGAAACTGGTAATACCTATTTCTTACTTAGGTCAATGATGACTACGTGGATTTAATGTTTAATAATTTTTAACTTTAGATTATTTTGTCTGTGTATCAGTCAGTGTTCAACCAGAGAAGCAAAACCAGGAGATATATATGAATATATTACAAGGAATTGGCTGATACAATAGTGGGGACTGGCTAATCAAATGCAAAGTCCACAGGCAGGCAAGCAGGAAGGGGAAGTCAGGAGCAGCCTGGGATCCCGGGGACATGAGCTGAAGATTGTCCACAGCAGTAAGCAAGGAAGGAAGCTGGAGGGGAAGGGACAAGAAGTTGTAAGTCCAGCTACTATTTGAAGTCTCTGAGCTCACGGAAGTCCTAAAGTCCTGTTTTTAAGAACTTCCAACTGATTAAGTTTGGCCCACATAGGATAATTTCCCTTTTGATTAACCTAAAGCCAAGTGATTGACATCTACAGAATCCTTTCACAGCAGAGCCTAGATTAGTATATGATTGAATTAACAGGGAGAAGGTATGTGTGTGGCACAAAATGGCCAGTGCCTCCCTTCTGTCATCCAGCTGTCCTGGGAGAATATCTCTGTAGCTCTCCCTAACAGGGAAGAGACTGGAAATAGAGTTCTTGGGACTGTAATTCATCCAAGTTGATATATCAAAAAGTCATCACAATATACTCTTCAACATGAGTAATATATTTCATAATTTAAAAAATAAAATTAAAATTCAATTATTTCTTTCTGTTGATAAAATAAAATCACTAGGTAACCTTCTATAAAAATGTCACTAGAAATATCAGGTTGGCTTTTACTGCCAGCATATTTCTTGCTGAAGTGATTCAAAACAACAGTGGCAGCATAATTATAGAAAAGTATTCTTTTTTTCACATTTGAATAAGACCATACCAAAATGAAAAAGGTTTAAATGAATCACCTTAAATTAATTTTTAATCCTGAATGATAAACCATTAAAAACCCAAGTGGGAAAACATATCACATTTTAACATGTTTGAAAGCAGGATTAGTACATTGTGACATAATTATTTTACCAAAATGATTTGGGAAATATGGTCTATCTTCTACCACACAATATTGTCCCATTGAGGTGCAGCTTAAGCTTCAGGAACCCTTTGAATTGCCATCATCATTATTGTATGATCATTTCAGTTGTTTGAGTTAAACTTGCTATAGCACTGACAATAGCATATTCATTTGCTGAATAGAGACGGTCCACAAATTAAAAGTAACCAATTTGCGCTTAACATAGTTTTCTTCAATAAGGTGCTATATGATCATATGCAGGAAGTGAACAATATCCATATGGCTCCAAAGAGTAGACTTAAAATAAATGAGTGGAAATATATAGGGAGAGAAACATTAGCTCAGGGTAAGGAAAACTTGATGGACAGTCACCTGGCAACAGAATAGGCTTTCTCTGAAGATTGTGGCTCTTGGTTCTTACAAGTGTCCAAATCTAGTATGGCAGGCTTGCAGGGTGCTGGTTTCACAATTCAACCCTGGACTGATGTCCAACCCACTGAACATACTGTGTGTTTTCACCTCTTTTCTTCTTTATTCCTGGGCCAATCTCCTATCAGTACCACTTGCTCTATTAAGTAATCAAGTTGTTCTACGTCAACAGCACTTTTGGGAGTGTCTGTCCAAAGAACTTTTTTCTCCACCATCCTTTTTCTTTCTTCTCCAACCATTTCTATCCATGCTGGACCTTCCCATTTTCCTCAGGTTTTTTTTATTTTTTTATTCTTAATTCATTTACTTTCACTTTATCCTATACATAAATCCTCACATCTTCTTTAGCTTCCCTCCTGCTCACTTTTGAGGAAAATCTCTCTTTCTCTCCTCATGGTGTTTGTAAGTGAACCAAAAACTTGAATCAAAAATAGGAGATGCAGAGTCATGAAAGCTGAGCAGTGACTCAGTGGGGGGAAACATTCCAGGATGCTGCACGTGGAAAGGAAAATATAACTTGGGTGGGAGTGGGGGGCTTTGAGGGGGAATGGCTCAGAGCGGTGTATAAATAAACAGGAAGATGCATGTGGAGAGAGCACTCTCTTGGGGTAAGAAATTGAACGTTTCTTGGGAGTTTGAGGGTACTGGAGAATAGCACACTGCAGAGGATTTAAATAAGAACTTCTGTGTATCCTTTAAATTTTGAGAGAGCTCTGAAAGTGAAGAAGTTTTTTCAGTGGCTTTTTTAAAAACCTGTGTCTCTTTAAATTCATGACCATGCAGGAATAGGGTAATGATTATCAAGGGATTATCTTTCTTAATTTTGAAACTAATGTTGGACTCTACCTGTAATTACATAAAAAATCATTGCCCTAACAATGAGTTAATATGCTTTTTCATCACGGGTATCAAATGTTGAACTTTTAAATAAAAGGGATAAAGGAGACCCAGTAGAAGCAGCCATGATTCTTGGGGGTCCCACTCTACCAAGACAACAAATTGAAAGTACAATTACATGTCAAAAATGGAATTATACTGTGAGTCAAAGGCAAGATTTCAGAAAGAAGTTTTATGACATTAAATTGAAAAAGACTACGAAAAAGTTCTTGCCAAATTTCTACCTGGGAATTTCCATTTTAACACAACCTCTGCTTATGAATTTGGAGGCCTTTCCACATGAGGCCAGAGAGTCAGTGATAGATATTGGGACCAGTTCAATTGTATATCTTTTCTCTGCCAGGGTACTTAATCCTGGCACCTACTGTTACCCTAGGACTGCCAATGCTCAGGCATTGCAATCAACTATCTGTTCACTCTCTCCCAGAAACTGGAGGCACATTTAGGCATAAAGGGACTTTGAGTAATGGTTAGAATATGCCTCAGAGACACTGCAGAAATACCAGGTCCAAAGGTACAGATGGAAACCACTTATGGTTGTTAAGGAACTTGAGTCATCTGCCTCAGTGACCTAGAATCTGTCAGGTGGGCAGAAACAGAGAGGTGTGTGCCAATTCACAATAGTGCATCAATGAGCAATGAGCCTCTGACTTCACATCTGAAGTAGAAAAATTTATTATATGGCAACTGCCAGGGGCCCTAGAAAGGGACCTGAAAGTTTAGAAGCGTAGCTAAGCCATGTTTGGCAAGGGGAATGGAGAACTCAAAATTAATAAGCAAGAACAGATGCCATTACCTCTCTGAGTGCCACCTAAATATCTTCCTTTGATAGTTTCATCAAAACTGAATAGAAAAAGAAACAAAACTTGCAGCCATAAAGAGGCAAGATATCCGAAGACCTTCAGGCCTGAGGTGCTGGGTAGAGGTGCACAGGTAACTTCATGCCTTCAAACACTCCCCAGGCTCAATCCCAGTGGCTCTCCCTACCCAGGTCAGGGGACCAGTCTGGGACTCAGCTTGGAGATCATAGCCCCTGTTCAGTTTCCAATGCACCAGTGAGGGAAATAGTCAGGACCACTGGAATCACAGCTGCTTTCCACAACATTTTTCAGATCTTACTGATCTATGAGCAGCATTTATCCCCCAAAGTAGAGGCTGAACTTGTCCTCCCCTGGTTTCAGCTGATTAGAAGGGTCATCTGGTGTCTGCCCACCATCTTTCCTTCTCCGTTTGGAAGATGAGGGCATGTGCTTGGTACATTTCCTATATCCCCCATACCAACGTTTTCTGGAAGAAGCTGTGATCAAGTCCCCCAGGATTTATGTGATGGAACCACTAGAAGCTGTTGAGAGTTTCTATACTCTGAGAATTAGGGATATTTAGCTCCCCTCTTTTTTTTCTAGGAATCACTGGTCTTTTAATTCCCAATCAGTCAAGCACAGATTTTCAATACATATACAATAAAATGTTTTTAATACAAAAAAAGATTTGGGAGAATTATTAAAGGTGAGGGCATCTGAACCAGTCCCCGAAATGCAAAACACTGGTATATGTGTGTCTCAAATACATAGTAGGACTATAACAACTCTTTCTAAGTTGTTCACCTTCTGCCATATATATAGACAGAACTGCCAAATACCTGTTCCAAAGTGACGGGAGGAAAATCAAAGAGGCATTTGCTAAATAATGTATTAAAATATATATGTATTTTTAAAAACATAGATTGTGTCTGTATTTTCACTGTGATCCAGATAACGAAAAGGACTTGTGAGTCTCGTTCCAAATAATTATTTTCCTTGCCCATTTCCCTCCATAAAAGAAATGAACATATTCGTGATTTTGAATACATAATATGTGCCAGAAACTATTTTAAGTGCTTTACGTGTGCTAACTTGGAATTTAATTTATGTCTCCAGAGAACAATAAATAACTCTCTGATATGGCATTCAGAGAACAGTTCACTGCACTTCTGGTAGAGTTAAATGCATATTATATAAGAATTTTCCCAAGGAGAGCAACACATAGAAAAGAAACAGAATTATCTGTTATCTGAATAAAAACAGTCATTAATAACTTATGAAAAGTTGTGATCGTTTTCTGTCAACAAGATAAATCTATTGTTGACATTACTTGTTAATCCTGGACTAAGTGGCTAGCTATGGCTCAGTCGTAATAGAAGATTTATCAAGAGCATACCAATGGAAAGTTCTTCTTTCAGAGCATGGTTATAAACTAGCTCAATTCAGCACATAGTTAGGGATACTCCAGTAGGAATAAAGACTTTGAGGAAATTGTTATTATCAATGAACAATATGCTGTTTTCATAACCCTTGACTCAGTTTGTAACAATAATATTAATAATCAATAGTCATGTGTTTTCAAAAGCTTCATGGAAAGGGTTGTGATCACTGTTGTTTACTCCTCCTAGGATATAATTGAAGCAGCTGCAGGAGAACTTAATACCATTCATTTTCTTAAAGCATATAATTTCTACTTATTGTAATTGCCATGTTGATAGATTATAGCATCATTATGCCAATGGACTTTAGGCAAAATTTCAATGCAAATTGCAATACAAAGGCATGATTATCACATTTAAAATGACAAACACTAAGGAGAAAAATGAACATAGCCAGATTTTGTTTGGCCAAGCAAAAGGTTCAGCTTGATCAGTAGTTTAAAATGACTTTTATTATGTTATCTTATTACAGAATTACACAGGTTTTTTTAATACAAAATTTAGAAAATACAGTTCATCAACAACAAGAAGAAAAATCATTTGAGATCTTACCTTGACGATAACCACTGTCACATGTTTTTAAATTTCCATCCAGGCTTCTGAAAATGGTATGTACATATTCACATACATAATTTACTTTTATAAAGAGGGGAACATATATATTCTACTTTTAATCACATATCTATATACTGTGACTACTATGTCCCATCATATATTATATAATACATAATTATATATCATAAGTTATTATTAATAATTATCATAAATTGTTTAACCAGTCCCTTATTGTTGTATTTTTATTTATTTTTCTTTGTAATGATAACCACTTCTGTGAAGAAGTTTCTTGACACAATCGCTAATAATATAGATAGTTTGTTGGAATTAATGTCCATAAATATAATTGTTACCTCACAATATAAGTTAAAATTCAAAGTCAAATTATCCTCCATAAAAAAATTGATCTAGCCCTGGCCGGTTTGGCTCATCAGTTAGAGCATCAGCCTGTGAACCAAAGAGTTGCAGGTTCAATTGCAGTCAAGGACATGTACCTTGGTTGCAATTCGATTCCCAGCCCTGGTTGGGGCCTTGCCAGAGGCAACTGATCAATGTGTCTCTCTCACATCAATGTTTCTCTCTCTCTCTCCCTCCCTCCCTCTCTCACTCCCTCCCACTCTATCTGAAAACCAATGGAAAAATATCCTCAGGTGAGGATTAAAAAAAATAATAATTGATATAAGCTCTTAACCACAATTTAAGTGGTCAAAGAATAGTAATAGATATTTCACAAAATATATAAAAATGTCCAATAAACATTGAAAATATGCTTAATCTCAATAACCCAAGAAATAAAAATTAAAACCAAAGATACTATTTCACACACTTGATATATAAAAAATTTTAAGATACATATTTAGAGAGAGAAAAATTTAGATTTGATAATATTAAGTGTTAAAGAGGTTAACAGATGGTTTCATCTGCTTCTCATGGAAAGTGTAAGTCAATTCATCTATTTTGAAGGGCATTTAGATGAAAAATATGCATACTCTAGAACCCAGTAATTTCACTTCTGACAATTTAGGCTAGAAAAATACTCACACATGACCCAGGGACCAGCCTGAGTCACACACCCACCGTCACTCCTGGGTCGGCAGGATGTCAGGACCACATGGAGTGGGAGAATGCATTTCTCTAGTGGAAGGAAAACTGGGCAGACCACCAACATGTGTCCACTCGAAAGCCAGATAAATCATTGTGCTCTTTTGAATTCTAAAATAAATTATAAATCACATAATTTGTGTCAATTAACATAAAATATCAAGTCTGTCTGATTAGCTATAATTTGTTAATGTCGAGCTGACACATCTGTCACTAAGCCAGGAAATGGTCAGGGGCCTTTTGTACAAATTTGGAGTAGAAATATATCTTTAGCACTTTTCAACTCAACTTTTAGTTTCCTTTCCTCCTATTAGCAAACTTCTTCCAGAGGAAAACGTTCATCGGACACTATCCTGATTTACATTCCTCCTGCATCAATTAATATCTCCTAAGGAAAAAAATCTGAAAATTAAATTGTTAGCACTTTGGTTCTCAACTTTTCTGCACATTAGAATAACCTGAGAAACTTCAAAACATACTGATGCCTGGGCCCCACCCAGACCAATTTAAACCAAATCTCTGATGGTAGTGTCTGAATATTGTACTCTTTTTAAAAAAAAATTTTTTTTCTTTATTGATTTTAGAGAGAGAGGAAGGGAGAGGGAGAGAGAGATAGAAACATCGATGAGAGAGAACATCGATTGGCTGCCTCCTGCATGCCCCCCCACCCCACTAGAGATTTGGCCCACAACCTGGGCATGTACCCTGACCAGGAATTGAACTGGTGACCTCTTGGTGCATTGGTCAACATTCAACCACTGAGCCACACCGGCCGGGCTGAGCACTGTACTTTTTAATAAACTCCCCATGTGTTTTCATGTACTATGAGGTGTATAAACTGCTGTCTTAGTGTCTACCTGGGGAACATCTTCAGTTTAAAAGGGAATCATTGTGTTCCTAAGGAATGATATTACAGGTGCTATTTTAGAACAAAATACCTCTTCAGTGTCTCTACCTTGAGGCATACCTCTTAGGGTTTTTTTCTCAATGGGATGGCTTTCCCTGGTGTAAGAGAGGCCATAACTATCTAAAGGGCAATGTCCCTGTCCTAAAACTCAGACAAATCAACAATAGCCTTTGTAACAACAGCTACCCTGAGAGGTAAGAATTACCAACTTAGAATAGAATTCACTGGCTTCCAATGTGCACTTTTCAGGAGATGTCACACATTTGACCACAGGGAACACAGCTCAGAAGAGCCTTCGGTTTGTAGGTAAATTTGAATAATTCTCTTAACTTTGGCAGTGTTGTTGGTTCCCCTTTAATAAACCAGGGATAAGGAAGAAGGAACAAAGGGAGAGACTTGTGGCCTGAAGTCAGAGTATACTCAATTTGGGGGAAAGGGTGACAACCTTAACAATCCTTTAAGAGTGACACAGGGGAGATCACTGTGTTTAGCCCTTTGGAATTTGGCAAACCAATCAAATGGGTGAGAAAGGAGGGAGGTCTCTCTAGAATAAAAACAGAGATCACCTAGTTTAGGACAAGTGGAAGTAGACAAAATTAGGCAGGAAAGATAAGGGAAATCTTTGTTTGGAGTAGGAATGGGGCAGAGGGTAAGGTGGCAGTTGGGCACTGGGAATGAGTATTCAAAACTAATAAACAGACAAACAAAAACACCAGAGCTTAGCCCCACTTAAGACTGCTAAACATCCTTTTAGAAACACACAGTGAGAACCTTCCAGAATATAAATGACACTCAGAAACCCTGAAAACCATTTTGGAGAGTTCTGGTAACTGGACTTAAGAATATTCTTTCTCACAGACAACATTGACTGGGGTGGGGTGGGGAGGGGTGCGGATTGGGAGGAAAGTGTCAATGTGGGGAAAAGGAGAAGCATCTGTAACAAAAATAAATTAAATAAATAAATAATAAAATAATATTCTTTCTTCCTTCAGAGAAAAGTGAGAGGTTGCTTGATCAAAGCTCCCCTAGAGTCAGCCCGTGACTGAGTCTGTCACTGTACATTCAGATTTAGAAGACGAGCTAAAAAACTCAGGTTCTCGGGAGAAAAACAAGAAATGTAAATTGTGCATTATTTTTCCTGTAGACCTCAGACACATGTGACTGGTTTGACACAACCAGTCATCTTCTATTTGTGACACTCAATTCTCCATTCTATCTTGGCTTCTTGGTTTTTTTTTTTTTTTTTTGTATTTTTTATATTTGTGTTTCCTTTTATTTTGGTTGCATTTATCACACTCCCCTCACCTCCCTATAAGCACTCATTCTGATATATTTAATGTGTTTCATAAATTATATGCACATAAATGTATTTGTGAACAATATATAGTATTGTTTAAGATATTGCATCAGTTGGGTCACCTGGGGAACTTATGTTAAGATAGATATTAGAGAGTTCACATTTTATCAGGGAGTATGTCTATGAGAAATAAAAGAGGGAGGAAGAACTGAACGGGGAAAGACTTCAGAGAGTGATGCAGACTTGACACCCTCAAAAGAAAAGGGAGAAAGCAGGCTAGTAGTCCAAGGTAGGCAACTTGCCAAAAAGTGGTCCATTGTCCTCTTTGAGGTTTAATGTCACCATATCAGGGACTCATGCTGCTCTCTGTTGCAGGCAAATTGGGACATTCAAAGCATCAATTGTTAGATTCACCTTGGGAAGTGGGAGTCTCATGTGTGGCCTCCATCTCTGCCATGGTGGTCCTGCCATGTGCCTATCATACCCCTTCTGAGATGACCAACAACAAAATTGCCCAAGTCTACTGGCCAAGTAATTTTCTCTACTCCTACTTGGTTGTTTAGTGCCTTTGCCAAGATGAATGGTTTCTAGTATGTGTTTACATATGACACAAAGATCTTCACTCTCATATGTCCATCCTCTCCAGAAACCTCTACCTAGACCTACGATACCTCTATCCAGACCTTCATGTCTCTGATTTTCTAGTCTTTACACTTCAAGGCCCCTCACTAGTCATCTCATCCATTCACCCATGCCCATGAACCCATTTATATTCTTACCTTGGGCCACTCTCTTTGTGCACAAAGTGAATGAGCCGTGCAACATCCAAAGCCTACCAGTTTATAAGATTTTCCTTTAGCAATATCATTTAAGGCCACCCTTGAGTGAGACTAATGCAGCTGCTTTTCCAGTTTGGTTTGCATTCACGTAGAAAGCCTATGCATCCAGAAACCCAGTTTGGGCTTTTCCTTCTTTCTTCATCTGGATATATGAAATAATCCCCTTAGATACCATAGATTTGAACTGTGGTAGGAGCTGGAGCAACCATAGTAGGTAATAATACACCTTTCTGGGCCAACTTCTCATGTAGTTACTCATGTCATCTGGTTTCACTTGGGCTTGATTCTGATGTACCTTTTCCAGCTCCTAGATTACTCCTGGACCCACCTGACTTTTATAACATAGTAACTTCAACAGAACCCAGCTCATGATGTGCATTTCCAAGTGCATGGCCACTTGATACCCCATTGTCTAGTGTTCCATCTTTACCAGGGCTCTGTAGCATGTCAAGAGCTATTTTTCAAAAGGCTTGTAACTTTCAGCTGCAGATGACATGGCCTTACTCCAGAAACTCAAGGGGTTGCATTGTGATTCTCCCATTGCTTTTCCTAAGTCCTATCTTGGACCTTTTCCCACCATGAGTAATAGTTAGATTGTTATATGAAATAAAAAAAGAAGAGAGTAGCAGGCTTAGGGAAGGGAGAACCCTAGGGAAGGGTGCCCTGAAAAACTTTCAGCCAATTCCAATGGGGAGATCCACAGCAAAGACTGCCCATTAGTGGAGCCCCACATTGGGCAAAAATGGTTGTGTCCTTGTCTTTCCACTATGTTTTGACTTTGATTGGGGGCTTCCCTAGAAGAATGTGGCTTAGGTTGGAAAGTTGAGGGGCATTCTGAAAGCTCTAACTGATGGAGGTTGTCAGCTAACTACACTCCCAGCTCCCTTTTTTCTTTTTTTTTTTTTTTTTTTTTTTTTTTTTTTTTTTTTTTTTATTAATTTACTTATGTTACAGATGATTCTCCTTTTTTTCCCCCGTTGACACCCCCCTCCCCTTCCCTCCCTGTCCCGTCCCCGTTTTGTTGTCCATGTCCATTGGTTATGAGTACATACGTACAAGTTCTGTGTTCATCTCTCCCCTCCCCCGCCCCCTCTTCTGGCAGATGTCAGCCTGTACCCCACTTCCACGTCCTCCGGACTACCCTGCTCCTCCCACTGTTATGTTCATTATATTCCAGAAATAAGTGAGATCATATGATGTTTGTCTTTCTCTGCTTGGCTTGTTTCACTTAGGATAATAGTTTCCAGGTCCTCCCATGTCGACGCAAAGGATAAGAGATCGTCCTTTCTTAACGATGCATAGTACTCCATTGTGTATATGTACCACAGCTTTTTTATCCATTCGTCTACTGATGGACATTTGGGCTGTTTCCAGATCTTCGCTATTGTAAATAGCGCTGCTATGAACATGGGGGTACATGTATTCTTTCTGATTGGTGTTTCAGGTTTCTTCGGGTATATTCCTAGGAGTGGGATCACTGGGTCAAATGGTAATTCAATTTTTAATTTTTTGAGGTAACGCCATAGTGTTTTCCATAGTGGCTGCACCAGTCTGCACTCCCACCAGCAGTGTACTAGAGTCCCCTTTTCTCCACATCCTCGCCAACACTTGTTGTTTGATGCTTTGTTGATGGCGGCTACTCTGACAGGCGTGAGGTGATACCTCATTGTTGTTTTAATTTGCATCTCTCTGATGATTAGTGAAGTTGAGCATTTCTTCATATGTCTCTTGGCCGTTTGTATGTCCTGTTTGGAGAGGTATCTATTTAGTTCCTCTGCCCATTTTTTAATTGGGTTCTTTGTCTTCCTTTTGTTGAGATGTATGAGCACTCTATATATTTTGGAAATTAGTCCCTTATCTGATATATCATAGGCAATTATGCTCTCCCATACAGTAGGTTGCCTTTCCACTTTGATGGTTGTTTCTTTTGCTGTGCAGAAGCTTTTGAGTTTGATGTAGTCCCATGTGTTTATTTTTTCCTTTATTTCTGTTGCCTTAGGTGATATATCAGTGAAAATTTTGCTGCGTATGATGTCTGAAATTTTGTTGCCTACATTTTCTTCTAGGATTCTTATGGAGTCATGAGTCACATTTAAGTCTTTTATCCATTTTGAGTTTATTCTTGTGTATGGTGTAAGTTGATGATCTAGTTTCATTTTTTTGCATGTAGCTGTCCAATTTTCCCAACACCATTTATTGAAGAGGCTGTCTTTGCTCCATTGTATGCTCTTACCACCTTTGTCAAATATTAATTGAGCATACTGTCTTGGGTCAATTTCCGGATTCTCTGATCTGTTCCACTGGTCTATGTGCCTGTTCTTGTGCCAGTACCAGGCTGTTTTGATTACAGTAGCTTTGTAGTATAACCTGATGTCCGGTATTGTGATCCCTCCTACTTTGTCCTTCTTTTTCAAGATTGCTGTAGCTATTCGGGGTCTTTTTTGGTTCCATATGAACTTCTGAAGTATTTGTTCTAGTTCTGTGAAATATGTCGTTGGTATTTTGATGGGGATTGCATTAAATCTGTAGATTGCTTTGGGTAGTATGGACATTTTAATGATGTTAATTCTTCCAATCCATGAACAAGGTATGTGCTTCCACTTTTTTATATCTTCCTCTATTTCTTTTTTCAATGTCCTGTAGTTTTCTGTAAATAGGTCCTTTACTTCTTTGGTTAAGTTTATTCCTAGGTATCTTAATTTCTTTGCCGCGATGGTAAATGGGATTGTTTTTTTAGTTTCTCTTTCTGTGAGTTCATCATTGGTGTATAAGAATGCTGTCGATTTCTTGACGTTAATTTTGTATCCTGCTACTTTGCCAAATTCATTTATTAAGGCTAGTAGATTTTTGATGGAGTCTTTAGGGTTTTCTATGTATAATATCATGTCATCTGCGAATAATGACAGTTTCACTTCCTCCTTTCCAATTTGGATCCCTTTTATTTTTTCTTCACGTCTGATTGCTGTGGCTAAGACTTCCAGTACTATGTTAAATAAGAGTGGTGAAAGTGGGCATCCTTGTCTTGTTCCTGTTCTTAAGGGAAATGCTTTTAGTTTTTGTCCATTGAGTATGATGTTGGCTGTAGGTCTTTCATATATGGCCTTTATAATGTTGAGATATGATCCCTCTATTCCTAAATTGCTGAGCGTTTTTAACAGAAATGGGTGCTGGATTTTGTCAAATGCTTTTTCAGCATCTATTGATATGATCATGTGGTTTTTATCTTTCATTTTGTTTATGTGATGTATCACATTTATTGATTTGCGTATGTTGTACCAGCCTTGCATCCCTGGGATGAATCCCACTTGGTCATGGTGAATAATTTTCTTGATGTATTGCTGGATCCGGTTTGCTAGTATTTTGTTCAGGATTTTGGCATCTATGTTCATCAGGGATATTGGCCTGTAGTTTTCTTTCTTTGTAGTGTCTTTTTCTGGTTTTGGGATGAGAATTATGCTGGCCTCATAAAACGAGTTTGGAAGTCTTCCTTCTTCTTGAATTTTTTGGAATAGTTTGAGGAGAATGGGTGTTAGTTCTTCTTTGAATGTTCGGTAAAACTCCCCCGTGAAGCCGTCAGGGCCTGGGCTTTTGTTTGCTGGGAGAGTCTTGATTACATCTTCAATTTCCTTCGTTGTTATTGGCCTGTTCAAGTTTTCTATCTCTTTCCGATTCAGTTTTGGGAGACTATGTGTTTCTAGAAATGTGTCCATTTCGCTTAGATTGTCGAATTTGTTGCCATACAAATGTTCATAGTATTTGCTAACGATCCTTTGTATTTCTGTGGTGTCAGTTGTTACTTCTCCTCTTTCATTTCTGATTTTGTGTATTTGGGTTCTCTCTCTTTGTTTCTTGGTGAGTCTAGCTAAGGGTCCATCAATCTTGTTTATCTTTTCAAAGAACCAGCTTTTTGTTTTGTTGATCCTTTGAATTGCTTTTTTGGTCTCCATGTCATTTATTTCTGCTCTGATCTTTATTATTTCCTTCCTTCTACTTGCTCTAGGGTTTTCTTTTTGTTTGCTTTCCAGTTCTTTAAGTTGTGAGGTTAGGTAGTCAATTAGAAATTTTTCTTCTTTCTTAAGGTGGGCCTGTAGTGCTATGAACTTCCCTCTCAGAACTGCTTTCGCAGTATCCCATAGGTTTTGCGTTGTTGTGTGTTCATTTTCATTGGTTTCCAGAAATTTTTTAAATTCTTCCTTGATCTCCGTGGTAACCCATTCATTGTTCAGTAACATGCTATTTAGCCTCCATGTGTTCATATGTTTTTGCATGTTCTTGTTGCAGTTGATTTCTAGTTTCATGGCATTGTGGTCTGAGAAGATGCTTGATATGATTTCAATCTTCTTGAACTTGTAGAGACTTAGTTTGTGCCCTAACATATGGTCTATCTTTGAGAATGTCCCATGTGCATTTGAGAAGAATGTGAATTCTGCAGTTTTGGGGTGTAGTTCTCTGTATATATCTATTAAATCCATTTGATCTAGTGCTTCATTTAGAGTCTCTGTTTCCTTGTTGATTTTTTGTCTAGATGATCTATCCAGTGATGTCAGTGGGGTGTTGAAGTCTCCTGCTATGATTGTATTGTGGTCGATTTCTCCTTTGAAGTCTTCCAGAAGATTTTTAATATATTTTGGTGCTCCTATATTGGGTGCATATATGTTTACCAAGGTTATATCTTCCTGTTGGATAGACCCTTTCAATATTATGTAGTGGCCTTCTTTGTCTCTAGTTATGGTCTTCAATTTGAAATCTAATTTATCAGATATGAGTATTGCTACCCCAGCTTTTTTTTCCTTTCTGTTTGCTTGGAAGATTTTTTTCCATCCCTTTACTTTCAACCTATGTGCGTCTTTTGTTGTGAGGTGGGTCTCTTGTAAGCAACATATGTGTGAATCATGCTTTCTTATCCAATCAGCTACTCTGTGTCTTTTTATTGGAGCATTCAGTCCATTTACATTTAAGGTGATTATTGATATGTACTTATTTATTGCCATTTTTGTACAGTGTGGTTCTAATTATCTTTCTATTTCTTCTAATAATTATAGCAGTCCTTTTAACATGTCTTGCAGTGCTGGTTTGGTGCTAATATATTCCCTTAGCCTTTTTTTGTCTGGGAAGCTCTTTATTTGACCTTCTATTTTGAATGATAATCTTGCTGGATAGAGTAGTCTTGGGTTCAGATCCTTGTTTTTCATGACCTTGATTACTTCATGCCATTCCCTTCTGGCCTGTAGTGTTTCTGTTGAGAAGTCAGATGATAGCCTAATGGGGTTTCCTTTGTAGGTAACCTGTTGTTTATCTCTTGCTGCCTTTAGGATTCTCTCTTTGTCTTTGATTTTTGGTATTTTAATTATTATGTGTCTTGGTGTGGGCCTGTTTGGATTCTTCTTACTTGGGGCTCTCTGTGCTTCTTGAACTTGAATGCTTTCTTCCTTCACCAGGTTAGGAAAGTTTTCTGTCACTATTTCTTCAAATATATTCTCTAACCCTTTCTCATTTTCTTCTTCTTCAGGGACTCCAATAATGCGAATGTTATTACGTTTCCAGTTGTCCCACAGTTCTCTTAAGCTATCTTCCTGTTTTTTCATTGTTTTTTCCTTTTGGTTTTCTGATTGATTGATTTTTTCTACTCTGTCTTCTAATTCACTGATCCGGTCCTCTGCTTCCTCTACTCTGCTGGTCAGTCCTTCCAATGTGTTCTTTATTTCTGCTATGTCATTCTTTATTTCCACTTGGTTGGTTTTCAGTGTTTCTATATCTTTACTCATGGTGTTGATGTCCTTACTCATGCTGTTTAGTTTCCTCAAGATCATGGCTCGGAACTCTCCCTCTGATAATTTGCTTAGCTGCACTTCATTTATCTCATCTTCGGTGGAGTTCTCTTGTTCTTTCATTTGGGATCTGTTTCTTTGTTTCACCATTTTTGCTATCCCAATGGGTTTTGGGGCCTGCCAAATTTTCCCTGTGGGTGTTGGTGTTCTGGTGTTTGTGGCTTCCTCTACTGGGTTTGAATTAGCGTGGAGGGCCCTCGTTCAACACCTCTATCAAGTCTCACTTTCCTGGGTAGATATGCAAGCTCAGGAAAGGTTTAGTTATGCTCTGGCTTTTTGCCTGGAGGCTATTAGCCTCAGTTACTTGAAAAGCCTTAGGATCTCAGTTGAATGAGGACCTCCCTCAGATGTTTGCAGTGTAAGAGGGTTTCCGAGGGTGGGGCCAATGCTGGTTGTTAATGAGCCTCAATTTGCATTTCTTTACCTCTTTACCTCACCTGGAAATCTCTGAGGGAGGGGCTTCCACAGCTCCAGGAAGGAGCGAACTTCGCTGCAGGTCTGTGCAATTGGGAAGGAGGGGCTGGCCACCACTGTCCTTTGTGGCCACAGCTCAGCACAAACTCTGAGCGCCCTCCAAATCCCAGGTGTCCCCTCAGAGTTCCAGTCCAGTCCGCCCTCCCTCTGTCGGAGCCCCAGGTGAGAGGCTGTGGCTATTTAGCGGTCTGTCCCGGCTCTCTGCGCTTTGGAGTAGCTGGGGCTCTTAACCCCGAGGGCGGGTACCGCCACCGCCGCTCCCGGCTAAGGTCGCCGCGCTGGGGCCGCTGCTCCTAGCCGGGGCTGTCGCTCCTAGCCGGGGCTGCCGCTCCCAACCGGGGCCGCGGCTCCTAGCCGGGGCCGTAGCTCCCCACCGAGGGCGTCTTTCACAGCTGGGGCCGCAGTTTCCCGCCACGGGCGCGAGTTCCCAGCCGGGACCGCAGTTCCCCGCCGCGGGCGCGAGTTCCCAGCCGGGACCGCAGTTCCCCGCCGCGGGCGCGAGTTCCCAGCCGGGACCGCAGTTCCCCGCCGCTTGCGCGAGTTCCCAGCCGGGACCGCAGTTCCCCGCCGCGGGCGCGAGTTCCCAGCCGGGACCGCACTTCCCCGCCGCGGGCGCGAGTTCCCAGCCGGGACCGCACTTCCCCGCCGCGGGCGCGAGTTCCCAGCCGGGACCGCACTTCCCCGCCGCGGGCGCGAGTTCCCAGCCGGGACCGCACTTCCCCGCCGCGGGCGCGAGTTCCCAGCCGGGACCGCACTTCCCCGCCGCGGGCGCGAGTTCCCAGCCGGGCCGCACTTCCCCGCCGCGGGCGCGAGTTCCCAGCCGGGACCGCACTTCCCCGCCGCGGGCGCGAGTTCCCAGCCGGGACCGCACTTCCCCGCCTCGGGCGCGAGTTCCCCGCCGAGGGTGTGGCTCCCAGCCGGGGCGCGGCTCCCAGTCGAGGACGCAGCTCAGAGCCGGTGGCGACGCCCACAGCCGCGGGCAGAGCTCCCAGCCGGGGCCGGAGCTCACAGCCAAGGTCGCTGCTGTCCGTGGGCTCCTAGCCGCCACCCTCACGCGTCTCCGCAGATCCTACCAGGCTCAGTCAGTGTCCCTGGTTGTGTGGTCCTCTCCCACTGCTTTTCTGTTGCTTTTTCCGACGATTTGTTTTTATTTTAGTTGTAATTCCCTTTTGATCCTGGGAGATCGTCTGTGTAGCTTCCATTCACTCCACCGCCATTTTCCTCCCCCCTCTTTCTGTCTTTATTCATCACTCCTGTTCTCCCTTTTTTCTTTAAGGGAGACTCAAGTAACACACATTCATGGCTGCCACAGAAATGCTTTAAAATATTTACTTAAGTGGTGTTCTACCATATACCTATTCTGAGTTTTTTTTATTTAACATTGTTTTCATGGCTTATTCAGAGATAATACTGCATTGTATACTCACTTGATACTTCATTTATTCGTTTCCCTATTGATAGATGATACCTAGATTGCCTCCAATTCTTGCTACCACAGCAATGAGTGAATATATTTGTGCTTGTCTCCTTGTGTGAGAATATGTACTAGGGTACATATTTGGAAGCATTAGGCCATGAACTACCCATATATTCAGTTTTAATAAATACTGCATATTGAGTCATAAGATGGTTATTCAACCAGTATTTTAAAATATATATCATGGGCTTAGGTAGACTTTGATTATTAAAATTAGCCTGGATTATCTTTGGTTTTCTAATGGCTCTTGATTCTTTTGGCCTTTTGTACCTAAAAATCTCTAAGGAAGAATTACTTTCCATACAGTGCAACCCCAAAATCTCTAAAATAAATCTTTTTGAACCTGTTTTGCTTAAATTAGGTTATGTGGCAATTCCTGAACTGAACACCAGGGCTAAGGGGATAAAAAACTAGATTAGTTTAGCAGAGGTTGAATTCTTTACCTGGAGCAGCAAGTGGTGGAGAAGTGGTCTCCCTCGGGAAATCACATTGTACTTATAGAAGAACAGAAAATGAAATCGGGGTGTCAAAATAACAGACATTTACTACAACATACACAGAGTTCTGGGTGTGTTGCATCTAGGCTAAAATGGACTTGATTTTACAATGCTAAATGAGTGCATTCCTTAATTGGCCAAGAATTCTGCTTTCATTTTGTTTGAAAATTACTGTGAAATTTTGCCAGGGGCATCAGGGATTTGCTCATAATGGTATTGGGAAAATAGTCTCTACGTGACTGGAGATTTGCTGCTAGTATATGTTGTGGACAGCTTGGGAGAGTACAGCACTGGTATTTGGACTGTGACTGCATAGATCTAACTTCTAAGTGACACTTGATCCTCATAAAGGGAAGTGTATACTGTAGGCTTACATAATACCTACCTTTGTAGGTAGTAGGGGAGATAAAACTTTACCCCTAACTTGTTAGGGTCTCTGTGTAAGCCTGAGGATTATATTGACATAAAACAGATTTACAGGAAAAAATCATACTCATTTCTTTTTTCTTTAAATATGTTTTTATTGATTTTTTTTTTTTTTTAGAGAGAAAGGAAGGGAAAGAGACATAGAAACATCGATGTGAGAGAGAAACATTGATTGGCTGCCTCCTGCACGCCCCCTACTGGGGACCGAGCCCATAACCTGGGCATGTGCCCTGACTGGGAATCGAACTGGACCTCTTAGTCCATGGGACAGCGCTCAATCCACTGAGCTACATGGGCCAGGCACATACTCATTTCTTTAATGTAAGTTTTACATGACACAAAAGTTCCCATAAGAAAACTAAAGACCCAAAGAAGTGTCAAAGTGTAAATGCTTTTATTAATATATTAGATTGAACAAAGAAGCAATTGTGGAAAAGTAAGTAAGATATATGAAGAGGCTAAAGGAAGATAAGAATTATTTTACCCAGATCTATTTGGCCTTGACTCTCCTCTTGGGTGACAACAATGTTTCTTTCTTCCTGGTACCGGGAGGGCATCTTCACATGGGAGTTTTATCTCCTACCTCCAGGAAGAAAAGGGAGTGTCAGAGTACCCTTCTTGAACCTGCTGTTTTTCAAGTGCCTTTAGCTCAAAATAATCCTCATTTGGGGGGTGGCATGTTCTGCCACTCTTCAAGGTCTCCATGATTAGAATGGGCCTGGATAACTTAGAGTCACTAATGATTTTTAATTTTCTTGGTCTTTTGCTTCCAAGGACAGCTGAGGAGGAAATTCCTTAAAGGTGCCCCTCTGACTTTATTTTGCATCTTTACAAACAAGTCACTAAAAAAGAATCCTTGTGTGGAGCCACCCCTGGTGTTAGAACAAGGAAGAGAACGGAGTCTAGCATATCACGTGCTGTAAGCTTCTGTCTGGAAAGAGAAGAGCTGAAGGATGATCCTGGTCTGACTTAAAGAGAAGGGAAATCAGCAACAGTTTTGCTTGTGACAAAAAATAAAAGGGAGAGAAAATAAGCTTTAAAATGGGCAGTGGTGTTCTGGGAATGGAAGCATGAAAGAAGACAACAGAGGAGAGCTAGACAAGAGTAGAATTTTATATCTATTAGCCCACAGCAAAGGAGAGCTAAGGCAGGATTTTGACAAAACCCCAAAGCCAATGTTTTCCCTTTGATGTATCTTTATTATTATTCCATGACTGGCATATAGCAACTTAGTTCGTGATGCTGAATGCTGTGGGTCCTTGGGAGGTGTTATTCTTTAAGGTAAGGCTAGTGTTGCTGCTAGATGATCAGATCTGCCAGGTGTTGCTGGGAGAACATACCAATACCATTCATTTACTAAATATGTACATGCTCAGTAATTTCCATTTATTGTCCCAAGGATCAAAAAGAACAGTTGCACAATCCACATACTTTTGAGATGATATTCACCAAATTCATTCTTATCTGTTTGGAAATCACTTCAGTCGTCTATAAACTCAGTGGACTGGAGGGAAGAAAGGCACAGGATAGCTGAATGAGTTTCTATACAAAAGACATCTCCTCATTCAATTCTTTGCTTCCTTACCTAACAGAGCCAGTAACTCTTTATTATCTTGTTCTGTTTGGTTTTTATTAATAGCATTTGTTATTATCCATAGACGAAATATAGATAGACAAACTTCTACAGGGTATAGGCTTTTTATTTTAAAAATTTTTTTTTTATTTTATCTTTTTTTTAATTTAATTTATTTTTGTTACAGATGTTTCTCCTTTTTTCCCCATTGACACCCTCCTCCCCATCCCCCCACCCCGTCCCCAGCTTTGTTGTCCATGTCCATCAGTTATGCATACATGCGTATAAGTTTTGTGGTTTATCTCTTCCCTCCCCCACCCCCTTTTCTGAGGGTTGTCAGTCTGTACCCTACTTCCACATCTCTGGGTCTACCCTGTTCCTCAGACTGTTATGTTCATTATATTCCACAAATAAATGAGATCATGTGATATTTGTGTCTTTTTCTGCTTGGCTTGTTTCACTTAGGATAATACTCTCGAGGTCCCTCCATGTCGTCTCAAAGGATAAGAGATCTTTCTTTCTTACAGCTGCATAGTACTCCATTGTGTATATGTGCCACAGCTTTTTTATCCATTCATCCACTGATGGACACTTGGGCTGTTTCCAGATCTTAGCTATTGTAAATAGTGCTGCTATGAACATGGGGGTACATGTATTCTTTCTGATTGGTGTTTCAGGCTTCTTAGGGTACATTCCTAGAAGTAATAGGTTTTTTAAAGGTGTTTTCTTACTCAGGATGGTGAACTTACCTGGTTGCCCAAATAATTGTTCTAATAGCCCACTCCACTTTGCCTCTGAAGATAGTATAATCAGTGAAGATGACATGTTTCCCCTGAATAATCTGTGGTTTCTCTGTGTCTGAAATGATAAAGTGTTTATGATTGTGTGATTCTACATTTATCTCAGTCAACCAGAGAACAGAGACCAAACCATTCTCCTCCTGGTTTGACTTTTAACGAACTCGATTTCCTATTGGATTGTACTGATTTTTTCACTTTAACTAAGACCTGTCTAATGTTGGCCCAGATCCTGCAATGTATTGGGTGACCTCAGACAAAGATCACTGTTGCTCTCTGAGGGCCTGTTTTTGGCAAGAGGACTTTGGCATCCCAGCTCTGCGAAGACTCACGGGGACGCTGTAGATTCTGACATCTGCATAGCTCGCCCTTTACACTGCTCTCTTTTTCACCTTTCTCATCATCTACATCTGAGGGCAGATGCCAAATATCCTCCAAGTGACCTCCTCAGACATTTTATAATGTGAAATATCCATTAAGCTACATTGAAACACAGAACAGGTCAGAGAAAAAAATTTTTTCAGGATTCTAAATGTTTTTCCCTGTTGCCATGAACAGCCCAGTAAAAGCCAGCTGTCTTTACAGTTATGCCCAATCCTCTCCCCTCAACATGCCCATTTAAGGAGGGTACAGTCTCTTGGCATTGGTATGGATATGTATGCTTAGCTGGGTGAGAATCCAAGAAGCTACCAGTAAAGGAAGACAATAAAGTCACTCTGTGTTCAGGAAAGGTCACTCAAAAGACCCCCTTTTTTTAATTGTAAGCCTTTTATTGTGAAATACATCATACATGCAAAATATGTATAATGAACTAAATGTTTGTGTCCCACCAAAATTCATGTGATGAAATCATAATCCCCATTGTGATGGTATTTGGAGATGGGACCTTTAGGAGGTAACTAGGTCATGAGGGAGGAGCCCTCATGAATGAGATTAGTACCCTTATAAGAAGAGACACAAGAGAAATTATCTCTCTTCTCATCATATGAAGATACAGCAAAAGACAACCTTCATACAGGAAAAAGGCTCTCACTAGGATCCACTCATATATATATTTGTATATATGTGTGTGCATATATATGTGTGTGTGTGTGTATATATATATATATATATATATATATATATATATCTCCTGCAATGTATCCTCATATATATCCTGCAATGTATTTTATTTTAATTTTAAAAATTAAAATAAAATACCCATGTATCATCAGTCAACTTAAGGAAATAGAACATAACTGGTGTGTTTGAAGCCCATGTGTGTGCTTCCCTCTGACATCCCCCTTTCTCTACCACCCACTGCTAGTCCAGAGGTAACCAAACTCTTGTATTTTTAGTCATTCCCTCACTTATAGTTTTACCACATATGCACATATATCAACACAATATGTTGTTTGATTTTTTTTTTTTTCTGATTTTGTACTTTGTATCTAAATGAATTGTACGGTATGATTTCATGATTTTCCTCCCACTGAACATTTTCAGATTTAACCACAATAATGTGTATAGCTGTATTTCATTTTGTTCATTGTTGTTTAGTATTTTATTTGTGAGTATAACACAGTTTGTTTATCCATTTTACTGTTTGTGGGTATTTTGTGCTTTTATAAACAGTGCTGCTTGGAATTCTTGTATGTGGCTCCTGGTATACTTTGCAAGACTTTCTCTAGGGGACAAACTGGAAGAGTCATTAAGGCTGGTCACTTATACTCTGCTTTTGTTTTCCATCAAGGCTCGTGTTCAGATTGCACTTCACTGCCTGCATCATGTTTGTATGGTCGCGCTGGACTAATACAACGCAAGCTGAAGTGATGTGTGACATTTCTAAGCAGGAGCTTTGAGAAGCAATATATGCAATGTTCTTTTTCCTCTTCTACAGTGCCTGGAAGTATTCCCCATGGCAGCTGCTCCGTCAGCATGGATACCTGAGCAAAGGTGACAGTGACCTTGAGTCAGGTCTCCAGTCAACCCATAATGACCATGTATCATGAGTAAGACAGAAACCTGTGTTGTTTATTACCCAAAGCATTATCTATCTCATCCTGACTGATACAGAAATTGGTTCAAGGAGTGGATTTGTTTGGTATGCATTATTTAACTTTAATAAATTATGCCAAGCTGTTTTCCAAAGAGGATGAGTCCATTTTTATACGACTTACTAAAAGTGGATGAGAGTTCCTGTTTTTCCATAGCCTTGTCAAACATGGTATTTTCAGATTATAATTGGATCTGATGGAACCTTGGGAAATGGTGTCTCATTGTTTTGATTTTTATCTTCCTGATAACTATTGTTATATTTTTGTATGTTTATTAGGCACTCAGATTTCTTTTTCTGTGAAATGCCTGTTTATAATTTATGCCTCTATCTCTATTATTTATTTTCTGTATTTCTGTCATGTTTGTCTTTTTCTTATTGGTTCTTATAAGTTCTTTAAATCTGCTCTCTGTGCCTCCCTCTCCCCTCTTCCTGTCTTATTTTTCTCCGTAGTATTTATTGCCATCTTATATATTATTTATTTATCTGTTGATTTTCTTATTGTTTTTCTCTCACAAGCTGGTATGTAAGGGCCATGAGGTAGGGACTTCCTGGATCTTTTTCACTGGTGACTCCCCAGGGCCTAGAGGAGGGTCCAGCCATAGTGGATACGAGGGGACTACTTGAATGGATGAAAAACAGTCACAAGAGTTGACAACAGTATCTGTACATTAACTTTCTTGACCATGGCCAGTTTCCCCAAGTAGGCAGATTTTGTCCTGATACCTGTAGAGCTTGATGGAGCACTGGCCTGTTGGGGACCAGGTCTCAAGTTCCAATCTGAGTCCAAAAGTTTAAGAACAAGGAGCACCAAATGTCTGAGGGCAGGAGGAGGATGTCTCATCTCAAATAGAGTGCAAATTCACATGCCCTCCCCTTTTTCTTCCTACTCAGGTCCTTAAATGATTAGATGATGTCCACCCACATTGTTGAGAGCAATTTTCTTTTCTCAGACTATTGATTAAAGTGTTAATCTCTTCTGGAGATACCCTTACAGAAAAATTCAGAAATCATTTTTACCAGCTACTTAGGCATCCATAGCCCAGTGACGATGACATAAAATTAACCAGCACAAGTCCAACCCTGTCAACTTGGCACCCATATACAATTTCTTAAACTATATTTAATTTCCAAATAAAGACAAGAAGATAATTCCACCTTATATGAACAACTATCCTGTGTACTATCAAAAGTGCATTAATCCCTTCCCCCAGAAAAGCAGGTAAAATCCTTGAGTGATATTTAATCTTCTCCTAATATCCTGTAACTTAAATACTATGATGTAAAATTAATACTATTTTAATAATGACACAGCCCAGCCAGTGTGGCTCAATGGATTAAGCATCATCCCATGGACTGAGAGGTCCCAGTTCGATTCCTGGTCAGGGCACATACCTGGATTGTGGGCTTGATCCCCAGTGGGGGATGTGTAGGAGGTAGCTGATCGATGTATCTCTCTCACATCGATGTTTCTATCTCTGTCCCTTTCTTTCTTTCTAAAAAAAAATGTATATATATATATATAAAAATACTGACACAAAGTCAATACATTACACATTACATGATAAGGAAATAAGAGAGAAAACAAAGATATTTGCTTTATATATATATATATATATATATATATATATATATATATATATATGCCCACAAATACATTCAGAACAAAATAAGGAGGAAATACTCATGACAATTATAGTCTTTGTTTCTCTAGCTGCTCACATGGTCATAGCTGGTATTTACAACTACCTTCTTCTACTACCCATTCTGTATTCCCTTTGCCTTCAGCAAGCACCTCCGCTGATCATGGTTCTTTACCTAGCATATGGTGGCCCATGGTCAAGTGTTTAGTCTCCACTATGGACCAGTAGCAGGCCAAGAGTTGTTTCTCAAAAAGAGAGTAGTTATCTGAGGTTGGTGGCAGGCCCTTGCTCTAAAATCCTAAAGGCCTATGCTGCAATCACCTACAGGGTCCTGGAAAAGGCTCCAAACAGTGTCCCTTTCTGCCACTGCCACTTCAGGCATGATGGGATCTACTGGACCATGTGGCCCAAGGGGCAGAGCAGCTTTCACAGCAGCGGAACCTCTTGCAGGGTCTTCTCTTCTTCTAAGCTCCACTCAAAACTAGAAGCTCAGTAAATGGCTGGAGTAACACCCAAAGGAGGGCTATGTTGCTTCCCAATCCAAAGAAGCTCACTGGGCATTGTGCCTCATTCTTGTTGTAAGGGGGGGCAGATGTAGCAGCTTCTCTTTCCCAACAGAAGGGATATCTCAACATGCCCCATATCACTGGACCCCTAGAAATTTCACTAAGGTAGAAGGCCTCTGAATTTTAATTGGTTTTATTTTCTATCCTCTGACATGCAAATGTCTTACCACTAAATAGTTGCTACTTCTCCCTCACTAGGTCCAATCAACATAATGTCATCCATGTAATGGGCCAGGATGATATCTTGTGAAAGGGAAAGGTAGCCAGTATCTCTGCAAACTAAATTATAACAAGGCTAGAGAGTTGAGATACCCTGAGGTAAGACAGTGAAAGTGTATTATTGGCCTTGCCAGCTGAAAGTGAATTGATTCTGGTGAACCTTATGGACAGAGATGAAAAAAAAAAAAAGCATTTGCCAGATCAATAGTTGCATACCCGAACAAGAAGATGAGTTAATTTGCTCAAGCAAAGAAACCCTATCTGGTACAGCAGCTACAACTGGAGCCACCACCTGGTCAAAGCTGGTATTTACAACTACCATCTTCTACACATTATTCCCTTTGCCCTCAGCAAGCACCCCTGTTACTCATGGTTTTTCACCTGGTTAAGCTCATGACAATCCATTGTCATTCTTCAAGATCCATCTGTCGTCTGCACAGGACAAATAGGAGAGTTGAATGGGGATGTGGTGGGAATCACCACCCCTGCTTCTTTCAAGTTCTTGATGGTGGCACTAATGTCTGTACTCCCTCCAGGGATGCAATATTGCTTTTGATTTGCTATTTTCCTAGGTAAAGTCAGTTTTAATGGCTTCCACTTGGCATTTCCCACCATAGTGGGCCTCACTCCACAGGTCAGGAAACGAATGTGGGGATTCTGCCGCCAGCTAAGTATGTCTATTTCAATTATGCATTTTAGAACTGGGGGGATAACCACAGGATGGGTTTGAGGATCCACTGGATCCACTGTGAGATAGACCTGAGCTAAAATTCCATTGATCACCTGACCTCATAAGTCCCCACTCTTAGTGGAGGGCCACAGTAACCTTTGGGGTCTCCTGGAATCAGTGTCAGCTCAGAGTCAGTGTCTAGTAGTCTCCGAAAGTTCTGATTATTTTCTTTTCCCCAATGTATAGTTAACTCTGGTAAAGGCCATAGACTGTCTCTTTGGGAAGGGTGGGAGCATTTTAGTAATGTACCTGGGGCCTTTATCAAGGGGTCCCAGCCTTCCCTTCATTCAAGGCCTTCTGAGCCTATAAACTGGCTCAAATCTGAGAATGTGTTAAGGGGCTGTGATTTGTTTTTATTATTTGAGCTAAATTTTTGTTCATTTGGCCTAGAACTTTTACGCTTATTCAGATCACAAAAGAATTTAGTAGGCTTTCTACTTCACTTATAGAAACACTGTGATTAACAAGCCAATGCCATAGGTCTGTGTGAGTCAGACTATCCTGATGGCTGCTTTGACTCTGCTGCTTATTGTGATAA
Source organism: Tadarida brasiliensis (assembly GCA_030848825.1). Classification (NCBI taxonomy): domain Eukaryota; kingdom Metazoa; phylum Chordata; class Mammalia; order Chiroptera; family Molossidae; genus Tadarida; species Tadarida brasiliensis. The sequence goes on from CM061262.1 coordinate 65,914,571, forward strand.
CCTTTGGCCACTGAGTGGCACCACTTGGTCCCTGCCACCCCAGGATCCAATTACTGCCATTGCATCAGGTTCCCGTTGGGTCACTGCAGTTCCCACTGTAGGGTCTGGCCTACAGAGAAGAGCAATCGCAGAGCTCTTCAAGGGTGCTGGGGCCCCACTCACAAATGTATTGCTCAAAGTATTGGACCTTCCCAATATGGGAGAGTAGGTTTCAAATGACAAACCCACTCTAACACTGCAGTCTCCCTAAGCCTCTGGATCCCTTCCCCTACATTAAACCAAGAGAGGTCAAGCATTTTCAAGTCACTCACAGTGGACCAGCTTTTGTTCCGTGTTTCAGCCGACCATCCACACAAGCTGTGAAAGCCCTTCCTAACTTTCCAATCTCTAACATTAAATGTAGACTCTCTGCTTAGTGGGCCCATATTAATAAATCTAGCCCAATTCAACTTTTTCTTTTATCATTATCTCACACCCTTTGTATCCATTCTCACACATGTTCCCTAGATTTCTGCTTGTATAAAGTAGAAAATTCAGATAGTTCTTTTGGATTACCTCTTCATGAACCATGCTTTGTAATTCACCTTTACGGGACTGCTGGGAAATAAGTCTAGTTGTAGGTGTAGAAGCAAAGAAGAGTGGTGGGGTGTGTCCTAAAGAAAATCAGCCTTGCCTTGCATGGCAACTGCCCCACAGATAGGAAATCCGTCTGTGCAATGATACATTACCAAAGCTACTACTATTTCTTCAGGCAATGCAGGGTTAATTCCCTCAGATGGAGGCAGAGAGACGAATACCACTGTGGGTGGAGACAGTCCTGTGGGTGAAGAGGCCAGTAGTACTAGGGGAAGGGGATCAGTTCCTCTGTGGCTGGGGAGACAACTTTTTCTGGAGGTGAGGAGGCTAGTTACACTGGGATGAGGAGACCTCTTCCTCTGGCAAAGAAGGCTCATCAGAATTTAGGGGTTCAAAGCCCCCAGCTGCATCAGTTTCCCCATACATCCCCATCCCAATGTGTGGAATCCCATTCTTTCCCAAGCAATGGCCTCTCTACCATCACAGGCAGGAAATCCATCTGTGATTATATATTACCAAAGTCATTCAGGAAACACACTATACACTTTAATTCTTAACAAGTTCACATAGAGATTTTCATGTAAAACAGCACTTTGTATTTTTCCAGTTATAGAATAAAATAAACATAAAAACCTTCTCCTGTGTTTTTCTCTTTTTAAAGCAAACTACCTTCATGACAAGCAAGTTTACAGAAGTTTTTTCTTTTCTTTAACTACTTCCTTACCTAGAGATCTGTAATTAAACCTATAAATGGCGAGTTTCTCCTTCAAATTGTGCCCTGCTAACTCAGGTAGTGTAATGACAGGCCCTATTTGGTGAAGTTCTCCTAAAGGAGTTAGGTTAAACATTACAAGGTTTTAAGTCTAGAGTACCCAGGAAATTTGTTAAGATCCCTATGACAGTCTCTGAACACAGCCTTTCCAGCAGAGAGCACACGTTCTGGTATCTGTGCCTGAGCATGTGAACCAAAGAGCCATATCCTTGAAAGACCAAACAAGGCACAAACTTTATCATTCCTAAGGCCAGGGAGAGAAGGGTCTCCTCTTCTCAGTAACGGGATTCAGACCAACAAGGCACCCGAGTGACTCTGAGGGATTGCTCTGCACCCTCCTGCCCCACCCAGCCTTCAGTAGCTACTGCCTTGCATCGGGAGAAGGCCTCATGGAGATGGCCCTCATCCCTTCATCCTGACCACAACCTTAGTTACGTGGAAAGCTTGGTGAAGGTCCCTGATGGGTCAATGAAGACTGCTCTGTGACCAAAGCTTCAAATCCATCACACCAACCCACATGCAGACATTCGGTTTGTTACAAGCTTGCCTGGTTTCTCCCTCACCTCCTACTGTGCTGTGCTAGGGAGGAAAACAGCATGGGTCTCTTCTCCCCCAGGAAGGGCTCCTCATTTGTTAGCATTTAGTCATTTTGGTTTCTTCGAGTTCTTAGATCACTAAAGGGTTTTCTTTGTTTGATTTTTGATTTTTAGAAAACTATAGTTATGTAGTACATATTGCTTATAAATATTCCAAGCAAAGTTATTCTTCCCTTATAAATATTTTTTAAAGGACAAACATTAGACACCAAAACTTTTCTAGGCACTTGGAAAAGCAAAGAATAAAATGAGAATCCACAGTTTTTGAGCTCTTAGCTATTGCATTTGCTCTCTGAAAGGTTCTAACTAACTGCCAAATGAGATAATAATGCATTCATTAAATGTTATTCCTAATTTAAAATATAAAAATATTTATCTAAAATGTAATACAATTTTAATTGTTTTAGAAACAGATATGCTGTGACTATGTTTCAATTTTTATTCAATTTATGAAGCCAGAAAATTTCTATACCCTGCTACACATGACAGTAACTTACATTTTGTTTTGATTACAGGAAAAGAATTAATACTTTTTTAAAAAATGTGTTTTTATAATTTTTTTAGAGAGAGAGGAAGGGAGAGAGAGAGAGAAACATCTCTGTGAGAGAGAAACATTGATATTGATAGGCTGCCTCCTGCATGCCCCCTACTGGGGATCGAGCCTACAACCTGGGCATGTGCCCTGACCAGGAATTGAACCGGGACCTCTCAGTCCGTGGGATGACACTCAGCCACTGAACCACACCACCTGAGCAAGAATTAATAGTTTTTAATGGTATTTTTATAATTGTCTTAGAGCAGTTTGGGTTTTGTTTTTATTCCTAATAGAGTGCAGGTTATTTTGAACTCTTGCATATTTTCCTCTCTATTATTTCTATATACATATTAAGAACAAGGGCAAGTAAAAACACTTTATAAACCCTAAAATGGACCTCGAGAGTATTATCCTAAGCGAAACAAGCCAAGCAGAGAAAGACAAATATCACATGATCTCACTTATTTGTGCAATATAATGAACATAACAGTCTGAGGAATAGGGTAGACCCAGAGATGTGGAAGTAGGGTATAGGCTGACACCCCTCAGAAGAGGGGGTAGGGGGGGAAGGAAGAGATAAACCACAGAACTTATGCGCATGTATGCATAACTGATGGACATGGACAACAAAGCTGGGGACGGGGTGGGGGGATGGGGAGGAGGGTGTCAATGGGGAAAAAAGGAGAAACATCTGTAACAAAAATAAATTAAAAAAACAACAACAACAAAAAAAAAACCTAAAATGCATTGCATAATTTTGGTCTATAATACTCTTACCATTCCAACAAAAATAAAATGGAACTTTATCTGTTTATTATCATATAATATAATATAATATAATATAATATAATATAATATAATATAATATAATATAATATAATAAACAATATATTGACATAGAATCATAGAAATAGAAGAGATCTTAGAAAACATCTAATTTACAGAAGGAACTGAGACCTTGAGAGGAAAAAAGACATGTCTAAAGTCACAGAGCTGGTTGGTAGCAAAGGTCAGACTAGAAATCAAGTATTGTGGGTTCTTGCACAAATTTCTGCCCTCTGCAATAGACTGCCCCTTACAGTGGTAATAAATAGATTGATTATTAGAACCTGGTGCTAAAGAAAGTTTAAGACTCCATAGCTTTGAGCAGGAGGGGCCTAAAAAGTGGATGACCATCTATTAGGGTTGTATTAGAGTTCTCAGCACAACCATAGCCCCTTTTCTCTGAGAAGCCTACCCCACCTGCATCAAGACTCTGCTTCAGCAGCCATCACACTAAGTAGGTGAATTGTTCGTGGAAGAACATCTGATTCAAGTTTGGGCAAGGGTTGTGTTGCAGGGTGTTGGCAGGGTCTTGAGAGGGAACAGATGGCACACGCTAATGAAGTGATTGAGGAGAGTTTAATGAAGGGACTATTAACACATGAGTGGACAGAATACACACATGCCAAGTTCACAAATGGCACACAGGTGAACACCCTTTGGCATGAAGAGTCAAGGAAAAAGAGTAATCACCAGACCTCAGAGAAAGCTGTGGATGTAAGAGAGGGCCTCCTGACAAGAGCTGTGGCTTTCAGTAGATTAACACACAAAATGCCAAGTCATGATCCAACAGGGAAAGAGAAGGAGGAATCTCTCTCTCTCTCTCTCTCTCTCTCACGCACGCACACACACACACATACACACACACACACACACAATCTTTTGGTGGTGTCTCCTATTAGGAGACCTGTGAACTCAAGCAGACCAAATAAACAGCAAGCTTATATACCCAAGGAGCAAAGGACAGCCTTCCAGGGCACAGAGCTGGGTTGAAAAGGTGTATAATAGGTCTGGAAGTTCAAACAGTGTCTAACCCTCTTCACAGCTGTTTTTAAGAGGATAAGACAGAGCTAGAGATACACTATAGGTCTACATAATTCAGCTGTACTCTTTACAATTTTTAACTGATTTATATAAAGATCAAAGAAGAGTTTCAAGAAAGAGAGAGGAAGAATTCAAAGAAATCTAGAGAAAGCAAGGGCCAAGTTCTGAGAAATACTAACACTTACAATATTAGTTTGATGAGGACTAGTGGGCATAAATAGAGCCCAAAGATTTAGTTGGAAACTCAGAAAAAGAATGTCTCAAAAGCCCAAGAGCAAAGCATGTTTTAAGAAGGAAAATTGTTCCCTAGCACTGAAGGCTGCTTATATGTCAAGGATATTAGGGATTGATCAGTATTCAGTCTTAAACTGCATGAGGATAATGATGACCTCAGAAAGACTCTGTGGGGGAAGGGTGTAAAATCCAGAATGGAGTCAAGAATGAATATGTGGAAATAAAATTACCAGAGTTGGTAAAGACAACTTTGTTGAAAGTTTTGAGTTTAGTGAATATTTCCATTGTAGCTATTTTAGCAGCTTGGTATCAAAGATGTTGATTCTTTCATAAACTAATATTTATTTTTTACTTTTCCATTTTGTAAATCTTTTGAATGAGGCCTAATTTATATATAATAAAGTTCATAAGTCTTACGTACAGAGCTAGAAACATTTTCAGGTACCTTTGAACTACATAACCACTGAAATCAAGATATAGAACATTTCTACCACTCAGAAGTTACCCTCATGCCTCTTCCCAGTCATTGCCCTTCTGTAGAGTTAAACCACTATTTTGATTTCTATCACCATAGATGAGTTTCACTTGTTCTTGAACGTCAGATAAATGGAATCATGCAGTATATACTCTTCTGTGTCTAACCTTTCACTCGTCACGTTTTTTAATTCATACATGTTGAATGCTTTTTTCCTTGTTTTTTCTTCCTTTTGCTGTGTGGCATTTTATTGTATAAATATACTATGATGTAATCCATTCTCCTCTTGATGGACATTTGGGTAATTTCCAGGACATTTAGCATAATTACATGTGAAGCCTTTTTGAAGGGACACATCTCTGGCCCATGGGGCATAAGATTTCTGCAGATAAAAGCCCCTGAGGATATATTGACAATTTGAAACAACAAAACATAGGAGGAAAATATCCAACATGAACAAAAGTTTTTAGACAGAAAGAAACAGACTATTTAGATCTTCAAGAACTACAGATAATATAATCTGATAAACACTAAAAGTAAGCATGTTAAAAATAATATAAAGTTGATTAAATCCACTCAGTATGTGTAAAAGGGAGAACAACACTAAATGTTTCATCTTAACACAGCAGTGAGTCTGTAAGTACTTTTTTCATTCCTGAATTAATTTTCACTTACATTTAACAGCTCTGGCTGCCCCCAGCATCCCACGTGACCTCGCTGCATAGTCATGGACCCGTCCTCTCGAGGACTGCTGTCATCCAGGAAGGGAGCTGAAACTGTCACTGGGATATCATTCTCTCTCATTGGTCCATTTTTAAAAGAACCAATTTACTATATTCCATTTAAATGGATTTTCAGAGATTATATTCACATCTATACAGAGCATTAAAAAGCATTCACTAACATGGAAATATTTCAACAACATAATGTTGCATATAAAAAGCAGATGGCATAGCAGTATGTATAACATAAAGCTGCCTATGTAAAGTTAGCTATCTGTGGGTCTAGAAAACCATATGGTGGTACTCAGACAGAGGGCCTGGAAGAATGTTCATCAAAACGTTCATAGTGGGTGGTAGGATTTCCAGAGATTTTTACTTTCATTTCTATATCTTTTCAGTTTATTCGAACTTTTATAAATAGAAAAATTAAATAAGGAATTAAATAAAGGCCTAAGTTAAAATTTGTTTTTAACTATTATATTTGGAACTGAGGCCACCTTTTTGTTTAAAGAGTAGTTGGTGTAAGTGCTCAGAACTGCTACTGCAGCATATGATGTTTAATGAGAAGGTGTAAACCACTGATAGACATTGGGAGCAACAGCTCTACAGCTGCACAGATCTAAAACCTCCATAGCTTAAGCCTCTATTTCTGTTTGGCTCCTGGAAAGAGAAGGTGCAGACACCACCAGCGTGCAGAGTAGATAGAGGTATAGAGAAGAAAACAAGACAACAGGGGGCCACCATAACCCTGAGGTGTGGTAGGGTCTCACCTCCAAGCTCACCCCAAAACACAGTTCTCTGCAACCAAGCTCCTTAGCAATATTTCTAATAAGTAGCCATTCAGCCTTTGTTTGAATAGGATGAGACATTTACCATCCCACAAGTAGATTCATTTGATTTTCAGTTGCACAGATTGTTTGCAGTTGTTCTCAACCTTCCTAATGCCATGACCCTTTAATACAGTTCCTCATGTTGTGGTGACCCCCAACCATAAAATTATTTTCGTTGCTACTTCATAACTGTAATTTTGCTACTGTCTTAGGCGACCCCTGTGAAAGGGTCATTCGACCCCCAAAGGGGTCTCAACCCACAGGTTAAGAACCGCTGGTAGAGGATTATCCCTCATGTAATCTGATTTCTGCTCCCTGGGCCTACGATCTTCTGCCCTTGGAGCTGGAAGAAAGCTGCATCTCTCTTTCACAGGACAGTCCTTCAAACATGTGGAAACATACCTCAGGATTCAGTCTTCCACCTTTTTTCCTGAGCAAGCTCTCACATTCTCCAGGTTAAATATTTACAATCCTGGTCATAAATCCCCTGCACATAATACAGTTTATTATCTATCGGTACACTACAGAATAAAGTAATATCATCGTCTCTCTTTTCTCTGGGCCCTTTGGTTCTAATTTAGAGTAAAATCACATTAATTGGAGAGTGGATCAAGTCTTCTTACATCACTGATTATTTACATTTATCTTGTCACTTTAAAACTCTTACTGATGAGTGATATTACTCAGTCTTATCTCTTCTACAGTTATGCAGGTGATGTTTTTAACTCTAATGATGGCCTTTAACTTATATCTATTAAATATTTGATATTAGAACCAGACATTATTCTTTTGAATACTATGCTGAGTCTGTCATCTGATGTTTTCTGTATTCCCCATTTTTGTGACATCTTCAGATTTGCTACATATGTTCTCTCTCTCTTATCCAAATCACTGATGAAATGTTGAATGGAACAAAGCAATGGACAGATTTCTAAACCAGTTCTTTCATTCTTTTTTATCCATCAACCCAGTAGGGATATACTTAGGTTTACTGCTAATATTTCCCGTGTACATTTATCTACTCACCATCTTGCCTGGTGCTCTAGGAGGCTGACCTGCATGGACTGTTCTGTGGGTAGTTTGACCAATAAGTGACAGCAGCTGAAATTCAGAGGTGAAGAGTGAGGTGAAGTAATCAGTCTTTGCCAGGTTGCCACAGTTTGGCTTTGTTTCTCTATTAAACGCCACGTCTCCTATCAGAGCTCCAAACAGGGGCCCTCTCTGAGGTCTGGTTACCTCTCCTTCCCTTCACCTTTTCAGGCACCAGGTGATAACAGTTCTCCATTGTTTCCAACCTTTAGGTACAGCACCATCCCATGTTGGTTTTCCTAAAATATACCCTGTCTTTACAAATAGTCCCCCCCTTTTTTTTAATCCTCACCCAAGTATATTTTCCTATTTATCTTCAGATAGAGTGGAAGAGAGGGAGAGAGAGGGAGAGCGAAACATCAATGTGAGAGAGACACATCGACTGGTTGCCTTCTTTACGACCCCGACCAGGGCCAGGGATGAACCGAAACCGAGGTACGTGCCCTTGACGGGAATCAAACCCATGACTCATTGGTCCACAGGCAAACACTCTAACCACTGAACCAAACCAGCCAGGGCTCTTTTTTTTTTTTTTTTTTTTTTTTTTTTTTTAAATCTTCATCTGAGAACATGCTTAGAGAAAGGAAGGGAGAAAGAGAGAGCGAGAGAAACACCATTCCGTTGCCTTGCCTTCTGGATGTGCTGTGATTGGGGATCAAACCCACAACCTTTTACTACATAGAATGATGCTCAACCAACTAAGCCACTCTGGCCGGGCTACAAATAGTCCCTTTATTAAACGCTCTTCAGTTAACTTGTTTGAGTATTTCATTTCTACTAGAATTCTGACTGATCACTACCAACTGCAATATCATTCAGACCACAGTTCTTGAGATTTTTAATATTTTAATGAAAATATTTTAAAATGCATTTTTTAGGGGGAAATCAAGACAGATTTATTGACCATTCTGTTGACTCACCTATGCTGCATAATAAAAGAGAGTAATCCTGCATCACATTTCTGCTACTAATGCTAGCTTCTAACAGTCACCTCCTCTCAGTCTCTAAAAGCGAGATATTTCTTCCTGAAATTTTCCTCAGGACTGACAAGTAGTTTATTACTATATGATCTGAAGTACTTAGTCTCTTGCCCTTTTTGTAAATCAGATGTTTTGACTAACCCTAGAAAAGCCTTGAGAATAAATATATTGAAAGAGCATTGCTAGATCTACTGACTATAGTATCATAAGTGTGTATCATAGAAAACTACTAAGATACAAAGAAATATAAAATAAATAAAAATCACCCACATTTTAAAACTCAAAGATGATAATATATTTCCTATATTTTTATTTTCATTTTGTATAACTGTTATCATTCTATATGTAATTTTATACCTTACCTTTTTGAAAATTCATAGTATATGTTTTTAGTAACCTGAAAAGCCTTTGATAATCTTTGGCTTAGGGAAGCCTAGTTATTGGGATCTCCATGCCACAACTCAGGCATAGTATCTACTTGGTGACCGTGTACCTAAATCACGATCTTCAGAAGGAAATAGAGCTCTTTGGAGAAGTACCTCTCACACTTTAAGGCGAACACAACACACTTGGGATCCTGTGAAAGTGAAGGTTCTGATGTAGGATTTCTGGGGTGGGACCTGAGAGTCTGCACTTCTAACATGCCCTTGAGTCAGCAGTGCTGGTCTGCAGCTCACACGTTGAAGAATAAAATCATTAGTTGGATAGTAACAAAATTCATGTGCCTATTAAAGTTTGAGAAGCAAAGATCTGGAGCATCGGTTCTCAACCTTGCCTAACATTTGAACCTCCTTATAAATACTTGAGAAATAGCACCTAGAGATCCCTGATTTTTAAGAGCTTATGAGGTAATTCTGCTGCGCAAGGAGGTAAACGACTACTTCTCTAGATCTAAATGCACAGCATGATGGCAAATGCAGCATTATAAATAGTTTACATAGCCTTTGTTTTTCATTTCAATTAGAAAAAAAAAAAAACCAGCAATAACCACACACACACACACACACACACACACACACACACACACACACACAATCTGGCCATTGTATAGGAAGGCTGGTGCCACCACTGAGAGCTACAAATCAAGATTCTGATTTGGAGCCCACAGGGATTTGAATGAAATTGAGCCACCTGAACCCAAAATTGGTTTGGAAATTTCATCAGCATGATTTAGCCTGTATGATTTCCATTGCTTCAGCTTAAGTTCTTCAATAATCAACTTAAGCATTTTTTTTTTTTTTTGTACGTGCCCTTAGCGGGAACCAAACCCCAGACCCTCTGGTCTGCAGGCCGATGCTCCAACCACTGAGCCAAACCAGCCAGGGCAACTTAAGCAAATTTTAAAGGTGACATACATCCCAACTAGGATTGCCTGAGTATTCAGTTACAACAGACACCCAGAGGCACCAGTCAGAAAAAAATTGTAAACACAGTCTTTGAAGGCATAGGAATTGAGAAAGTAATCACCCATTTTTCTTAACATTAGCTCCATTACTTCAGAGAAGGACAGGTCGGTTTGCATTCAGTGTAAACAATCAAAAGCTGAAAAGTGTTGGTGCTTACTGAGCCCTGACTTTAAAATACCATCAATGACTTCAATTATGTCTTTTCTTCTACCATCTCTGGACAGGACAGTAAATTGGATGGGGACAGCTGCTGCCTTCATTTCATAGAACAACAGGAAATGCACTTGAATCTTATAAAAATGCAATTTTCTTTGTTATGACAACAAGATGGCACAAGGCCCATGAAGAAGCAGTTTGGTGACTTTGCCATAGATCTCTGGGTCTACTTGCACTGCCCTTGTGCATGATTGCCTCACACTGTGGTGAAGGCACATGAGAAGCCCATGGAGGAGCTCTTTGCTGGGCTTTGTCTCTGTGAATTATGCATTCCTCTGTTTGAGGAGCAGGAATGGGCAGGTCTGGCTCTTTGTAAGTAGACAAAATCCAAACATCATGACACAGAAAAGATAGAGAATAACTGAGACTCTAGAGCCTGGATCTAGACCCAGGTCTACTGCCTGACTTGGGAATGTCAATATTTCTCGATGACCCTCAGGTTCCTTATATGTAAAATAAGCTATTTAGACAAAATTGTCCATGGCCCTTTTTTAGACCTAGCATGATATGAGTTCTAATAATAACGATAATTATAATAATAGCTAACATTTATTGGGTACCTACTATATGCCAGAAACTATTCTAAATACTTTGTGTGTTGACGCATTTAACTATTCTTTTAGTGTATACTATTTTATCCCAATTTTATAAATGAGCAAACAGGTTCAAGAGACAGGCTTTTAACCCAATAACCCAATCTCAGAACTTGAGCTATTCACCACTGTGCTCAATTTACTCTTGCTGATATTTAAATTTACCCTTTTCTGAACATTTTATGGAAATGGGAGAAAGGTTCCATTTACAATTATAGAAGATTTGCTAACCATAACTATTAGATAGCATCAGCCAAATTGAGCAAGAAAAGAGGCAGAATTCAGCAAGGTTATCAGTAAAGTTTCTCAATAAACCACTCTTGTTATCTTAACTTCCTACCTGTTCAGCTTTCCCACTCAGATACTTCCATTCCAGCCGTTGACTTCACCAAGATTCTTCTTTCTCCTCCCCTCTCATTTTTTTTCCTTTTCAATCAGCAGCCTTCTTTCTTCACTCTCTTTCCATTACAGATTTCATGCTCTGTCACATCAATTATTGTCTTACCAACTCCTTGCTCCATTGTCTTTCCATTGACTTGCCTAGAAAATACACCAAACTTCAGCAAATCCACATGCCCAATTCATGGAATGAATAACAGATTATTGGAAATCACAGTCTCCCAGATAGGCTCCACTTGAAAATCACAAGCTCCTACTTGATGGGAGCCTCAGTGCCACAGGTAAAATGTCTGCCTCTTCTTCACCAAGCTCCCTCATTCACTGCAGAGACTGTTTCACGCCTTCTTCACTTCTCACAACTCCAATCCTGCCACTTTGTCTTTGTTTGCAGCAAATGGTCTCTTCTCATTCTCAGAGAAAATAGAATCCCTTGTTTCCTGCACCAAACCTGCAATTTTGCCTGCATCCACACCCACCCTGTTCTCCTTCCCTCCCATTCAAGAAAAAATTAATCTCTTCCCCTATCTAATATTAATTTTCTGCTCTGCCCTGAATTTTGTCTTCCCACTTTTTCAAGGACTTGGATCTTTCAGGTAACTTCTCTCCCTTTATCTTCAATCTCTCACTCTCTAGAGGCTCCTTCCCATTACAATTGATTATGCTCAGTGGTCCCACCTCAGCAAGAAAAATAAAGTATTCCTCCACCCCTCCTCAACTTCCCTAGTCATTCCTCTTACCTGCTGATATCAATCAACTTCTTGAAAGAATTTTTCTCCCTTAGAGTTGCCACATCCCTTTTCCTACCCATTCTACTCATTGCAAAATGACTTCCATTCTCCTTTACTCTTATTTGATTTCTCAGCAGTCATGGTGACATTGGAGACCACTTCATCCTCCCTGAAATGTTCTCCATCCCACCCCCTACGGGTTTCTATGTCACCACCCTCTCATGATTTTACTCTTACTTCCTTGGTCATTCTTTCTCAGTCTCTTTTTCAGCATTTTCATTCTCTCTTTATCTTGTAAATGTTAAAGGTTATAACACTGTTGCTCAGAATGATGATCTCCTTATATTCTTCCTGGGACATTCCATCTACTCTCATGGCTTCAATTGTCATGTTTATGTTGATGATTCGAAAATATATATTTTCAGCTTAGACTTTTTTCCCAAGCTTCCAACTCACACATCCACTACTTGGGCATCTCCACTTAGAGGTATCACACATGCTACCAGTGGTCCAAACTGAACTGAATTCATTATCTCCCACTTGAAATCTACTGGGTTTGTGTGTGTGTGTTCCCCAATGGTAATGTTAGTGTCTTAGCAAGGTATCTGGTAGTCATCATATCTCCTTTTCTTAGTCACTTACATCTAATCAATCATCACATCCTACTGAATCTATGCCCAGATTCACTTTCTCTATCGTTACTGCCATTCCCCTTTTCCAGGCCACCATTTTCACTAACTTGGACAACTTAAATAGCCTCCTAACTTGTCTTCATGCTTCTAGGTCTCCTGACCTTATAGACCATCTCCAGGTTGCCCCTAGCAGCATACTTGCAGGGACAAAGGAGGAAGCTCAGTAACCTTACTCCTGACCACCAATCCTTTGATTGGAAGACTTTTGAACATGTGATTTAGATCTATCTATTCATAACCCTGGTCTTGAGTAATGTGACAAGAAGAAAGCCTTTCTTGGAAAGCCTGGATCATTTGGGGAGATCATGAAATCACTCAAGGCTGGGGGTAAAGCCATTCTCAGCAATCACCTGACCAATCCCTACATTTTCAGCTGGCAAAATTGGAGGTGAGGTGGCTTACCCAAGTTCACAATGCCAGTGAGTAGCCCTTCCATATACCACTCTGTCTCCCTGAGGTCATGGCAGACCGTTAGAGCAATCACTTCAGATGGGAAGAGCTGACTACTCTTCAACCCTCATGGGATGATAATCATCTCCCTCTCTCTTTTTCACTTAATCAAGCATAGATCATCCTGGAAGGAAGAAAGCAAGAGAGACAGTTCCTTCTCTTCCTACACAGGCCTATATTTAACCTAATGTGTTTGTCTGAGTGGCTAGATTCCATGGAGATTGATGCCATAGAAATAAAGAGACCAAACAATGCAGGCAATGGCACAAGCATACAAAGGAAGCTAGAGAGAGAGAAGAGGGGAGACAGAGATAAAGAAAGAGCAAGAAATAGAAAACAAAAGTAAGAGAGCAAGAGAGTGAGTGTGAGAACCTTGAGGGTGACGTGTCAGTGCTGACAGACCATAGGCAGACTAGGTCCTCTGCAGGCATCTTCCCTCCCAGCTGCCCGGTTGCCTGTCACAGTCCTAGTCATTCCTCTGGGGAGATGGCAGCCTGCCTCACAGCATCGTCCCAACCCTCAAACAGTTCATCAGAGACATGAGCAATCTCACAGGAGAGGTGGACTCGAGATATATTCCAAACTGGCACAAAATATAGCAATAAGTAGGGAGTGTCAAAGTAAGAATTAAGATTTTAAATATAAGCACCTGAACCAAAGAAACAAAGAAGTGCAATTAACAGTCGAGATTATTTTATTCTCAAATGGCCCAAGTTTCAAGATATAAATTTAAGGTTTGTGTTTAGCACATATGTACAAATGAAAGCAAAACCGATTTTCCTTTTAATTCCCTATCACAGATGCAGATATCTATACCTATACAATTCATTTAGTCTACTGAAAGTTAAGAATCAAAATCCAAAAATTCTTGTTCAGCTTTTTCCTACAAAATTTGACGGAAATTAAGGATTTGACCCTCCATAAAGTCGATCTGAAATCAAATATGCCAACTTTTTGCTGGCTTTCTCTTTCAAAGATGAATCATTATAGAAATGGGAGGAATGTGAGGATAGAGAGAAAATATTTTAAGCAGCAAGAAAAGTCCAGTTCTGAAATCAAGTAAACCTGTCCTCAATAAAAAGCCCCCCTGAATAAGCATAGTAGATGAGTGGCCAATAAAAATTTCACATATGGGAAGGCTCATTGTGATATGCATAGTTGTAATTTAGATTAAAATCTTTTGAAATCCTTATGTGGAATTTAATGAATAAACTGAACTAGCAAGCAAAATAGAGACAGACTCATAGATAGAGAGCAGGCAGATAGCTCTGGTCAGGGGTGGGGTGGTGGTTGGGGAGGTAGAGTGATAGAACAAAAAAGAAAAAAAAGAGAGAAAGAAAACTCATGGACAACAGTGTGGTGATTTTGTGGAGAGAAGGGGTGGGTGGAGGTTGAAGAGGGCATAGAGGGGATAAATGGTGATGGAAAAAAATAAAATAATAAATATTAAAAAAAATAATAAGAAAAAAGGAGGAAAAAGTCTTATGAAATAAGGTTTCTAGTGTCTACTATATGCAGGTGCTGTATTAAGTATTATAGACAATGATTCTGCTTGATCATCTCAACAAACCCTATTTTACTGACAAGGACTCAAGACTCAGTGAGGTTAAGTAACTTGAGTAGGTACACAGCACCAGGAAATAATGCAGCTGGAATCTGAGCTCAACTCCAGAACTCTTACCCATTACAACATACCCCTTATCCCCTGAAACATTCTATGCCCATAAAAAGTGATGTATAATTTGTTTTACCCATAAAAGGGGTGCTGATCAGGTACATTGCCTGATAACCACAAAATAAACAAGTTCCATTGTTCCAAAGAAAATAAATATTTTTGAAATCCTAAAACTGAATTGTGAGATGGGAGAGGGAAAAACTGGATAGATGGGCAATAACTATATAAAGGACAAGGAAGGCATTCTGCATTCTGCTAGATCTTAGTCTTTTTAACTCAATTCCACTAATTTTTTTATTGTTGACAATATTACAGATGTCCCCCATTTCCCCCCTCTTTCCCCCCTCCACTCAGCCCTCATCCCACCCCAGGCCTTCCCCCACACCATTGTCTGTGTCCATGGGTTATGCATATATTCATATATGCTATTTGGTTAATCTCTTCCCATACTTCCCCCACCTCCTTCCCCTCTGAGATCTGTCAGTCTGTTCCCTGCATCCATGCCTCTGGACCTATTTTGATCGTAAGTTTATTTTGTTCATTAGATTCCACATATAAGTGAGATCCCACTAATTTTTAAGCATAGCTTTTATTTATTTATTTATTTATTTATTTATTTATTTATTCTTATTAATCCTCACCTGAGGATATTTTTCCATTGATTTTTTTTAGATAGAGTGGAAGGGAAGAAGGAGAGAGAAAGAGAGATAAACAACAATGTGAGAGAGACACATTGATTGGCTGCCTCCTGCACAACCCCGACCAGGCCAGGGGATCGAACCCGCAATGCAAGTCCGTGCCTTGACCAGAAATCGAATCCAAGACCCTTCAGTCCACAGGCTGACGCTCTAACTGCTGAGCCAAACCAGCCACCAAACCAGCCAGGGCTAAGCACTGCTTTTTGACAAGAAAGTCCTCCACATCTCTCCTCTCCCTAAGAATAGATCAGAAAACTAGGAATTATTGGCACATTAAATAAGTACATAAACAGAAGTTCATTATGTCAGACATTGTCCATTCTCTAAACCAAATAGCCTGTCATTTTGACAACTGATGGGGGTATGGACAGTTATAGGATGAAAGTTTTCACAGGCTGAAGCTACACCTTTTCCATGGATGCCAACTAATGTTGACTATGTCAACAGAACTTGAATAGACCTTCCCCCATCACATCAGGGAGTTAGATCATAAGTCACAACCAGCAGCTTGCCTTGGCTTTGCCCATGGTAAAGTCTGCCATTTGTAATGACAAACAATTAGACTACTTGTTACATATTGCTTTGATACCCTTGTCAAAAATATGGTCCTTATACATGGTAGGTGAAAAAAAAAAAGTTAAATAAATTATGATACTAATTATTATTTATTGGACACAAATCATGTGCAGTGTGCCATATTTCGCAAATATCTCCAAATCTCATAGGAATCATGCAAGAAAAGCAATATTACATGAAAACTGAGGTATTTAAAAAATTGACTGACTTACTCAAGACTAAATAGAAAGTGTCTGGGAGAACAGGGGTTTAAAGCCAATTCAGGCTAATGCCAAAGTTCCCTTATTCCAACTATAGAAGGAAGGAAAAGAGGGAAGTAAGGAGAAAAATCTAAAATATTTTTTTGAACTCGTACAACTTCGGGATTCCACTTTTGACATAATTTATGACAACAATCATAAAGAGAAAAAATTATATAATTTTTGAGTTTTCAGATAGTCAAACTGTCTACATGGCATGCAAAACATTGATCAGATGTGCTCATAATAAATGGAAAGAAACACTGTAGGCAGATGTTTTCAAAAGGCGAATAAGGGTAAGCAGAGTGTTGAAGGTATTAATTTTCATGACTGCTGCTTTTGTTATTTGCTTCATTGTCCTCCACCCTGCTTGGTCTAAAAATACAAAATAACATGAGAGAAAATTAGTTTTCAGGCCAGTTACTTTTCAAAAAGCCATCAGGAAGAAATGACAATAAAGGATCCTTTCTAGAAAGTTTCCTTTCGCCCTTCAGTCTTCACATCTGCCCCATGTGTGTATGTGGCTGTACCTTGACATGTCCCACTGACAGACTAGTCATGTCCCACTAGTCATGAAATTCAAAGACCAAGAAATAAACTGTTGAAAAGGAGGCAGCCTAGGAAAAATATCACCTTGATTTTTTTGTGTATTCCAAAGCACTTTTTCTCATATAGAATCGTTTCTGCAAGTTTCTCTTTTTCAATGGTCAGTATATAACTTTTAGGGAAATAAATGTGAGCAGATTTGGTCAAGTAACTGTGATCAAGAGAAGGCTTTGCCATGTGTGACAAGTGCATTGGAATAGAATCACTCCGGGAAAAGGTTACCTGTGTTGCCTGCCTTTATGAGATGACATTTATATAAAAGTACTGGTTCATTTTTTTTATTGATCGCTGTACATGAAAAGACATCTCAAAGAGAAGTGTAGTGTGAATAATGGATTCATGGTCTGTTTGTACAGATGAAGAACCTCGTGGGCTCTGTGTGTGGATTTGAGGTGACTGCAAGCTATTTAAGGAAATGTGTGCCCTGGGGCTTCTCATCCCACTATCTCACAAAAGTCTGACACACTGAAACAGTTTCATATACTTACAGGCTGAACTTAATTAAGAGAATGGGTGGTGTGGTTGTGAATGGAAGATAAAGAGGGGGAGGAGACTACAACTTAAGGTGACTTTTTTGACATCTTAAGCCATCTAATGTTCAAACAGGATTTCCTTTGCCTGGTGATGGCGTTGGTCTTGGTTACCAAGTTTCACGACATACTACCATGTTAGGAATACATGGGTCTCCAGAATGAAAACTAGAATTCACTTGCTAACTGAGGAGTATATCTGAGAAATTATGTCACTAGAACTGCTCAAACTCCAAAGTTTTAAACTCTTCTGAGGAGAGTCCTCTAATAAGTGTTATTTTCAGATCTGAAACCTGATCTTATTCACTTGAAGCGTTCATCTCCCTCCAGGCTTTCCTTCCTTACCCAGCCTGTACTCAAACTTTCTTATTTCTGCTATACTCTCCCCTTCAACTGACAGTTCACCTGCACGAGGACACTCTCCTTAGCAACTTTAAAAATAGATGTAGACTATTTGCAATGGGGGTCACATTTTGCAAATATTAAACTAATGCATTTTAACTTTCTTCTTAAATATTATTGCCTTGTAGCCTTCTACCCTCTGAGGCCAATTCTTGAGGTTTACGATCCAGGGCAAAAATGTATGCTTAAAGAGTAGACCAGAGAGAAGATTTTTCAATTTTCTTTAGCTTATCAAGAACTAAGCCTTGAGGTAATTGAGCTGTCTCCCCTAAGAACTTAGTCCCTTCCTCTCATGCAGGCGGGATCCCGAGGTTTCCTGCCTTATGAAAAGAGGGGGACATCTAGTGGGGGAAGCAAAAGAGAAGCCTGGTCCAGCAAGTCCCAGAGTATTACAGGAAGAAGGGAGACACATAAAGGGAAATAGAAGGGTGAAGGTAGAGTCAGTCATGAATATTCCATTCACCCTCTTCAGATTTCTGCCTAGAGAAAAGGAATGTTAGTTACATTGAAAAAAAAATTCTGAAAGCAAAGGATTTTGTCCTCATCCATGTTTGGACTTCTGGAAGACCTCATCTCACATACTATCCATGCCTACCTCACCCTGATCCTCTCTACTTGGGAGGTGGGGGAGGTTGCCCATGGTTGAGAGCCACTGCTTTAGACTCTCATCAAGCCAAGAGAAAGACTGGACAAGTCTCAGCAGTTGTACACTTCAATCTCAAGGGCCAGTGGGATGAGCAGCAGCCAGGCAGACAAGAGACATAACCAAAGCAACAGAAAAACCAGATTTGAGGACCACATATTCCCGATCACCAGGAGATCTGCCCATACCCCAGATGCCATGTTGGAAAGGAGAAGGTGGTGACTAAGGCAGCCCCTGGTCTAACTGAACTTTAGACAGGGTCCTCCTGGCTCTAGGTCCTGACCTCCCATTTCTTATAGTGTTTACTTTAGTAAACTTGTCATTGTAAATTCTTCCTCTGTCCCTTTGAGATATATATAAATCTTTTTTAAAGCCACTTACCAGTTTTACAACCCAGAAATGTCTTTTTCGAAAATGTAAGAGCCATCTCTTTGAAATGTAAGCATCAGGGGAGATAACATCCCTATCTCCTGGTATCTGTGAGCAGGCACTTGGCTCCAAGTTGTAAAACTACCACCACTCCTAAAGACATGAGAAACTTTACTTTTGCTGGGAGTAAATCCAATCGGCAAACACATGACCTGCCTACATTCTCCTCTCACCTGGTGCTTGAAAACCCTTCTACTCGTTTCAGTGGAGCTGAGTTCAGACTGAGTTCTGGCCTCTCTCCTGTATTGCAATAGCCTTGAATAAAGTTTTCCTCTCCAGTTTAACTTTGTCCAGTGAAATTTTACTTTGACAGTGGAGAGAGAAATACACACACAAAAAAAAATCTCTAAGATGATAACATGTTTTTTTTCTTAAAGATATTGAGCATAGTCCAAAGGAGCTATTCAAAGCTTATCACATCAAACTAAGGTGACCATACTGAAATAAAAGCATTTGTTTTGTTGTCATTCACCTTTCACTGGGCAACAGCAAGTAACCTGTAGGGTGTATAGAGCGGCTTTACATTAAATAGCCAACATTTTCTCGGCATATCTGGCCCTCTTTACTATTTATCACATCCATCCTAATTCTCAACATTCTTCTCTATAACATCAGTGTCTACCTGAATACTGGAAGTTTTTAGAGAGCAAGAACCACATTTTAGTATCCCTTCGCCCATCGTTATCTATCATACCACTGGGCATAAAGTAGACACTCAAATATTTATGTGTATTAAGTGAATTCTAGCACCAATGTGCTAAATGCTAAGCCAAAAATAAAATGTGAATCATGGTGCTGATTTTTAGGTAGTTACAAATTAACTGAGAAGAAAAGACACACGATAATGGGTAAATTACAAAATTAGGGCACGATTTGATTGAGCTATTTAAAAAAAAAGATATTTTGGAAGTCCAGATAAACAAGTAGAATAAGGAGGGAAAATTTAGAACTTGAACTAGAATTTTTTAAAATTTTGTTCTATAACAACCAAATTCACACAAAAGTAGAAGATACAAGAACCTCTCTAGTAATCCATGTACCCATCACTTAGCTTCAACAACTATCAATATTTTTCCCTATTGTTTTAAGTACCCACTATGAAATGGACTTTGAAGGATGGGCAACATTTAAAAGCAGCTGCATGTAGCCCATGAGATATGACTTCTTGCTACTTTTCTGACTCTGCCTTACCTACCACTCTTTTCCTTGCTCTGGTTGCTTCTACCACCCTGGCCTCCTTCCTCCAGATACAATACTCTGAAGTATAGCTTTTCCTCAGGGCCTCTGCACTCTGCCTGGGGCCTGCCCACTTCCACTCCCCCCCTACCCCCCGACACACACACACACCTACTGCATAATGTGCCCCCTTACTTTCTGTGGGTCTCTGTTCTGATAGATTCTATTCAGAGAGACGTTTGCCAGTGATACTAAAATTGCACCCTCCACCCTCCTCTGTCCTCTTAGCCTGATTTCTATTCTCCATAGCATTTGTCATTACCTGAATTGTGTTACCCACTTATCTCTTTTTCCATTTGTTATCTGCCTCTCCCACTGGAATGTAAGTTTCTTGAAGGCTGGTACTGTGTTACAGACTAGTTTACTGTATAGCAGGCTCTTGACAGAAATATGTTGAATGGATGAATAAAAGAATAAACATCACTCTCTTTGCTCAAAAAAACCTTCTGTGGCTCCTCATCAGATACCAGAGGTGAGAATTGGAGGTCTATTGGCTAAATTCCAGTGATAAAAATGTTTCATTTGATCTGCACAACGTTTTAAAATTTTAAGTCTGTTGAAAGCATTTGGAAATGGAGAAATTTCACATTAAGTCTTCTTTAAATAACTTTTTATAGTAAAAATGAAAATCATCCTTAAGTCACTTCTTTAAAATCCTGTCAGATCTTACACTGCTCGGGTCATAACCATGTCACATGCCAACCATGGAAACAGCAGCAGCTGTCTGTTCACGCAGGGCATGAGCTCCTGCCGGCCTCCACCTTCCCCTGATGTCTTCTGCTGTTGACCACCGTGCTTACCTTTCTCATTCATTTACAGTCCCTGTGGGCACTCTAGTTCACAAATCGAACCTCTAGGGTTTTCTTAGATTTCTTGGTTCTGGGAATAGTCTGTACATTTCAGTTTTGCTACTTTTATCTTGACTCCAGTTGCCCAAGCGGACAAAGAGCCATCTGTTTCTGACGCCACAACTTTGTGTCTCCTTCATGAAGTGGGCTCAGGTGCTTCTGTTGATCTTTAATTCAGTCTGTCCTCCCCGATTTATATATTTCTAATTCTGAAAGGCCTGGTCCCAGATTATTTCAGACCTACTGATTTTCTTTTTATAACTGAATACTTGAAACAAAAGTGTGGCCGTTAGATAAAGAAATAGCATACTGTTTATATGCTAACCAGAAGTCCTGCCTTCAAGCACAGCACAGATCAATTTCTATGAATCTTGTCAACCTCCTGTAACCTCCTTTCCCCTCCCAAATTTTCCATTAAATAATCAAATCAGTGAAGTGAGATTGTTTGGGTAGGAATAAACTACCTACCCAATGACTTCTCAGGAGAGGTGTCCCCCCTATTCCCTACAATTTTGAGATTGATACTTTAGATGAAATATTTTCTATCCCTCTCTTTCCTCATGCAGGAAAAGAAAGTTCATCCTTGGGATTTACAACAGAGTATAATAAACTGTCAGGGGCAGGATTTGATTTTAAAATGGTAATTCATTCCAGATAGCAAATGTTTCTAATAATTTAAATAGAAGTCATCATCCTTTCAAGAAACTAAAGATAAAAGTAATCAGAGTGAGAAATGAAAGCGTTCTACTGGTAAAAATAAACAATAAATAAAATCAGCACATGAAACAACAAGGTTCTTAGCTCTTACAGCAATGTCATAAACAACATCTATCTTTGAAATAGGATGGTTTGTCAGCAAGCAAAGGCAAGGTGCTGCAGACCAGAGAGACAGGCCTAGCATCGGGGTGGGTGGGGAGATCTGTGGTCTTGAGCCAAACAGGGACGCTAACTGGCTGCAATGGGCAGGGCAGCTCATGATTAATATAAATGGAGATATTTACAGGGTGACCAAAGAGAGACAAGACATATAGAAAGATGGAGAGACAGAGAGAAAAGATAAACCCCTAAGAATAGAGGTTTGTTTGAGCCTCTTCTTAAGATATATTTATTTTCTCCCTGACCCCTGTGTAGGCATCCTTCAGACCTCTTGGGATCTTCTGAGTGAGATTTTAAGACCGTGTCTATTGACAGACTAAAAAACAAACAAACAACAGTAACGATGACAGTAACACTTGCACTCTTTCAAGGAAGTACTGGGAACATACCTGGTGTGCGAGTTCCCGTCCTCACAGAGGGATGAGAAACTCTCCTAGGGAAACCAGTGAGAAGTTAACATCAATGGGTTGGCATTTCGCCTCTGGGCGGGCATGCATCAGCAATCACTACCCACAGTAGCTCTGTCTCTTATGATCTATCTCGTGTTTCTTGTATTATGGATCAGCAAAGACACCGTTCTTTAATGTTTCCCATTTTCTGTGCATTAACCAGAAGCCTGTGCTTCCCCAGTTAGAGTCCAATTTCAGCTTCTTGTCTATTACATCTACACCATTCATAGAACAGATATTTTGGTCCTTTTTGGCCCTTTCTGTCTATTGTCAATTGGATCAGAAACCAAAAGAAAGATCTTATTAATTAGATTCCAAATCTCCAATATGTAGAGCTAAATCTTCATTTTCTTCTTGCAAGCAACTGAGAATTTTCTGTCTTCCTAACGCTTATTTCCAGGGTTCTAATTCCCCCAAACTAATCCACAGATGTGAAAACAGACAGGTTAAGCTTTTTGTTCAATCATTCATCCAGCCTATGGCAAACCCTGTACTGGATTTCTTACTGGGGTCCACAGATGGGCTGCAAGGGCCCATGGGTCTCTTAAATGTAGAAGCACATGTAATTTTTTTCTAGAAAATGGGACAAACTTTTCACTGATTCCCAAAGAGTTTGAAAACATAAAAAATGCTCTAATAAGATACTCAGACAAGTAAAGAAGCGATTGCAGTGTAGGGCCGAGGTTCCCATACTTTGTCTTCAGTGTCTCATTAATGTTTTCATGTGCTTGTAGATTAACATAAACACTAATGGTTTGATTTATTAAGTCACTAAGTCCAAGTAACTTAATACAGTAGTCCATGTGATAGCCTACAGCTGTCTCTGTGGTACACTTAACATTTTCAACTATCCCAGAGCGCCCCCTATAAATTAGCTGAAGCGTATCAGGGCACCTCAGTGCAGTTTAGGAAACTCAGATACAGTGCAATCAGCATGAGGAAAGGAGGAAGATCAGGGTGTTAAAGACCTAGCCTTGTGTGCTGGGGAAGGCAACCTGGACGATATGTTATCTAAGGTAAGTGTAGAGGAGTATTCAGAATTTAAGATGAAGATGGGCTTGCGAGGGGGGCAGGTATTCCATGAACAGGAATGTGCCTGGACTTGGAGTGGGGAGGGTTTGGTTTGACAGAAATGACAAGTGCAAAGGTGAGAGGACAATATGTAGTGAGAGAGGAGGCTACAGGGTAGATCTGACCCAGTGAACACAAGACCTTTTAACTGTGCTAAACAATTCAAACTTCATGTCTTGTTCAGAGCATCCTCTGAGGTGGTCTGCAAAGTGCAGTGACGTGATCTGACTGAGCACTAGCAAGTTATGCCTGGCTGCCAGGCAGAAAATGGATTCAGGGCTGTAAAACTAAAGACAGCAAGACTAGTCGATTTCCAAGTATGTGAAGTAAAATGTAATAATACACAGAGCAATGCGAACGGAGGGTGGGGGAAAGATGTGCAGTCACTCTGCCTCCTCTCTGTCTTTAAACAATTTCATCTGCTAACAATGACAACAGAAATTCCCTGGGTGGAGCCTCACCTACATACTAGGCCTGGGCCAAGGACTTTACATACATTATTGCTAGTTCTTACAGCCATGTGAAACAGTATTATTACCCCTATTTTACTGATTAGGAAATTAAAGCTGAGAGAGTTTTCTGAACTATCCCAGTAACAGTTTTAGAAAATGGTGATGCCAGGGTTTAAACAGAATTTACTCATTCCCATTCCAATATACTATACTGTCTCTCAATACTATTCTTTATATACTGATTGAGATTCATTGGAATATAAGATGAATTAAGGCAAGATTTTCATCTGCACTGGTCACAACTAGTGTCCAGAATATTGCCTGGCACATAGCAGGTATTTGATAACTGGAAGGTGAATAAATGAGTGTTTCTGATTTCTCCCTGGTGAACTGAGCTTTGAATAGAGAGCATGGGGGGTGCTCAACCAATCCCAACTCCTGACTTAGAATCTTCTTCCAGCTTTTACTATCTTTCCTGAAGACCTATTCTCCACCATCCTACCCAAGGGGCAGACTTCTAAATGCTCCCGCCTGGGGTTACACTTTAACTTCTGCTATCAGGCCTCTCCCCAGGTTCCCCAGTCTATTACTCCCATAATTTTGTTCAAGTTTTTCCTTTATTATCTCTGGATTAAAATGTATTTGTTGCTCCTAAGATGTACAAATTAGAATGGATCAGGATCTTCCAAAAATCATATGTAATATTATAGATCAATCTTCCCCATAATTTCAAACTACTGTTTCTAATGCCTAACAGCTAAGGAAGTGCTGAACACTCACTCTGCAGGGAAGGAGAGCAGGCCAGCCTCTGCAGAGCAGTGTCCTTCTGTGAGTCATTAGCCTTTGCAGACCAGTGACCTGGCTCTTCCAGGCCAAGAAAAAGTTAGAGCTAATTCATTTGTCAAAGTTTGTGTATGTGTGTGTGTGTGTGTGTGTGTGTGTGTATATATATATATATATATATATACACACACACACTCTACTACTAAAATAGTTATCTAAATATGCACCTTTGCAAATCAACAGAGTAGGGCTTGGTTTTATAAATAGAAATAGTATCTAATTTATCTTTATCTTATTTGATGATTCAAATTAATTTTAGAGCTTTGTTGCTGCCAACTTCCTATCCCTTTCTTGACCACATTATCATGTTGTGCTTCTTACAAAGCAACATGTTAGCATATTAGCATAATCTTCTGTTTATTTTAAGGGTTGGGAGTACCAGGTCAACCTGAATATATACTTCTCCAGGATCTGTGCAGAGAATGATGTTGCTTTGTATGCAAATTACTTACTCTCTTTAAAACCACCAACTTGATTCTTCCTGTTAATCAGAACACTGATTTATAGGAATTCAATATAGTAAAAAAAACTTTACTGTGTTTTTGGAACTAACTTTCTGACTTGGACCCCAGGAAATGAGAGTCTGGGGTCAGGTATAGTTCAGAACACCAGAGGATGTTCAAGTTAGTAAAAAAAAAAAAAAAAAAAGGTAGAGGTCCTATAGCACAGCCTCCTTGTTAAAAACTCAGGTTTTAAGAGGGTAATAAATTCACATAGCTGATCAATAGACACCTGGGAATGTGAAGTCACCCTCCAAACTAGGCTAAGTATTAAAAATATTTAAGAACTGGTAAGAAACTAGCAATGACAGAGTCTGGAAGCCACAGATGACTGGTACCAATGGGTGCCATCTGCTATCATCCATGACTCAGATGGATGCCCTTTTTGCATCATAGAACCACTTCCCCACCATCTGCCCCCAGGGGGCACTCTAGAGCTACAGCAGCAGATCTGAGTTGCTCACTACTGCTTGGTTCTTATGGTCCTAGAGAACTTCACATCTTGATCAGTTTTCCCTAGATGTTAAAAGGGTAACTGAAGAGATTGTGGATTTTACCCAGATTACCTGTCCACCTCCCACACCATTTTATAAATTAAGAATCCATGGCACAAAAATCCTAATGGGTTAATGGCACCCTGTAACAGAACCCAAACATCAGGATTCCCAGCTTATTCTTTTCAGTGCCCACATTGTTCTCTTGAAACATATTTAATAAAATATTATTTGATTTAGTACAAAGAACAAAAATAACTCGATATTCTTCTTTCTTTTCAACATTCCGTTTCTACTTTTGTACGCCTTCCCCCAAAGAAGTTTTTCTTTGGAAAAGATAGAGCCATTATTCATGTCAAGTGCCCATTTAGAACTTTGCTCCAGCAGCTCTGCTGGGCTAATGAAGGGTAATTGCTGTCACCCGCAGACCTGTAGCTCCAGTACCAGTGAGTCATCAGCTGATGCTTCCCCAGCGTGACAGCTTCCTTCTCTCAAGGGTTTCCCCCAGGGAATCTATAGTGGCACTTGAAAAGCAAATAATTAAGAGCAATAAATAGCACAATCCCCTAGAGAAATATAAATTATTCATAATAATAACTGTGCAGGCTGCTGGAGAAGGGGTGTTTTATTATGTGCAAGCATTTTCTGAATCTGCTCAAATATGTTTAAAATTGTTGGTTGAAAGGACTGTTATTCCCTCAAACCAAATTGGGTCACTTTCAAATGATTTCTTAAGAGGCCAGAGTATCAAGTGCAGCATTGGTTTGATCACTAGCTCTCTTTCACGGTATTGGTTCTCAAAATATTTTTATCTTCCTGCACACACAGATCCTATATCGCCCGTGGTCATTCTTCAGGCTCAACAACACATCTTAGGGTTGGGAAGAATCGTGTGGCTCAGAGCAATGAAGTAGATGGCAGAACTCAGAGATCTGGATGATCACTCAATCACTGGACGATAACTGAATCCCCTTTAGCCAGTAACAACCCACTGAACTTCAGTTCCATCATTTATAATTCTGGAACCAACTGATCCTATATCACAGGGCACTGTGAGACTCGAAGGAGAAGATGTGTATATATTTTTAAACAACAAAATACTAAACAAGCAAATAAATTGTATCGTTATTTTTCCTGCTTATTTCTATTGTGTTCTACAAATGCTACCATATTACTTTTGAAACTTAATTTTTCTCATCTTTGAGATCCTCTCAAAAATGTCTTCTCAGGGATTTCTAGTAGTTAAAGAGTCTTGATGGGATAGTGGCCTGGATTTGGAATTCAGATAAATATGCAACCTTGGGAAATTTGAGAAGACAGTCATCAAGAAAGAGTACGGGTGGTTTTCTGATCACTCTCAGTTTAGACCCTATAACTAAAAGAATAAAAATGACTTTTCCTATACATCCTGGGGACTGACTCCCTCAGGCAGTCATTCTAGTCTGTGCGTGAAATGTTACTCCTCTCCCTCTATTATATTGTTAGCTATTCTGATCTAGTTACCATGCCAAACAAATCCTCTCTTACAAATAGTTTCTGTAACAGTAGTTCATGCTGGGTATGGATTATTTTCCTCTTTACATGGGTCGGGTCTGAACTTCAAGTTTTCAAGGTCTCATTTTCCCCTTTATACCTGTCCAGCTTATCTTCCAATATCTGTGTTTCATTCAAGGTTCTCTTCTTCTCTCCTTGTTCATCATCCTTTTAAATTTTTATTTTATTTCTTTCATTCCTTTTATTACATTACTAGGACTGAGTAGGATGTCTTTCTATTTAAAAAAATACTTTCAGATTATTCCAACTCCTTATTGACTTTCTTGGCAAATCTGATTGTTGGAAATAGAGAATGCCTGAAAAAGACTTCTTTCATCATTCCTAGCTTCTGAGTCTGCAATCACTTTATTCAGTAATTTATACCTATTGAAAAATATGCCCTATTTTTATCATAACAAGGGCTTCAAAACATTTTTGTTATTTCATTAATAAAATCTACCACATTTCTTTGATTGGATCCAGAGTGTGGCTTTCTGAAAACTAAAGCCAAGGATAGGGATTCTGTCATTAAGAAATTCAGAGTGAGTCTGAAAGAATGTGGTGGGAATAACCCAAGCTTATGAATAAGTCACATTAATCCAAATTTAGCCTAGAGCTTCCCTCCTTTGTTGGTTTAGAGTGCAAAATGGAATTTAAGCAGCCTGTCCAGAGTGGCCTACTTAGACCTGGCAAGTAAAATGGAGATCTCACACCCCATGAGTGCTCTGCAAAGCATGCAGAACGTAGATCCTTGACATTTAAAGCTCCTACCTATCGACCTGGCTGGAAAACACTGTTGAGACAGCAAATATTGTTTGAACAACCAACACCAGACAGATCTAATCCCATCTCAGCTTTCTTACAACACCAAGTCAAACTGAAACAGCCTATACTTGAAAACCTAAACTCACTTGCTCCAGTCACACGAGTTAAGAGCCCATTTAACCAACCACTATTCTGCCCACAATTGTAAAAATGAGCAGCATAACACAATACAGATACCTGCAGCAGCCAACCTTAGCACAACAAAAAAAACGCGGCCTGACCCATTCCAAAGTCTCCATCTCAAAGTGGTACTTTTCTCTTCAAATTCCACTCCTTGTTTATTTATCGAAATCCTCAGTCCATGCACCAGGTGTTGGAATCTGAAAAGGGTCACTTAAGGACACCTTTGTTCCCCATCTCCTTGCAAAGGGTGAGCCTGTCCTTGAAATTTAGGCAGCTTGGAGGAGCAGAGTAGAATGTGTGCTCTCTGCAGTTGGACACATTGCAACAAGAAAGGGAAAAGGAAGGACTGAGCTGGCGGACACACTTGGATTCTCCTGTTAAACTCCCTAATCAGAAAAGTCTATTATCTTAGCCTGCATAGGGCTGAACAAAGGCCATCAAGGGAAATATCACTCTTCATGGAAACCAGAAGAGGATAGATAACTTTGATCATGAATTAAGACAGCACCCAACCTTAACTATTTAGTGAGTTTTCTCTAGATACAGAGGAAATAGAGGATCGGTTTCATACAAGATTTTGACTTTTCTAGGAGTCATCGATCAGGGAGAAGTTGGTTTTAGCTGCCATATTTTGGTTGTAAGATCTATGTGATACAAAATTAAATACAGGTTGATGGCTGTATTACTATAATAATCAATATAAAGGTGATCTTCATAGGTGACTTAACAATAGCAAAACTATTTGAAATTTTGTGTTATTAAATAAATAAATTAGCAATTATTTGCATTGTTATGAATTATTTATGACATTTGAAATATAAATTTAGTGATTGCAATAGTGTAATATAACATAACATTTTAAAGGTGGTAATATATGCAATATTTAATTTGAAAATTATTTTGTATTTAGACAATGAGGAACTAGATTAGCATGGATGGGAGTTTGCGTTTACCAGAGAGTGTATGATGGAAAATTACTGCCAAAGAATTTAAACAGAATTGTGATTCCAAGGACATTTCCTCACAGAAAAGTTTTTGTGGGTTACCAAATCTCCTGAGAACTACAGAACATTACTTGATATGGATCTCTGGCCAAAAGAACACCAATTGATAAACAACCTCAAGAGATTCTATCAAAACTGAGATTATACAACATTAACACAGACACAGATCTTTAAGAAAGTCACTCTTGAATTCTGCAAACGAAATTCCACAAGGACATTCTGTCAACACCACAGAATGTCTTTCATTCTCTTCCTGCTGGATCTGGTCCCTCCGGGAAGGTCTTTACTCAGTGCTAACTGTGGCAACTTACAACTGAACTATGTGCCTGTCTGTAGTTGGTGATGCAAGTTTGTGACAATTGTATCAAAAATAGGAATGTCTCATAGTCAAAATGTTAAATTGTTTAATTTGACAGAGTGTGTTCTTGACAGGCAGCTGACACTGACTTTTGAGCTATACCTCTGGAGTACTTATCAGAGTAATAAAAGGAAAGAAGAAATACTTCTTTTCTGGGTACCACATTTTCTCGAGTGGAGTCTTTCTTACTAGAATAGGAGGGAAACATTCTAGTAAGTAAGAAGCTTTGAGAAGTTAAATTGTGTGTCAACCATGAGAAAGAGGTGTTATGTAAAGCACGGGCATCGGGGGGCAGAGTTGCAGTACATCCTGTAGTTGTGTGCCACCCTGGTCTGAGTGTAGATTGGGGTTAACCCAATGTAGTTTTTCCAACAACAAATCACTTTTTCCAAACCCTGTGTTTAGTTCCCTTGTTATTTAGTCCTACAGATCCCTAATAAGAATGCACTCTGAACAGTAAAGGAAGAAAACTTAAACATTTATTTTGCCACTTACATATATATATGAATGTATACATAAAATGGCATTTTCTCAGCTTAAGCTCTATGAAGATATACAATATGTTTCCTTCATTGAAGAGAAGCAGCAAATTCCCAATGTCTTGCATTGTGTCCTTTTCTATAGGTAACAAGTCCATCCAGGCAAAGAGTTACCTCTTTTCAAATAAGAACTAAAATTCTGAGGAGCTTGAGGAAATGGATGAAAATGGAAACTGTGTAGGGAGACTATGATATCACTTGATAAATCCCTTCCTTTCTATTCATTTAATACAGCCCATATGTGCATATCAGAACACTCTCCCTTTGCAGTAGAAGAGCAGACAGTCTGTTGAAAAATAATGTCAAATTGAGACAGGTATATCATAAAACAAGGGGGGAAAAGAGAAGGGAAAAAACACCACTTCAGTGCTTTCCTTATTGTAGAATATCTACCCACCCAACCACCGTTTCTATTTCTGAGCAAATCTGCTTTACGGGGTCTTCACCAGCAGTAAGTTGATAAATAAAGATTTTCAGGCAGTTTCCTGCCTGGAAGCCTTCCCCATGGAATGACAGGTGCATGCATGCCCATCTATCCCCACCACCGCTCCTACCACCAGATGAGAGACTGTTTTAATCACCTTCTCCCACTACCAGTGCCCCCAGCTTTGGCTACAAAGCCCTTAGGAGAACAAAAAGCCCAGAGGCTTTTGGGAATCCCTGGGACACTCAGGCTGAACATCTAAGTGATCTCCAGTTTCACCAGGTCTTTCAGAGTATCTACAAAATGGATTAAATGGGCTTTTGAGGCCTCATCTGATAGGCTATCTACGAGTTAGAGTCTTTGAATGCCAATAAACACGTGCCTCTCAAACTTTTGATGCTAGGCTAAGATAAAATAGCTTGAATGTCAAGATATCAGCATTTAGACTTTTCCCTTTTTTTTCCTTGAAAATATTTTTTTCCAGTCTATTTTTTACTATCTTTGTTCCTCACCAGTAGGTCTTTAATGTTTCTGAAAGAAGAATGACTTCCCTGTAGTATATAAACATTAAGCAATTTTGGGTCTGATGAAGTGTGATGTCAATTTTAATTTTACAAATTGTTGCGTGTTATCAATAAAAGAGAGATGAGAGCCCTGGCTGGTTTAGCTCAGTGGTTAGAGCATTGGCCCACAGACTAGAGGGTCTCGGGTTTGATTCATGGCCAAGGGCGCGTACCTGGGTTGCAAGTTTGATTCCTGGCCCCTGTCAGGGTTGTGTGGGAGGCAACCAATCGATGTGTCCCTTTCACATCGGTGTTTCTCTCTTTCCCTCCCTCCCTCCCTTGCACTCTATCTAAAGAGAGAGAGAGAAAGAGAGAGAGAGAGAGAGAGAGAGAGAGAGAGAGAGATGAGACCTTAAGGAAATGCATATACCAAGGCCCCCATCCCATTGTACACATTTTAGTCTGTGTGAGGCTGGGTCAAACATGCACATGTGACGTTTGAGACATCACGTTGCTAGTTCCCATGGGCCTCCTTAACTTTCCCAGAGCCAACTCTTTGCCTTTTCGAGGTTAACTTAGAAGGCAACACCAAACATACAGATTGCTGAGATACATATGTCAATGCTGGGAGCCTCACGATTATTTTTCCCATCACTTTCTTGACCTTTTTTTGTTATGAATTTGGAGCCCCTGAGATCCCAGTCTCTGTTTCCGAACATGTCAGTAGTTTCTTCAATCTCATGATTGTGTTTATCTGAATGTGGTTGTATGACATAATCTGTTGTATCTGATGCTACTGATCACCACCACCCCCTTCCTGAATTCCTTCTGCCTTGGCGTTCCAAAGTCCTGCCCCTGGAGTGGCCAGGCCAGTTCTTCCCCTTGGTTCCCCTGAGTGGAAGCAGATGAATGACAATTACTACAGTATGACTTCAGGCCACCAGAAAATCCCCCTGTGAGCCACCTTCTTAGATTCCTCTTTCTAGAGTGATTCTCTTGACTTAGCCAACCACTCTAGATAAGTTCTTTACTTAGATTTAAAAGATATACAGAAGCACAGGTTAAATCTATGAAACAGGCACCAAGACAGAAAAGGCTTGATATCAGTGGCATAAGACCCTCCCCCCATTATTATTTCATTCTCCCCCTAAATACACACACACCTCTCATTAGCATCACTGCCTGCTGCTCACCCCTCCTCCTCCACTGTAAGTCATGGTGCTTCCTCTTCAGTCTCTGCCCAACTCACTGCAAATAAATATTCTGCTCCTGAAAGAATTCTAACCCCCCAATCTATGATACACTTTCAGGTTCTAATCTGTAACTTTTTTTCTTATTCAAACAAATCAAAAGATTATGTAGATGAGTGAGAATGATCTTGATAAAAGTGTGCAAGATGATAACTCTTAATTGTGTTAAGACGACACCTTGAGACATCAAACAGCATGTGTGCTACAGTCCTTTTTCTTAATTCACCAATCCTTGCCTCCCCTTCAGACAGAAAACCATGGGCCGGTATTTGCTAGAAGGAAAGTGTATTTTGTTCAGTAATAGTATTACTATATGTTAATAATAGGACAGGTAATTCATTCTCCGGGCACTAAGAGTGAGGGAAAGGGAAGTGAGGCAGGGAAGGATAAGAAGCAATACAAGGTGATGGTTTACCATGTTAGCCACTGCTTCACAACGAGTCATCAAAAGACATTTCTGTTCAACCATGCAAGATGACTTCAGACAGCCTACGCAAAGAAGCCATAACTTGGGAGAGTCTACCACTGGGAGAAAGGAAACAGAGGTGGTATGCCCTGGAATTCCTACAGAGGTCCCTGCTGCCCCCTCGCTCTATGCATGTATCTGTCAAGCCATAGGGAATTCCTCCTGGCATCTGCTATTTGTCTACAGCTCTCCTGTCCATTATCTCTGTGGTTTTCACTATGAGGAATTAATTCCCCATACTTATGGTTGCAACACCTAGCCCTTTCCCACTCTCTGAAGTGTGCTGTGTGTAGTGTTAAACATGGGTTTGGAGGTGGCCAGATCTGTAGCTACATAATAGGTGTCAAAGAATTTGTGTATTTATGCTAGTAAAGACATTACATCTAGAGGAACAACTAATTCAAGCCACCAGCTAATTAAACTTGAAGTAATTTGTTGCTAATCCTATATCTTTTGCACAGGTCAAACAATTGGGTAAAATGAGAATATGGTAACAATCACCCCTCTTCACTCCATCCTCCCACATGTTGGCAATTTTGGTATGGGAGGGAGGGGAAAAGGAATTTCAGGAATTTCCATTTGACCTTTGCCACCATGATGTCTTAAACTCCATTGGTCAAGGAGCTAAAATAGAAATTCTTCAAGCTGATGAGTAATTACTTATTTTATACCCAGAAACTGGAAAGATAACCACAGGATGGTTTTATGGACCCCTTCAGTCTGCATTAAGATGCTTCTTATTTTACAGATGAGAAACTGAGTGAAAATAACTTGTCTAAGTCCATTCAGCTAGTGGCAATCAGGATGAGGACCCCTGCTAGTGCATCCCAGGACAGTGCTATAAAAAACCACCCCAAAGTGATTTCTGTGATGCAAAATAGCCCTTCCTTTAGAGTAGTTTATGAATTGTGTTGTGTTTTCAACTATTTCAAAGTCTTTGTCCTGTCCCTGAGAAATACATTCTCTTCATAGCTGTGGCTCATAGAAACTAGAATAGTTCAGAACAGAATATCCTATCATTTATTTTGTACTTGAAAAATAACATTGTCACTAAAGTCATCTGTGATTTGTTTAGACTGTGTCTCTCTGGCGCTTCTGAAGTTAATGTATTCTTCTCTGCTCTAACATAGAGTCATTTCAGTCATCACAGGAGCAACTGAATGTGATCTACCTTCTACTATGCTTTTGATACAACTAATACATCATCAAACTTTGAAAGTCATGAATTTGATGGTGCATGTCAAAGCTTACATTAAGCCTGTTTCTAGAGCTGAATGCCGTTTTGAGCTTGTGAAAAGGCAACACCTTCTGTTCTTTATCTTTTGTGCTTTAGGCATTTTGCAGAGCCTTTTTCTTTTCTGTTATTGGCCTAAATCATCCTTAAAATTTCAGTTAAATATTATTTGTCTTGATGTTCTAGATCTACATCAAGTTTCCATTCCAATAAATTCATACCAACAACATAGATGATAGGCTGAAAAGCAAGAGCCACAATCACCAAGGTTCGTGTCCAAAGCAAAGAGCAGCTCCTGCAGCAGAAAGATGTCATAATGACATAGACTCAAGCACCATGCCTGATGCTGCCTGGCTCCCAACCAAGCCCCAGAGCCATGTGACCCCGTATGACCTCTGTGAGTTCTCTTCTCTGACCTAGAAGTTGGAGAACTTAGCTCAGTCCTTATTAAAGCCATACTCACCAGCTCCTTGCATCCCAGGAATAATGATGCCATAGAGATGAGAATAAGTTCGTTATTTTTTTTTATTCACCTTTTTGTTATCTTTATTGTCCCCAAATAGCTTTATTCACTTTATGATCTTTTAAGTGTCAAGTGCCACCTGTACACAAACAATAGCAACAGAAATATGAAGTGGAAGAAATCAGACAGTCAAGATTAGTAGTTAGCATCATTCCCATCAGGTATAAACTTTAGGACAAAGAGAAACCTCCTTCTCTGACTCCACACCATGTGATTAATGGTTCGAACCTTCCTCATATTCATTTATGCTTTATGCCATTTCTCTCTTGTTACTCCAAGAGTTACCCTGGACCAGTGTTTCTCAAACTTTAATGTGTGCATAACTGGCCTGGGATCTGGTTGAAATCAGAACCTGATTTTGCATCCGCAGTAGGGCCTGAGACAGCTACACAAGCTGCCAAGTGATGCTGATGCTGCCGGTCCACAGACCTCGGACCACTCCCTGAACAGTGAGGCAGGACAAGCTCATGGACAGACAGAAGACGCATTAGCCACAGCTGTTGGCCCCAATACCAACAAAGAGCTCAGTTAGTATTTGTTATCCAGCCAGTCAAAGGCAGACCTTGTTCACCACCCCCTTCCCCCATTACTGCGCCCCATCCCACGCCCCATGACCATAACTGCTTATTGGGTCTGTCCAGCTGGCCACCAAGTCCTACTGATTCTGCCTCCTAAATATCTCTCACATGTGTCCCCTCCTTTGCCTTGATACTACATGACAATTTCCTGACAGATCTTCCTACCTCTAGCCTTTCTTCCCTCTAATATATTCTCTCTATTTCTGCCAGAATAATAATCCTGAAACAGGATTCTCATTGTCTCAAAGAAAAAACCTAACCTCTACCATCACAGCATACAAGCTGTCTTTACCTTCTGGCTGATGTTCAACCATCCAGGATGATGTTCAACCATCCAGGCTGATATCACACTACTTCCGCACATAAATCCCAGGCTCCTGCCATACAAAATAGGTCATAGCTCCCAGGAGGAATGGGTTCTTTCACTTCCCTGCCTTGCACGTGTCTTATTTTCTCTCTGGAAGGTTCTTCTCCTCCCCATCCCTTCTCTTTATGTGAAACACTTCCTTTAATACCCAGCTCAAATGCCATCTACTCTCTGGGACTTTTCTGAATTCCCTTCTGCTCCCTCCTGTATGCCTATGGTAACCTTTCTGTTCTCTGACTGCACGTCTTACAGTGCTTCCTTAGATTCTTTTACCTAGCTGTTTACCCTCACCCAAACTGGGGCTCCTTGAGATAGAAACCGTCTTAATCATCTCTCCCCCCTCAGCCCCCACTAATGTGTAGAGCAGTGCCTGATAGGTAGTGGCTGTACAGTAAACCCTTGTTACACACGTACAAGCACATACCAACAGCGTGCATGCCCAGGTGCTGGTGACTCTGGGGAGACCTGCTTCCCCACCACAGATTTTCTCACGGCAGTCTGCTGACCTCCCATGTGGAAAGACCCCAGCAGAGAGAAGCAGAAGAAATTCAAAGAAAAGTTGAGAGGCCCGAGAAGCCCCAGTCTTTGCCTAAACATTTAGGTCTCACTTGGAAATGTCAGGGAGGAACAAATTTAAAGATGTCATACTAACATTTTTCTCAGATTAAATCTGGTGATAAATAAATAAATATTAAAACTTCAAAGGTAAAATTTTATTTTTTCCTTTGTTCTTTTTTGGCTAAGCACAATATCTAAAATATTCACATGGGATGTGGGCGGTATCTCACAGGACTTACTTACGACTAATGAATATTGCTCTTCTCTCAGAAAGGCGTGGTATCAACTTCCACCCTCCTGATGGAGGCTCCTCCTATCTTTGGGCTCAGCAGACTGGAGTGTGTGCTGGGTAAATCACCACAGCTCGTCCCACTGTGGATCTGCATGAATTCCTGCAGGGAGGCCTTTGTACTCAGTGCCCAGTTAGTTTCTTTTCCTGGGGGACTTGTGCTTGGAGACAAAGTTTGCTTGACTAGTCCTGGCATTTGCTCAGGTGTTCTCACTTGTCTCCTACTTCCCACAATCCAAACAAAAAACACATTTTCTAAAACAGACAGCATTGAAGTACAATTTCTTTTTAATGCTATTTAATAAATTTTTTCTTTATACCAATACAATTATTAAGGAATGGAATAAAACTTAGGGATGTTCAACTGAGTCTTCTTATTTTGCTGATGAAGAAACTGAGACCTAGTAAAAGGGAGTGAGTGAGTGAGGCAACTCTAGGTGGTGACAGAGTTGGGACTACATGTTCTGAGTGCTGGGCCATGCAGACATGCTATCTGACTATTAATTGTACATCTTATTAAACTTTATGAACTTTGGAGTCAAAACACCCAAGTTCAAGTTCTAGACCTACTAATGTCTAGTCCTTCATGATAAGATACTAAGTACAGTATTGTCACTTATAGAACAGGTAGAATAATAATTACTTCTACAATGAGGTTGTTTCAAGAAACAAATATGAGAGCAAGTACTTTATAAAGACTAAGACATGGTATAGATATTAATTATTGCTACCTCTTTCTAACAATTACCTTGCCAGTTTTTGAGTATAAAATTTAACAGAGTTTTGTGTCACCCACAAAATTAAGATGAACTGATTTTAAAAGTACTCACAACTTTAAAAGTACAAATGTGAAATATACAAGATGGAGTTTTTTTGAGGTGTAAATTTGTGTTTAGTATTTCTTTTTTGCAGCTGGCCATGTCCCAACACACCTATAATTGGTCTTGTGGATGTCAAATTTGTTCTGAGAACTAGCCAGGATGTTCCAATCACCAGGCCTCATCATTTTATCCTTAGTCATGGTTTCCCTTTGGGACATCTTGTGCCAAGCAGAGGTCTAAGACTGTATCAGAATAATGAGTCAGCAGATTTCCTAGAGCATTCAAGGCTCAACAGAAGTTTATGTACCTATTGTAATAATGGTAACTAACACTTGCTTAGACTCTACCACTAACAAAGCCATTACTCATATAGTCTGCAGAGACAATAAACTTTTTTTCCATTTCACAGAGGAGGCTCACTGATGTCAAGTTAACTTTTTCAGGTGCCCTAGTGACAAGTTCTGATACTAAATGCAGTATGTTTCCTCCTTCAGCACACTATCACCTCTGGCTATTTCTAAGGTTAAAAGATATTCTTATATCTTCCAGAAGCAGTATTCACGTGTGGGTACAAATAAGGATGGGGGAAAGGCCTATCATTCTGAGACTTCTCAAGTTCCCATATTTGGTGAAAATCCTACAGCAATCTTGAAAAAGAAGGACAAAGTAGGCGGGACCACAATACCGGACATCAGGTTATACTACAAAGCTACTGTAATCAAAACAGCCTGGTACTGGCACAAGAACAGGCACATAGATCAATGGAATAGACCAGAGAACCCAGAAATTGACCCAAAACATTATGCTCAATTAATATTCAACAAAGGTGGCAAGAGCATACAATGGAGTAAAGACAGCCTCTTTAATAAATGGTGTTGGGAAAATTGGACAGCTACATGCAAAACAATGAAACTAGACCATTAGCTTACACCATACACAAGAATAAACTCAAAATGGATAAAAGACTTAAATGTGACTCATGAATCCATAAAAATCCTAGAAGAAAATGTAGGCAACAAAATTTCACACATCATACGCAGCAAAATTTTCACTGATATATCACCTAAGGCAACAGAAACAAAGGAAAAAAATGAACACATGGGACTACATTAAACTAAAAAGCTTCTGCACAGCAAAAGAAACAACCATCAAAGTGGAAAGGCAACCCACTGTATGGGAGAGCATAATTGCCAATGATATATCAGATAAGGGATTGATTTCCAAAATATATAGAGTACTCATACAACTCAACAAAAGGAAGACAAAGAACCCAATTAAAAAATGGACAGAGGAACTAAATAGACACCTCTCCAAACAGGACATACAAATGGCCAAGAGACATATGAAGAAATGCTCAACATCACTAATCATCAGAGAGATGCAAATTAAAACAACAACGAGGTATCACCTCACACCTGTCAGAATAGCCGCCATCAACAAATCATCAAACAACAAGTGTTGGCGAGGGTGTGGAGAAAAGGGGACTCTAGTACACTGCTGGTGGGGATGCAGACTGGTGCAGCCACTATGGAAAACACTATGGTGTTACCTCAAAAAATTAAAAATTGAATTACCATTTGACCCAGTGATCCCACTCCTAGGAATATACCCTAAGAAGCCTGAAACACCAATCAGAAAGAATATATGTACCCCCATGTTCATAGCAGCACTATTTACAATAGCTAAGATCTGGAAACAGCCCAAGTGTCCATCAGTAGATGAATGGATAAAAAAGCTATGGTACATATACACAATGGAGTACTATGCAGCTGTAAGAAAGAAAGCTCTCTTATCCTTTGAGACGACATGGGAGGACCTGGAAACTATTATCCTAAGCGAAACAAGCCAAGTAGAGAAAGACAAATATCGTATGATCTCACTTATTTCTGGAATATAATGAACATAACAGTCTGAGGAACAGGGTAGTCCCAGAGATGTGGAAGTAGGGTACAGACTGACAATTGCCAGAAGAGGGGGTGGGGGAGGGGAGCGATGAACCACAGAACTTGTACGCATGTACTCATAACCAATGGACATGGACAACAAAACTGAGGACAGGGCAGGGAGGGAGGGGGAGGAGGGTGTCAATGGGGGAAAAAGGAGAAACATATGTAACAGAAGTAAATTAATAAAAAATAAATAAATAAATAAATGAAAATCCTTATATGGCATGTATTTATGTTTGTAGGCTCGCAGCATCAGTGATGAAGCCAACAACAGTGAAATAAAAGATATTAAGGACAGTTTGCCATAATAGTTGTTTTTTGCATGAATACACCTCCTCCTGCTGTGATGTGTTAGTAGGAAGGAAGGAGAAGAGGTGCACTTGGTATTTCTAACCGCCTCCAAGGGCTGGCTCAAAGTCAGGAGCTAAGGGTAGGAAGCAAAGAGCATTCTGTCTGTGAATGCCTATGAACCTCACTCTATTTGCCAGATGTGGACAGAGAGAACTGTGAGGTTTAGCTACATTTAGTGGAAATGCTTGCCAGCTGCTGCCCAGATGGGGCTCAGATCCAATCTGCAATAACATCTTTGCTTTCTTGTCTCATTGCACCCATGTACCCCAGGGTCAGCACAGCAAAAGTGCTCATATTTTTTTATTGCTTGGACACCTGGGGCAGAGAATTTCTTCCCTGGGTTACCTGAAAACTCATAAAATATAATTTGACTGACCTCAACAATAAAAGTATGAGAAGTTGACAGGATGTCATAAAACACCTCGACTCAGACATTGCACCTTGCCATTTCCTTTCCCAGGGTCCTTTCCTTCCCGGGTCTTCACAAAAACCACACAAGGGCCAGAAAATGGACTAGGAAGGCTCACTGAGGATAATATTCCCCTGAGACCAGTTAAATTATGGGTTGTCCTATCTTTCCCTTTCTTTTATGTAATTTTTTTCAGCATAAGTGGTTGGCTAATGCAGGGAAGCAACAGGAGTAAAAAAGAACATGATAGAGATCTTTAGTCAATTTGTGTTTCTTAGGATGCCACTGTCTTCTTTCTGATTTTGAAACAA
The DNA here is from genome assembly GCA_030848825.1 of Tadarida brasiliensis. Lineage (NCBI taxonomy): Eukaryota > Metazoa > Chordata > Mammalia > Chiroptera > Molossidae > Tadarida > Tadarida brasiliensis. The sequence goes on from CM061262.1 coordinate 65,954,709, forward strand.
GTTCTGGTTAGAGCGGAGGGCATGACTTATGGGATTGTTATCACCTCCACTTACTCAATTGTAGATGTAACATGCTTACCTGGTACTCACTTTGAGTCTCACTGATCTCCCATGAGCCCTGTAACTATGGTGATTGTTTGCCAACATCATCCAGTACCCATGGGACACCCTGTGCTCACTGGCATCCTATGTTCATGGGCACCCCATTTTCATGGACAGCCTGCGTTCTTGGGGCATCTGTGCTCCTGAGGCAGGGTGAGTGCTGTATTCGAATGAGGAGGGAAGTAACTGAGAACATGCATACTGCACAGACCTTCTCTTCCACGTGCATCCTTTGCCACATTGTACTTCACTTACTAGACATATAAAGATGTAATTATCAAGAATTTCTGGATGGCAACAACAGAACATTAAACCAAGTGTGGGGCTCTTTTGAGCATCATTCTTTATGGGTCTGCACACATCACAGCCCCATGAAGCCAGCATCTGTCCTTCTGCTGGTTAACTCTCACTGGAACCAGTCATGGAATTCTCACATTTGGACACCTTCTCTTACTGTCTTCCCAGTTTTAACCCATTTTACATCATAAAACTCTGACCTGTGTAGGTATCTCAGGCCCTTGGCCCGGTACTCTCCTGCTATTCTCTGTCCTGACTCTTCTTGCAGACCTCCAGCCTCCTACAATTAGTGTTGGCAAGGGAATCAAAAGCAAGGAGCTTCCAGGAAGCCACTTGGCAAATGAATTCCTAGGTTTGAATATTCTAGTGTGCCACCTGCTGTGTAATTTCAGAAACAGCTAAGACAAAAGCTAATCTGTGTCTCTGTAATGACTTACTAAGGTAACACAAATTACAATTTTTAACATTTTCCTAGCGCAACAGGTGGTCTATGAAGCATCACAGAGGCAAAGACAGGGTTAAATCTAGTATGTTCTTATAACCATTATAAATCAGGCAGAAGAGGTCAAGTTTCAACTCTGCCACTAATGATCCAAGTAGCTTAGTCTCCAGGAGCCTTGGTTTTCTCCTCCATAAAATGGGCCACTCACCTCCCAGTATTATTTTGAGTCATTGTAGTAATGACTGTGAAAGTATTTCACAAACTCTAAAACACTATCCAATTTGTAAGATAATATTATAATACTAATTGTAACATTAGTTTGGAAATTAAAAATAAATCTTTAACATTAAATAGAAAGCAAGTACTCTACTCCCAGAAGTATTAGGTTCAGAAAACATAAGAAGTCACCTCATCTGATCCTGGTTTCCCCCCACACACACACACCCCTAGTTTCCATATGCTTAGAGAGAGGAAAAAAGATAGAGATATTGGAGGTAAATGACAGCTAGATAGGGAAGGTGGTGCTAGACACTTTATTGTAATTTGATTAATTAACAGCATGTCTTCTCTGCTTAACAACCAGCTCCACAAAAGTAGACCTATTGTCTTGCTCTCTGCTATATCCTTAAAGGCCAGCAGTAAGTGTACAGTAATTATCTTTGAATGAATGCATGAACAAAGGAGTAAGTGAAAGATCGACAGAATGAGGGCATGGCTAAGAGGTGCGATGAGAGGAGGAGAGCAGAAGGCATCGAGGTGGTGCTATGTGAAGCTTCTCCTCTGACTTCTGGTCTCATCCCAGCTGCTGATTTATCCAGATGCCAAGGCAAGAGTTCTTCAACTTCTTTGAGCCTTCTTCTCAGCCTATGTCAGAGATTAAAATGACCACAATTCCCATCTGTCACATGATAGGAAAGAATGAGATTTCAGAAGAACGTGGTCCCCAGACAAGTCCCTAATATTTTATATTCTTAGGAAACGTGTCTGCACCTGATCGCGATGGTTTGGTGCCATTCTCACCACACAGCGTGGCCTTTCCTAGAGGCGAAGCACCTCACAGTGTAAACAGCCAGAGTGGTTCATTGAATATGACACGTGGGCTACATGTATTTTTTTTCTCCTACAAAACAAGATAATGATGTGCTAAAAATATTGCATTCATTCTCTTTATTTTCTTTTCTAATGAAGCTGAGAGAATCCGCCTTGTGGGATTTGATAAAATAAGTCAACTCATTTATTCTGAACATATGTTATTCAAAAAGCAGTGTCTTGAGATAAAATCTTTCCTCTCTGATTCTCTCCTCTTTTTCTCAAGAGAGTCCTTCTAAAAATCTTTCTTGTTTCTGTTTTGTACTCTTTCTGTCCCCAGTGAGTTAGTAAATTGTAATCTAAATTTTTGTGAATAGTATACAAAAAGTTTAAATTGTATTTTATTTTCATAAAAGTAAGCTTAGACACTCTCTGTACTGCCTTAGAAATGACAGATGAACGGTTTACAAAACACTGACTCAAAATTCTACAACAGAAGAGAATTTGAGTATGCCTCCTGGACTCCATGTAGTTGGTAAGACATAGGCATCTGTTAGAGTGTGTTTTTGTTCATCATACGGTATAAGCAAATAAATACAAAATTATTTTTTTATAAAACAAGTTAGTAACATAAAACAGCAGGCCCTCATAGGTTATAAAATTTGATATCTTAGTCATTGTGACTTCTAAGTTCAGTGGGATAAGTTTTCTCTTTTGTTATCCAGATTCTTGTTATCAATAAAAAAAAAAAGTCACTGTAATCGCCAATGATCTTTATGTTACATTTCAAGGGAATACAGCCAAGATTGGATAGTACCACCACTTAGCAGATGGAAATTGAGTTTCTTTTTTTGGAATTGTTAGGACTCTTGGCCCATTACATGCTTATTTGGCTCTGCATCCCTTAGTTGCCTCTATTTTTCATCATTCTTATGGAAAGATAAGAGGTATTGATGCCTAGAGAATTCACTTTTTCTCAGCAATCTGTCAGAAAGGACCCGGATACCAGTATTGAAATGTGCTGTCAAGTTTGAGAACCACTGATGTAGAACAGTGGTTTTCAAACTTTAAAGTTCATGAGTCACCTGGGATCTTATTAAAATACGAGTTCCAATTCAGAAGGTCTGGGTGGTCGGTGGAGTTTTCATTTTTAACAAGTTCCTAGGTAATCCTTCTAGCCCACAGAATACACTTTGATGACAAGGATTTAGAACAACAACCACAACAACTATGCTCTGTTCAGCAACTAGTAATTCATACCTGGATTATTGAGTGAATCGCCTGTAGTGACAAAGAAACTCAAGCACATTCACAAAAAGGAGACAAGGATGATGAAGAGATTTGACCTCTAGTCCTATTATGAGTAGTTGAAGGAACTAAAGTTATTTAGCCAGCTGAAGACAGGACATTGTAAAAATGATAGCCAGTTTTAGAGAGGTGAACAGCTATTATATAGAACCACAATTAAATGTATTCATTCCTCCCCAAGGGATAGAATTAAAAGTGATGGGTAGAAGCTACAGCAAAACGGACTTGGGATCAATATACAGGAGAATATAAGAGCCAGAGCTCATCAAAGGTTGGACAGAATGCCTCAGGAGGAAATGAGTATCCACAACAGGAGGTGTACAAGTTCAGACGTGGTGGTGGCTTTGTGAAGTCTCTGCAGAAAGGAATTGAGCATGGGAAGGGAGCTGACATTTAACATACCTTCTAAACTGGGTCAGTGATGTTCTGAGTCTGTTTTCAGCGCAGTTCCTGTAGCTTCTAATGAATGACAGGCAGTCCAGTCTGACATTTACAGTGGCTAAAGCCACTTTTCCCTTACTGCTTACATTTCTTCACGGAATTATAAAACTTGGTTTACCTGAATATTAATACAGATTAATCCCTTCCCCTTTAAAACCATTTTCCTATTTTGAGCATGTGCTATTTCCCCTTTGAATTCAACTGGACAATTCATCATTTTAGTGTAGCTCTTTTGATTCAAACAACTAGAGCTTGCATCTTGATTTGTCTAAGCATCGTTTCTTGGTCCCATCCCATTTTGTCTCTCCCATCTATTGATGCTAATTAAAACATTCAGATTATAGGGCTAATCTCCTCCAAGCAGCTAATCATTTTAAAGGATCTCCCTAATTCATTTTTCCTGTTTATGTTTATATCTGAGTGACGCCCTGCAATTTTATGTATCCAAACCTCTCAAGAAATAACAGAGTGGCCAAAGAGGTAAAACCCTTGTTTGATAGTCCTAATCAACATTTTAGGATTATTTCTTTCTTTATGGATTCCAGTGAGAGTGGACAAGTGAGTTCAATTCTGACTATTTTACTAAAACTAGACAATTTAAGGTTTGTTATGTGTGATGGTTAGGAAGTAACACATAAAATTCTTACCTATGCAGAATTTTTCAGTAAGTATAAGATACTATAGCATTGCTAATAAACTGGCACTTTAACAGCATAAGAATTTGAAAGTAGTTTCTGGACAATACATTTCACAGACCATTGAGGTCTGGGTACATTCACAGCTTTTGACTTGGTTTCCCATCCCAACATGGTGGGTTATCCAAAACTCAACACTATTTCACAATGCTGTGTTTTCTTTCTTTTTTTCTTTTCACTCTGATTTAACTTTTCAGAATTTTATGGGGCTGTTCTAATAAAGTTTTCATATGTAATAATAGATCTTTAATAAGTTTCGGGTGTTATTGTCTACAAGGAACTATATTGTGAACAAAACTCTTTGTGATTCTATTCCCACTGATATTTCCACACAGGTGGTTTCTCATGAAAAGGAATGCAATGTAATATTACTGTCATACTATTCACTTTGGCCTTTTAAAAATCATTCTTGTATACTCCATAGAAAACATGATTAACCTTTATCAAATAAGAAATTAAAAGTCTACATAGAGAAAGAAACACATCTTAAAATTTTGGGGGTGAGAAGTCCAAAATTAGTCTTATAGGGTCAGCACCAATGAAGAGCCATGCCATTCACTTAGGTGGAAGAACTCAGTTTCATAAAGATGCCAATTATAGGTTAATCTGTAAATTTAATGTAATACCAACAGATATTTTTTATTAGACAGCTTGACTGTAAAGTACAGACTATAGCAGAATATATAAGCAGAAATAATCAGAAGAATTCTAAAAACAAATGAAAATGGAAGGAAATAGACTTACTGGATATTAAAACACCTCCCCAGTCCGGCCAGTGTGGCTCAGTGGTTGAGTGTCGACCCATGCACCAAGAGGTCAATGGTTTGATTCCCAGTCAGGGCACATGCCCAGGTTGTGGGCCGATCCCCAGTGGGTGTCATGCAAAGGTGGCCAATCAATGTTGATGTTTCTCTCTCATTGATATGTCTATTTCTCTCTCTCCCTCTCCCTTTCTCTCTTTTAAATCAATAAAAACGTATTCAAAACAAAACAAAAAACACCTCACCATAACTGAAATAATTAAAATAGTAAAGAACTAAAAGATTATCATTGTGGCAGAGACTGCTCATTTTTCACAAATCATTCTGGTTTTAATAGAACCCTAATTCTATTAGAGGTGTGTTATGACCTGAATGTTTGTATACCTCCAAAATTCATACGTTGAAATCCTAACTTCCAAGGTGATGAAATAAGGTGGTGGAGCCTTTGAAAGGGGATTAGGTCATGAAGGTGGAGCCCTCATGATTGGGATTAGTGTCCTTATAAATGAGGCTCCAGAAAGATCCCTTGCCCTTTTCTCTATGTGAAGACTCAGCAAGAAGTCAGCACCCTGCAACCTGAGAGCCTTAGCCAGACCCTGACAATGTTGCCATCCTGATCTCGTACTTCCAGCCTCCAAAACTCTCACAAATAAATTTCTGTTGTTTATAAACCACCCAGCCTGTGGTATTTTATTATAGCAGCCTGAACAGGCTAAGACAAGGTGTCAGTGTGCTCATATTTAAAAAACACATTTTCCAGGTTTCCCTTGTAAAGAGTGGGTGGCCATGTGACTAAATTCTGACCATTGTGACATGGTTGGATATCTTAGTTTTCTATTTCTGTTTCAACAAATTGCCAAAAACTGAGTAGTTTATTTTTTTAATTATTTTTATTGTTTTTGTTACAGATGTTTCTCCTTTTTCCCCCATTGACACCCTTCTCCCCATCCCCCCTGCCCCATCCTCAGCTTTGTTGTCTATGTCCATTGGTTATGCATACATGCATATAAGTTCTGCGGTTTATCTCTTCCCCCCCCAACACCCCCTCTTCTGAGGTTTGTCAGTCTATGCCCTACCTCTATGTCTCTGGGTCAATTTTGTTCATCAATTTGTTTAGTTTATTATATGCCACAAATAAGTGATATCATGTGATATTTGTCTTCCTCTGCTTGGCTTGTTTCGCTTAGCATAAAAAAACTGAGTGGTTTAAAACAACACAGTGCAGCCACTGTGGAAAACAGTATGGAGTTCCCTCAAAAAATTCAAAATTGAACTGCCATTTGACCCAGTGATCCCACTTCTAGGAATATATCCTAAGAAGCCTGAAACACCAATCAGAAAGAATACATGTACCCCCTATGTTCATAGCAGCATTTTTTACAATTGCTAAGATCTGGAAACAGCCCAAGTGTCCATCAATAGATGAGTGGATAAAAAGGCTGTGGTACATTTACACAATGGAATACTATGCAGTTGTAAGAAAGAAAGATCTCTTAACCTTTGAGACGACATGGAGGGACCTGGAGAGTATTGTCCTAAGTGAAGTAAGCCAATCAGAGAAAGACAAATACCACATGATCTTACTTATTTGTGGAATATAATGAAAAAATAAGATGATGAACAAAATAGACTCAGAGACTTAGAAAGGAGTACAGTTCAGACTGACAAACCTCAGAGGAGTGGGGTGGGGGAAAGGGATGAGATAAACCAAAGAACTTATATGCATGTATGCGTAAACAATGGACATAGACAACCATCCTGTGGGGGAGGGGGGCACATGGGGGGATCAGGAGGAGAGGGGATCAGGAGAAACATCTGTAACAAAAATAAATTAATAAAATTAAATTTAAAAAAATTAAAAATGGAACTGCCTTTGACCCAGCAATCCCACTTCTGAGAACATATCCTAAGAAACCTGAAACACTAAATGCACCCCTATGTTCACTGCAGCATTATTTACAATAGTCAAGAGCTGGAAACAGCCCAAGTGTCCATCAATAGATGAGTGAATAAAAATGCTGTGGTACATATACATAGTGTAATACTACTCAGCCACACACACGAAAGAAAGAGAAAGAAAGAAAGGAAGGAAGGAAGGAAGGAAGGAAGGAAGGAAGGAAGGAAGGAAGGAAGGAAGGAAGGAAGGAAGGAAGGAAGGAAGGAAGGAAGGAAGGAAGGAAGAAAGAAAAGGAAATCTTACCTTTTGCAACAGCATGGCTGATGGATCTGGAGATTATTTTGCTAAGTGAAATAAACCAGTCAGAGAAAGACAAATACCATATGATCTCACATATGTAGAATCTAATGAACAAAATAATGTGATGAACAAAATAGAAACAGAGGCACAGATGTATGAAACAGACTGATAACTGTCAGAGGGGAGGAGGCTTGGGAGGCTGGATGAAAGAAGGTGAGGGGATTAAGCAAAAATATATATATACATAACACATAGACACAGACAATGGTGTGGTAATAGCCAGAGAGAAAGGAGTGTGGGGGGAGGTGGAGGTGGGCAAAGGGGAAAAATGGGGACAGAAAGAGACAGACTTTGTTGAGGTGATGGGTGTATGATGCAGTGTGCAAATGATGTTTTGTTGAGTTGTACACTTGAAACCTGTATGGTTTTGCAAATCAATGTCACACCTATAAATTTAATTCAATAAAAAGAAATATAAAATGCAAAAAAAAACAACAACAACAACACACACTTGTTATCTTACAGTTCTGGATGTCAGAAGTCCAAAATGAGTCTTACAGGGCTAAAATCAGTGTTAGCAGGGCTGTTCCTTCTGGAGGCTGCAGGGGAGAATCTGTCCTTGCCTTTTCCAGTGTCCAGGGGCTGGTGCACTTGGCTCATGGCCCCCTCTTCCATCAGAGCAGATCACTCCAACCTCTGTTTCTGTCATCACATATGCTTTTCGAAATTTAACACTCAGATTCCCTATATGGACCTTTGTGATTACGTTGTGCGAACCACATAATCCATAATAATCTTCCTTTCTTAAGAACCTTAACTTAATCATATCTGCCAAGTCCCTTTGCCATTCACAGATTCAGAGAATAGGACATGGGTATCTTTGGCAAGGGGGGCACTATTCTGTCTATAACAGCTGGTCTTCTGGAAAGCTTGTTAACAGAAAGCTGAAGACATCTGCTGCCAGCCATGACAGAGAAACAAAAACTGAATTTAACCTCCTGCCATAAGCAGCTAGAAAACTAGCTATTGCATAAAAGGCAGCACAGGACTGTGATCCCAAGGAGAAAAGACATAAACAAGGTGAGCATGACAGGCAGTTTGGTTTTCTTCCTACAGGTAATTTTCAGACATCATGTAAAGGGAAAGGTAACCAAACAGGTTTTGGGCATTCTCTGAGTTAAAGAAATAAAGATTGGAGTTCAATTAGCCCAAAGTGGCAGAAGTTGCAAGGAACAGTTCTGTAAATGAAGGAGTTACACAGAAAATGAGCATCAAAAATTTGACATCTGAAACACTATGAGGTATCACCTCACACTCGCCAGAATGGCTGCCATCAACAAATCACCAAATAAGTGCTGGCGAGGGTGTGGAGAAAAGGGTACTATAGTACACTGCTGGTGGGAATGCAGACTGGTGCAGCCACTATGGAAAACAATATGGTGTTTCCTCAAAAAATTAAAAATTGAACCTCCATTTGACCCAGTGGTCCCACTTCTGGGAATATATCCTAAGAAACCTGAAACACCAATCAGAGAGAATATATGTATACTTATGTTCATAGCAGCACTATTTACAATTGCTAAGATCTGGAAACAGCCCAAGTGTCCATCAAAAGATGAGTGGATAAAAAAGCTGTTGTACATATATACAATGGAATACTATGCAGCTGTAAGACAGAGAGATCTCTTATCCTTTGAGATGACAGGGAAGGACCTGGAGAGCATTATGCTAAGTGAAATAAGCCAATCAGAGAAAAACAAATAGTAAGTCATGCATGCTAGACTGAAACTTCACAAAGCTAGTCAAATAACTACCAGGTAGTTGTGAGTTGAACAATGAAGAGCTCTCATAGACAACAGAGATTTCGAGCCCCAACTAGGCAGAGCAGATCTTTGATGATTACCTGCTCATTCAGTGGAGATTCTGGTTGGGTCGTGCCTTTGTAGTAGCACTGAACTATCACTGCAGTGAAGATTACTCTAGGGAGGGAGAAAAGGAGTAAGGAAGAGAGAGGGGGAGGATGCATGCAGATAAGAAAGAAATAAAAATAAAAAGGCAAAAATTTAGCAGGAAGCTGACTCAGCTGGCATTAGTCCTTTTGTAATTTTTTCTTCCTATTTCTTCCTGATCAGAATTTCCACATGATTGCTGGAACTACAGCAGCTATACTGCCACCATGAAGCACTTGAGGCTAGAAGCCAGCAGTAAGGTTTTCAGAGAAGAATGATGGAGAGCATTTGATATATTCATGATATTATAGCACCAATGCTACAATGAGAAATGCTTACTCAAGCCTTCATGTTACATGAGAGAAATAAAACCCTACCTTGTTTAAACAACTATAATTTGGGCTTTCTTTTATATACAACCAGATGAAACCTCAGCCAAGTCACAGATTAGTAGAACAGACTGGAAAATGTAAAAATAGGTAAAATATATACAATATTTGATTAAGAAGACATGTGTTGAAAATGACAATAGTGACATTTCAACACAGGAAGAGAAAGATAGACAATTCAGTAAGTGTTATTAGGAATGGGTAATCGTCTGAAAAAGATATAAAGTGAGGTCTCTACTTCAAAATACATTTCATATGGGCAAAGATTTAAATGTAAAAAAAATGAAACCATAAAAGTAAAAGAAATTATAGAATTAAAAAATAAGAATCTCAGAGGGAAGATCTTTTTTGACATAAAATGTAAAAAAAACAACAAAAAAAAACCCATAAAATAAAAGATTGATATATTCAATTACATAAAAATAAAGAAAATGTATGCAACATGACAAAAATACATAAGCAGGGTCAAAAGAAAACTAAGAAAATGAGGAAAATATCTGCAACCCACGTCAGAGCTATGGGATATTTTCCTTGATATATAAATGAGCTCTACAACCAACAAAAGTCCACTGATGTAAAAGAAGAGTAGAGGGTGTGAACAAATGGGTCATAGAAAAAGCAAATGACTCCTAAGAGGAAGGGGATTAGACTTCCTTTATACCATAAACCTCCTGTACCTTTGGAACGTTTTGCCATGCACATGACTTACCTCTTCAAATGAGAAATAGCCCTGGCTGAGTCGCTCAGTTGGTTAGAGCATATCCTGATACACCAAGGTTGTGGATTTGATCCCGTCAGGTCACATACAAGAAGCAACCAGTGAATGCATAAATAAGTGGAACAACAAATCAATGTCTCTCTCTCTCTCTCTCTCTCTTTTTCTCTCTCTAAAATAAATAAATTTTTAAAAGACAAAGAGAAGTATACCTGTTCACCACCTCTGCATCCCCTCAAGTCATTTTTTGTTGCCCCAGAAGTGCTGCCTCCTATTGGAATTAACATTCTTAGGTAGTTTCTGAGATACTTCCAGAAAAATACTAGGCATTTTAAAAATAAATGTACTCCTCTTGCTAACATTTAATAGGGGCCTGTTTATTAACCCTGTAGCTACTCACAAACAATTCAGTTGCAAGGACAAGGAGTAAAGTGACTCATCCCCAAATACAAAGATGTGTGTGGGCCTTCCAGGGCCTTGTGAGAAGATAATAACCTTCATGGCCACTCAACAATTTCAGCAGGTATATTAGGTCAGCTCTGCTCAGAAGCCTTCCCTGATACCCTACCCCACTCCCACCCCTGACGCACACACACTCCCAGGCTGGATCAACATTCCACAGCTGTGTTTCCAAAGTGCCCTATGATTATCTCTCAAAGCTCTAATTCAGGACACTGTACTTTCCCATGTTATCTGTCTCCCACACTAGACTGAGAAACAACTCCTTGAGGCAAGAACCATGTTTCAATGTCTCTATAGCTCTGACATCTAGCATAGTGCCAAATTTAGTAATTCCTCAACAAATGTTTGAAAAATAAATATATAAAGAAATGAATAAATAGTTCAGATGCCTTTTGCAAGGAAATCCCAGCCCCACAGGTAAGCATTTTGGTGTCATGCTGGAGGCTTGACTAGTTCAGATGTTACCTTGCATGGAGAGAAGAGCTAATCTCTGGGTGGTTGTAAACTATGTCTTCTGAGGAGGCCCCCATCAGTCCCAGAGGACTAGAACAAGAACTCCAATAGAAGGGCAAGTCTAGTCTGAAGAAGAGGTGAAAGGCCAGAGCTCCACAGGAACAAGCCAGATGCAGCGCACAAAATAAAAGTTCAAAACTGTAAGAAGGTTGACCTTGAATGCAGCAAGAGAGCTCGGGCTTTGCTTACGGTGTTGGGTGAGGGTGAGGGGGAACATAAGTTCAAGGGAAGGCAGAATGGCTAAAATATACAAGATTGGGCTGAGCAAAGATCTAGTTCTGAGTTTACATCAGGGATCTTACCCTGCTGTGCCAAGAATTGTTCCCTCACAATGCCATGTTTTCTGTGCAAGAGATTGCTGACATTTCCCCATTTTGCCCATTGATCAAATCCATCTAAAGTTGTAATTGTACTAATGGGGGTGTGGGAGGGCTGAACATCCAAATTTCATCAATATCATTCAATGTTGTATTTAATTGTTCTTATCTTGTGGGTGTTAGTTGTGCATCCCAAAGGCATTAAAAGTTCCTCGTGGGCAGGAACCCTTCTTGGAATCCTTCACAGCTGCTGAACACAAACAGTGCTCAAGGATCACTTGCTGATTGACTAATTGAAATATGTATGCATTTTGCCCACAGTCAAGACTCAAAAATAGTGCATCGTGTTCTTGTTCAGATAATGAACCTGTTTGAACTCTGTCATTTGCAAATTCTTTTCACTCTGCTATGGAAAGTGCCTTTTAATGTTAATGTACATATATATCAGATGTAATGCTAGGCTAGCTCTCCTTCAGAGATTGGCTTTTATTAACATCTTTATATTTTATTTGTACAAGTACCTCACAGGGTAAAAGTTCTAGATTTAGGTACAAATGTGTCAGTTGAGAGTATTCTGAGGAAACATGAGGCTGGAGGCCCAGGCCCTAGTGTCAGCTGTCCTGCCAGCTAACCATGAGCTTTGGGCAGGCTCTACCCCCACTCCTGGCCTCAGTTTCCTTAACCCTACATGAGGCTTTGGGCTGGATGGCTGCTAAGGTCCCTTCTAGCACTGGCCTTCTATGACGTTTGTGATAATGGCTTTAATTGTGGCATCTCTCTGCAGTTAACAATACACCCTGCCACCTGAGGTCTGGAAGAAGATGGGACAGTTCATATATAGTCTTTTCTTTATAAGCTGAGGAATAAGTTAATATTTTTATTCTTAAAAACATTTTAAGTATGTTTTATTGATTTTTAGAGAAGGAAGGAGAGAGAGAGAGAGAGAGAGAGAAACATCGGTTGGCTGTCTCTTGCACACCGCTTATTGGGGATCAAGCCTGCAACCTGGGCATGTGCCCTGATTGGGAATTGAACCAGTGACCTCTTGGTGCATGGGACGACATTCAACCAAGTGAGCCACACTGGCCAGGGCTTAAAAACTTATTTTATATCCGCATTGAATCAATTGAATGCTGTTAAATATAACAACTCATGAAACATCTACACATGAATCTCTTTTAGGCAGTATAATGAGTTAAAAGGAGTAAGTCATTTTTAAATGCTAAGGCAGCAAACTAAGGAGAGTTCTTTCACTCTGTTACACCTGGAAATGACATTACTATGCAGGTGATCTAGAAATCTTACTGCTAATCATTTCTTTTATGTAAAGATTTCTAATATTCCTGTTAATTATGTGAATGTTTGGCCTGGGGAATAACACATCCTCTCAGCTGGATATTTCAGACTGACCCCAGCATGGAAAAAGATCCTGAAGAAACAAGCAAAGGATGTAGCATGAAACAATGAAAAGAGCAATGGATTTACAATTTGCACACTATGTAACATGTGGGATTAGTTTATCTCTAAGATGAAATAATAAAATCCTCTCTACCTACCCGATGGATAAAGAATCAATGATATGTTTAGGAAATCATTTACACGAAAAATATAATAATGAGTTTTTAAAATTTGTATTGAACATTCCTATTGTTATTTTTGAACAGTGACCTTTAGGCAGAGGTAGAGGCCCATGAAAAGATAGAAAAAGCATCAAGCAAGGTTGGAAAAAACATAATGGTGGTGGTGCACTATCACCATAAAACCAAAGAAAAACAAGCAATAGGTGTATCTTTTTCCAACAACAATGTTTTGATATTTTTCAAATCATTATGACATCATCTATGTCCTAAACACTAGGAAAATTACTACTCTCAACATGGTATGAACCAATAAAGATCTCACCATGAAGCACACACCCACATGTAATCTGTAGATGGCAGAGGTGATGGTGTGATCAAGGCACAATCATAAGACAACACAATTGGACAAGCAAGGAGGAATGAAGGGACAAGCCTTTCCAGTCAGAGCATAGCCGTGTGTCATATTCATCCTACAGAAATGGAATGGATCTCCTATGCAAATTTGGTTCCATTGTCAAGACTGCTGATACCACATGATCCAAAAGGGTATAAAGACATTCACTTCTCATGTGCTTCTGGGAGAACAGGGCAGGCACTGAAGGTGGAGTGAATATGGCTTGAGCAGTTTGAGAGACAGTGGGAGATAGTTATCTTGGTTCTTATTGTGGGTAGGGGTACAGGCTGAGGCTTACAGGATTTGAACAGGGTCTTGTGCCAAGAGAGGGAGCACACTGGCTTTCTTATTGGCTTACCCAGATGTAGAGGAAGAGGGAGATGGGGCTTGAAATTTATCAATAATCCAACATTAGAAATGGAGTCAGACTTTTTATTATAGAGTCTATTGCTACTGTCTTTATTTATAGAGTCCATTCACAAATGTTTAATATTTGTTATACACTCATTGACCAAGTAAAGGAAAAGCTGAGAAGGCTTAGTTTTCTCTAATATCAAACCTGCTCCTAAGTCCCTTTAGTATCTAAATTTGAGTCACTTTTCTCAGTCAACATTCCAGAACATCTGCATACTTCAGATAATCCAAAAGAGAGATCAATTGTGAAAATTCTGTTATCTCATTCCTACCTGTTTTAAGATAAATGTTGTATGAACCAATTTGTCTCCAAGTTTTTCGGATTCTCTCTTGTATCAAGGTGAGGCAACTTGAAAACACCATATTTTGATCAAATAACAGTAGGTTAACTATTTTGAGAATGTCTCTACTAAGCTGCTACACCCATGAATTTATTTTTAATTAAGATTTAGCATTAGTTGCATGGCTACATAACAAATCATCTCAAAACTGAGTGTTTTAAAATAACAATAATCAATAAGTATGTATTATTTCTTACAGGTTCTATGGGTCAAGAATTACGAAGAACTCCCTGGACAGTTCTCACCTGGGGTCACTCATGCAGCTTCAGTCACATATTTGCTGGGCTATAGTCATCCGAAGGCTTAACTAGAAATGGAATGTCCATTACCAAGGGCTCATTCAATGGGTGGTGTGTTAGGACTGGCAGGTAGCTGTGGGCCTCAGTTCCTCTCTACATGGGCCTCCTGATAGGCTGCTTAATGTCCTCCATAGTGCGATGGCTGGCTTCCTGTAGAATACGTGATTTAAGAGGAGAGCCAGGCAGAAGTTGTGCTGCCTTTTATATTCTAGCTTCACTCAATATCATATCTAGCACATTCTGTTGGCTGAGGCACTCACAAAGATCTGCCATTTTCAAGGGAAGGGAACATAGACCCTATCTCTCAGTGGTATAGCAACTTCACATTGTATAAAAAGCATGTGGCGTGGGATATATATTGGTGTAGCTACCTTTGGAAAATATAATCAGCCACAGAATTGGTACACATGACTAAACAATGATTTTTTTCTATAACTTCCAAAAACTATTATTGAGGACCTTGTTCATCGTACTATTAAATGGTTTTTTAAATATATTTTTTTCTTTATTGATTTTAGAGAGAGAGGAAGGGAGAGGGAGAGAGAGATAGAAACATTGATGAGAGAGAACATCAACTAGCTGCCTCCTGCATGCCCCCCACTGGGGATTTGGCCCACAATCTGGGCATGTGCCCTGACTGGGAATCAAACCAGCGACTACTTGGTGCATGGGTCGGTACACAACCACTGAGCCACACCAGCCAGGCTCAATGGTTTTTATATAAATATTCATGCAATAAAATTCTTTCAAATTTAGTATTAGGAAAAAAACTTTTTTCCTGATATTTATTTATTTCTTTTGTCAATGAGAATTATACAATGTATTACCTTTCTCTTTTAGTGTCAGCTTTGAGGAAGCTCAGTTAAATTTATAGTTCAGTTCTAATAATTATTTTATTCTTTGTGTCCAACATATTTCCCTTTTTCTCTAAATGATATACTATCATTGTTTTTTTAAAAATGATTTAATTACCAAAGTAGAAGATGCTAGATAATAAAAAAGTTAAAAAATACAAAAGTGAAAAATGGAAATTCTTCCTTAACTTCATTTCTCCTCTCCAAAGTTATCTTGAACTAATAATTTTACTGAATCTTTTCTAATACATGCACACACACACACACCTATATATAAATACAATATCATATTCTTCATTTGCTCTGCAAATATGATCTTCCTATGAATAAAGTTTTGCAACTTGCTTTCTTCTCCAGTCAATAAATCATAGACAACCTTCTATATTGGTACATACAGATCTACCTCATTCTTTTAATTGGTTGTGTCATATTCTTTAACTATTCACCTGTATGTGGCTATTTAATATACTTTTAATTGTTTGCTGTTGTGAATAATGCTATATCAGTGAATATTCTTGAACATAATTTTTTTTCACCTGTGCCAGTATTGCGGTAGTCTCAATTTCCAGAAGTAAAATTGCTGGATAAAAAAAATGCACATTTAAATTTTTTATCAAGACTGCTGAATTACCTTTAAACATTGTGCTTAGTTACCTTGTTAAAACTATCCTGTCTATAAGCATTTTGATTGTAAATAGCCTCTAATTTTAAAAAATACCAGTTAATGTATACATTTTAAATAAACAGCTGGCTAAAGGTAGAAGATTTCCACCCTAAATAATCAGGTAGCAGATGATATCTGCCCCTTTTCACACTAAAAAGTCACAGCAATACTTTTCCTTTCTGATTGGATTTCCAAGGTCAATCCCCTGCCCTATCTCAAGATCACAGAGAAATAGCCAGGCAGACTAATTTAAAATGGGCTTTTCATTCCTGTACTGTTCAAAGACCCATAATTCAAGACCACAGGGAGACTAGTTTTGCTTTGCATCCTTCTGCATTGTACATGGGGAAATAATAGCAGCAAGTTTGTACTGTCCAACAGAATGTTGTTTGTATTGAATTACATTTTCTGTATAGCATGGGAAGATATAAAGGCTAAATAAAGTCAGCAGAATGCAGGACAATACCAGTCCACATTCTCCAGCATCTTTCTAGATCAAGGGTCAAGATTTATATCTTGGAAGCAGGGATGTGCAGTCATTTGAATGTGGAATGATCAGATAGAGTAAGCATAAGCCACCTTCCAAACCCAAATGTCTGATTTTTGAGCACAGACAGTTCTCATATGCAGCTGAGTCCCACAGGAATATTTTGTTTTGCTTGCAGCTCTTTGTCAAATGGGGCTTTTGCAGGCAGTAGCACAACATATCAAAAAGTGACTCAATACATGGTTTTTCTTTTTTGATTAATTACTGGAAAACAGCAACTGTAACAGGTTGGATAGGGTAAGCAGACACAAGGTGGGTTTCTTTGCAAAATTTGAGTTCTGGAGCAAGGGTGAAGTAAGGGCTACTAAAAGACACAAGTTTTTTCCAAGAAAGGATTAGTACATGCCTTGAACATATTTTGAACTATGAAGTTTGGACTTGGAAGGAATGGTCAATGTGATAGATAGGGTAAAGGTCTTATAGACTGGAATAAATAAGAAAATCAATTAAACATTATAATTAAAAATTATATTTAGGCAGATTTGAGCAGTCAGAAAAAAATAATCAGTGTACTTTGAAGATAGGATAATTGAAATTATCAAGTGTGAGTAACAGAAAAATAAAAATGATTGAAGAAAAGTGAACAGAGCCTAAAGGACCTGTGGGATACCATCAGTCAGACCAACATATGCATTGTGTGACTCCAGAAGGATAAGGGTGAAAGAAATAGAGAGTGTATTTGAAGGAATAATGGCCAAAAACTTCCCAAGTTTGATGAAAGACATGAATATAAACATCTAAGAAGCTCAATGAACTCCAAGTAGGATAAGTTTTTCCTGGGGCTGTCAGCTCACTTCATATAATTTTTAGCCAAATTAGTGGTATCTTGTCCAAGAAGTATACATAACATTGCTTTTTGTTATTACCCTTTTTTAATTATTTAAATGAATTCACTTCTTACAACCAAATGATTTAAAGGCTAAAAAGCCAGGCCATAACCATCACTTCCTGTTTCTACCCTCTGTGGTGGCAGCAAAGGCATCTTCTCTCCTGCTGCCTGTGTCTGGGGTCAAGCCCACGGGGATATTCCTCCCCTTCTCCCTCTTGCTATGTTTCTGATGTACAGATAAGGTACCTAGGACTCATAAAGAGGAACCACAAAAGAAATACTCTAGAAAAAAACATGAATATTCATGTATATTTCCCTATTTTTGTATATAATACAAATTAATATATTTTTAACTTATATATAATTTATATATTAATATAATATATATTAATAGCAATGATAAGACATTCCATTTCTCCAGTTAGTGTAACTTTATAAAAGTAAGAATTAGAAGTCAAGAAATGGAATAAGAGGAGAGTTGTAATTTTATAAGGGAAATGAAGTGATGGTACCTTCCACTTTCCTAAACACCAGCAATCTTACTTTCGCCTTCTCCCCAGAATAAGCATGACAAATCTTCATGAACTGGACGGCATGCTCTCATTACTGCACATCCTATTTCTGTCTGCATATCTAATTACCTTCTCATGAACAACTTTCTAAAGGGAGATATTTTACAGAATAAAAACAATACCCCTGAAGTATTAGACCTCAAAGGGAAGGCCTGCAAATCAACATCAGTAGAGAGAAAATGCTGGTTTATAATGGTGCTCCTACTATGAGCCCTGACCTTGATCTTTGACCTCATTTGCAGGCCATTGTTCAGACTTGCAGTAATAGGGGCTAAAACTGAGGTGCTTCACTTGCACCCTAAAAGTTGGTAGGTGGCTGAATTGCACCCCAGCAGTGGTGCATTTCCACAAATTTCTTTCCCTGGAATCCCCAACATGAAACATCTATACCTGTCCAACTGGACTACTAAGTGGACCCTTGGTTTCCCTAAGCCTAGACAACATACTAAATGTATAGGTGGTTTAGTGAGAGAACCATGGGACGGGGAATCAGAAAGAAATCTCACAGACCTGTCAGCGGTCCAGACATCAACTTTCAACTAGCATTATGTTCTTGAGCAAGTCAATTATCACTCCTAAGTCTCAAGTCCCTCATTTGTCAAATGTGGACTTGAAATCAGAAAGCCAAAGGTCTTGAGGGTTAAATGATGTAACGTACAGGCACGTCTTCATACCCTTTAAAGTAGTACATTACTCTGAGGTGTTATTCCATCTTGTGCTGTTCTCCAATTTTATGTATTTCTCCAGGGAAGAGACCGCATCTTCTCATTTTGTCCTTCCTGACACCTCTTTCATTCTCTAGACGCTGTGGGCAGAGAGCAGAAATTATACAACTGAACTGTCGTACACATCCAGATTTGTGTCTAAAAATCTAAGTTTTATGTCCCCACAGTGTTTGCTGCAGTCGTTTGCCACATCTGACCACTGAAAAATCTTACTTTGAGAGCACGTGGCTAATTTTAGAAATGCTTTGAGCATAGGACCCTTAGGTTGTGAGGAAACTTAGAAAAGACAGATGTCTTGATAATAGGATTTAGCACCAGACACACAACAGATCAATGGGAGGCTTAGATCGTTTGCTTTATTTGTTCACTTGTATACAGCTGCTCAGGATATGTTTCTCTTTTGGAAAAAATACAGTTGAAGGATGTACAATCTTCAGAAAACAGCCAGGAGACAAACATTATGAGATTATGCTATTCTTTGCCTCTTAATAATTGAACTACATTATATAATTTGCCATGTTTGTACACTGTATTTTTAAAACTCTCTTAACAAATATTAAGTGCACAATAAGTTGTTGATTATTGTTGATCATAAATTATTGTTGGTTATGTTGTACAGGAGATCTCTAGAACTTATTCTTCTTGCTTAACTAAAATATTATGCCTGCTGATTAGTAACTTCTCATCCCCGCCCCACCCCGCCCCAGCAATCACCATTTCACTCTTTGGTTCTATAAATTTAACTATTTTATATACCTTATATAAGTGAAATCATGCAGTATTTGTCTTCCTGTGACTGGCTTATTTCCAGGTTCATCCATGTTGTCACCTATTGCAGAATTTCCATCTTTTTAAAGGCAGGATAGCATTCCATTGTATGTGTATACCCTTTCTTTATCCGTTTATCTATCAATAAATACTTAGATTGTTTCCACATCTTCGCTATTATAAATGATGCTGCAATGAACATGGAAATGCTAAAATCTCTTTGAAATCCCTGATTTCAGTGCTTTGGGATAAATACCCAGAAGTGGGATTGCTCGATTACATGGTGGTTTTATTTTTAATATTTTGAGGAACTTCCATACTGTGTTTCACAATGACTGAACCATTTTGCATTCTCACCAACACATGTACACTGTATTTCAATGGCTATGTTCCCCTGGCTCGTAGGTGCTTTGCCCTTTCCCTTCCAGAAGGAGGCACCAGAAAGTGCCTCTAAATGTGTTTATAACTTCATGCATATAAGTTTTTTCTTTTCCTTTTGCAGCAATAGACAACTTGACTAGAACTGCCAAGTACAAAGGAAAACCTTCAGTGAGAATGAAATAATTCCCTTTCAGAGTCTCTGACCAAACCTGCTTACTATTAACTAAAATTGGAGGGTTATACAATATTAAAAGTCAACTTGTTAAGAGCTCTGAGTGCAGGAAATCTGATCTTACTGTTTTCTTAAACAGCATGGTAGATGGACAATCTTAGCAGAGGGAAGAAAAACTCTAACTATCTAGCACTTACCATGTGCCAGGTACAGTTCTATGTCATCTATGTCCATTAACTTAACTCGTTAATTCTTTCAACATCCTTCCGGATAAGAATGATGATGATTGATATTTTACAGCAGCTGATTAATGGAAAAATGAAGAAACATACCCACATCACACAAGCAGTAAATGGCAAAACTGGACTTGCCACCCAGACCTATCTCCATAGTCAGTGCTCAGAACTGCTGCTCTGTCTCATTTGTAATAGGCTGGCAGACCTGAGATAAAGGCAGCTAGAGGGGCCCTCAGCTCCCATTAGCTGGGGCCACTAATGATCCCTATTTGCAGATGCAGACCCATTTGGCAACTGAGTTAACACTGAGAAGGGCCAGATACCTATCAGAAACTCAGCCACAGTAGGAAGATCCAGAATTATTTGTTCTGGCACAGATCCAGTGTCCCTGGAGTGAGTCCTGAGTGTCCTCTGCCATCAATCATAATTTTAGCTTTCCTCAGTCTTTGCTGTACTGGCACAGGCTGTTGGGTGAGGCTTCAGCTCATTTCCCAACCTGCATTTTGTGTTCCTAAGACTGGGATTGCTCTGAATTTCATCCACTTTTCTGCAGCCCAGAATTTGGCCTAGCTCTTGCCAGTCATCTCAGGAGGGGAGATGAGAAAGCCAGAGCTTCTTCCCTATGCCCTTAGCCATTGACAGGGATTCTTCTGTGAAAGCTTAGAATGTTGGCACCAACACTTGCCTTTAATTATCCTGGCTGGTATTGACCCACAATCTCCATTTGGCCTTAGTGATTGATCAATTAACTCACTCTGACAGTATTTAACAGATGAATGCCATTATAGGAGCCCCTCCTATATATAACAGGTTCGATTTTCCAGCCCACTTATTTCCAATTTCTAGCACCCCATTTCCTACCACTTTTGTCACAGTATGCCTCATGCCCTGGCCTGCCTGAGTTAGGATATAACTCCCTTTATCAGATCATTATGGCTCAGGTATGGTCAGTTCTATACAGTTACTCAAGTTCCACCACCTTCACTGCTAGAGCTAACCAGAGAAGATGCTAAGCCAGTGCTCTTTGATGCCACCTGGGCTATTTTAGAAGCTTACCTTGCCCTGTATCCTGGTGCCCTTATATTGTTCAGGTGCCCTCACTTTCTCACCCTTTCCTTACCTCTTCCTCATATTTTAGGGCCCAGCTGGTGACAATAGCTTATTCAGATAAACCAGAGACAATGCACTTGACAGCCTATGAAGGACTCTTAGTGGATAATACAGCAACAAAAGTACTTTTAAAATTGGAAACAAACCAAATATTTACAAGTGAAACAAATGTTAACAATATTCCTTTAAATTTATAATGTATTTTATAATTTTCAAAGTAATATCCAATGTATTTTAGTAGATTTCAAAAATGGACACAAAGTTTTTGATGCTTTTACCATAAAGCTCTTCCCTTGAATTTGGGCTCAACCATGTGACTTGCTTTTGTCACTGGGATTTTGCAAACATGATGCTAGCAGCAACTTAAAAAGGAGCTGTCCATCGGGTCTCCCTACTGCTCTTTGGAACTGCAAGATCACCATGTGAAGAAGCCCAGGATAGCCTTCTAAAGAAAGAGAGACATATGGAGTGAAGATGAAGAACCTCAGCTGAGTGCCCCCAGACAACCAGCCTTCTATCTGCCAGACATATGAGTAAAGCCATCCTGGACCATTAGCCCCCAGCCTAGCTACCA
The DNA here is from genome assembly GCA_030848825.1 of Tadarida brasiliensis. NCBI lineage: Eukaryota > Metazoa > Chordata > Mammalia > Chiroptera > Molossidae > Tadarida > Tadarida brasiliensis. Next base: position 65,976,786 of record CM061262.1, read on the forward strand.
GCAGGTTTTAGAGATCAGCTGTACCACCCAGATCAGAAGAACCACCCAGCCAAACTTCAGAGTCATGGGAAAGAATTCCAAGTGCTGTTCAAACCACTAAGTTTTGGTGTGGTTTGTTAAGCACCAAAAGCTGACCAATGGATGCATGTTATCTCATTCGATCCCCATACTTGCCCTATAGTGAGGCCAGGTTAAATTATTTTACCAAGATGCTTACTTTGTAAGTAGCAGAGGCAGGAGTAGGACTTGGGTTGGCTCTAAACTCCTATGCCAGTGCATTCTCCACTGCACCCCTCTGCTTCTCAGTCTGCCAGAGGAGTATCTGATGAGATAGTATGGAATAATGCAAAATTAGAGTACAAAGAGCCTGAGAGATAACATGGTACTGCTCTCTTCTTGTACAGTTGAGGAATATGAGGCTCAGGAGACTTTGCCTTAGTCCTCAAATCTCAGAAGGTACATAGCGAGAATGCTGTGCCCAGGTTTTCCCACTCTCATTGCCATGCTCTCTTTGCTTCATAGAGCTCTCTGCTGCAGCTGCAGGTCCAAGATAATTCAGTCTTAGGTGAGATCATGACAGTAGGTGATGTGGGGATACAGCATTTTAGACATGTGGCAAGCACGTGTATGTTTGTGAATAAGTGTGTTTGGTGCAGGATGCTGCTTTAGAACTCTCAAATAACTTTAGGCTGCCCCCTCACCTGCCTTAAGTTTACCTTTAACAATGCCCCTTCTCGAGAGGCCAGATGGCTTCCAGAAGGACAATGCTGGTTGTTTCCTCTGTTGTTTAGTAGCAGCTCTGCTTAAAAGGCTAGTGTGTAGGACCTGCTGGAAAGAGCAGCCTGTGCCCAGAAAAAGAATGGAAAACACACCCAGATTTTAGACAAATCACACACAGGGGTACATAGAAGAATAGAACTTACTTCTACCTTGGCTTGGGCAGTAGGGAGCTGCCACTGCTACATCTCTGTTTCTATCCACCCCCACAAAGCACTTTATTTACATTGGTTCCTGAACCCTGGTTCCCTAGATGTAATTAGTTCTAAGAGCCTGAAGATGAGCCTAAAAAAACTGAGGACCACTATAATATAGACACAAAGAGTGGTCACTCATATTTCCCATACTTCATTGGGTAATATTTCAGGATGAATCACAAACTGTCCTTTTGATTCTAAATTCTTCTATGCTGTCTTCCCTTCACTGAAAGCTATATCCTACCTCATTAGGACAGCTCTATCAGATTTACTTCAAATATAAATTACAGAAAACTTTAGTCACTTCACTTTTTTTCTATGCTGTTCTGTAACTTAAAAAAATACCACAGCCCTGCCGGTGTGGCTCAGTTGGTTGGGCATTATCCCGTGTACCACTGAAAGGTTGACCGTTCCATTCCTTGTCAGGGCACATGCCCAGGTTGCAGGCTTGGTCCTCAGTAGGGAGTGCGCAGGAGTCAGCTGATCAATGTTTCACTCTCACATCGATGTTTCTATCTCTCTCTCTCCTTCTCCCTTCCTCTCTCTCTAAAAAATCAATTGAAAGTCTTTTTAAAAAAATACCACAGAGATGAATGAAAACTACTTAATCCTTATTTATTAGCTACCAACTATAACTAGTCAAAATTATAATGTAACTCAAATTATGTGCCTTGTTAACTACATGGTGGCCAACTACACCCTTGTTAGCTTTCCCAACCATAAGCTAAAGCAGGCTGGTTTTCCTCAGATTTTTGTTAGTGCCTATTAGTGCCATCTGCCTCCATAGGATCCTATTTCCATAGGGCCACCACTTGCCCTGGGAAATTAACTGTGTTCTTTCAACAGGGGCCATCAGGTCAAAGACACAGATACTTGTGTATCTGTTCTCTTATTCTCCAGTCATCCATGCCTTTTCAAAGAGAAGTGCATCAGACCATGTGTCCCAATTCTCTTACTCAAGCTGACAAACATGACATTTCAAGGGTCCCAAACCTCCTTCTTCTGAAAAATCATAAGGTAAAATAGCACCATGTGGGTGTGAATATAAAGGATGGGATTTTTGTATATTATCTCATTCAATTCTCCAGTTTCATAAATGAGGGAAGTAAGTCCAATTAAGTAGTTAAAGCATTTTAGATAAGAGATAAGTGATGAGAAGTCATTCTTTGTGCAGATAAGTATTATGATTAAAATGGCACTTTAGAAAAGTTAATAAGACAATAGAACATCAATTGGCTAGAAAAGACCAGAAGGTAGAAGAATAGCTAAAAGGCAATTACAACAATCCAAGGATGAGAGAGTGATGGTATTTGAATCCAGGGCAGGATAATGGAAAGAAAGGAGGAACGTACAGTAAAGTATGGATCCATGGCCCATCAAAGACTAACCCTTACTTCTACGTGGGTAACTGGAAGGAAGGTTGCTGATGTCATGAAGCTATTCAGTAGATATCTGTGGAGTGTCTCAAGTGCGTCACTCTGCCAGACACTGGAGATATTCCTGAGGAGACAGAGCCCTGGCCTCACAGTGTTTATGAAAAAAATGAGGAGAGCTGATTAAGTGATAGGAAAAGAAAAACAATAGATACTGTTAGGAATGTTGGAATCAGAGACCGTGTTCAGATGAAAAATAAAAGCCAATCTGGAGAATAGAAGAGACCTAGAGATGGAAGGCACTGAACTAAAAAATCTGTCTGCCACACTCACCAACCCTAGCTCAGCTTTCTCTACCCAAATGTCTCTTTCAACCTTTTTAGTCCAACTATGAGGCAAAACTAGGAAGCCATTTCTTTCTGTCTCTAAGTCCTTGCTCATCTCTCTATACTTGTCCTTTGCCTTTAACTGTCCCTCAATATGAATCTCTCAAAGGTCAAGTTATGCCTTCCAGCTCAGTTACACTGATATCTGAAAGACAAACCTTTCCTCTGCCTGGCCACATCTCCTTGGTTTCACCACACCCTTGAACCATTTTGTTGGCTTCTTCAGACTTCCTTTAATTCTGTCATTGTTACCAAATATGAAAGAGGTTGGATGACAGGATTATCTGATTTCTAATGTCTGTCCATTACTCATGGATCACCAGGCCAGAGAGTGATGTCTAAGAATTAGCCCAACCCTGACCTGCATTTTCTCTTTGTTTAAATCCTAAAACACACACACACACACACACACACACACATCCAGACTGCTCATGCTCTTGCTTTCTTTTATCCTTTCTAAGAATATTTTTTGTCTAGATGAGAATCAAAAGTGTGGAAAAGTTGGGTTGTTTCTTCAGACAGTCAAATTGGTCCTTAGGTAGCTAGTAAAGTACATGGATGGCATCTGCATTCTGAGAAGTATGCAAGCACATGTTTAGTACCTTCAATGGAACTTTTGTACTCTTGACACTCTGGGCCAGATGTGTCTGCCACATTATGGAAACAGCAAGAATGGATACTTTATCCTTAAAAAGTTGGATCCAGGACAAACCCCCAAATTTTCAATGGCATTAGAATAAAAGAACCCAACTCTTTGAAAATACAGCCCCAAAGGGCACTGTGTACAGTATTTCTCTTCCTTGATTTATCTTGCTCTGCCCTAAATGTGTCAGTTCTCCAAATCCAGCTCTAAAATAAAAATAAAATAAATGAATGTCAATAACTCTTTAATTATGAAATAAGGACGAAGTTCAGTTTTGACAATATGATTCTTCCAACCCAAAAAGAAAGTCTATGATTTTACCTGGGATAAATAAACTTTCTATTGAAAGACTCTGCACAGAAATACTTTTCAGATTGATGGAGAGAAAAGAAAACTTTAGGCAGAAGGACCTGCATGTACAGAGGTCCTAGGGGAAGAAAAGAATTCAGTATGTTTGAGGAGCTGAGAAAAGACCCATATAGCTGGAGCACAGTAAGTGAGCGGGGAGTGAGTGGCAGGTGATGGTTAAGAGGGAGGCAGAGAGCAGAGAGTAGCACATGCAGGAACTTTGAGATGAAGGTAATAAGCTTGATTTTAAGCCTCTTCATCCTGCACTATGCTAATGCTGTGTGACAGCTCCAGGCCCAGGATACAAGAGATAGAGGTTTCCAAATGTTTTTGACCACTGCAGAGAATTAAGTTATAGATGTTAAAATAATTCAGTGTGGTACTTTATGAAAGTATCTCTGGCAAGCAAAAGAAAAAAAGAGAGAAAAGAAAACTAATATTTATAAAATACTCTGTTTTAGCCACTGTGCTAGACATTTTCCACAAAGCAGAGTTCAAGTAGGATAAATTAGACATATAACAAGCCAAAATACTAATGTATTTTTAAAAACTTGAAAACCAGTATCATTTAACAGGCTGCCTTTTTTTATGAGTATTGATTACAAAGCTGAAAAGAAATGAAACGTGATTTGAAGTGGTTGCAGTAAGTGAGATTGCTGGAGACGAGACTGCACTTGGTTTTCAAGGCTTTGAAGCCCTGTCTTCATCGGAATCAGAACTCTTGATTGGAGATCAAGATTACACTTAAGATGGCCTTTACAGAGCTGTGGCATGTTATTCCCTCCAAACCATTATGTTACTAAATCTATTAATTTTCAGTTTATGTCTGTGTAGGAAATAATTGGGAAAAATTAGTCCCATTTCATATAAAGGAAGCAGATATAAAGAGAAATTAAGTGGTTTTTACTTAATCTTCCAGAGAAGATCAGTAACTGATCTTCCAAATTAAACCTAACTTGCAGCTACAAGAAATTGTACTCTTGATGTTACCATTTTTCAGTAATGAAAATGGATTCTTATTAGGCCATCTATGTGGCTTTAGCTCTCAACTACTGAGGATTAAATTGTTAAATATACCCACTGCTCTCACCCCCTCCTTTCTTCTACCCACAGTGTAATCTTTAGTGAAATGTGAGAGTCTGACCTGTTGAAGTAATAGGGAATTGTCCAATTGCTATGGAACAAGTCAGCACTGAGGGAGCCAAGTCACAGATTTCCGTCCGGAAAGCGATCCACTCAGGTAATATAAATCATTCCTGAAATGGGTCTCCTTGCAATTATCAGAAAAGAAAATCTAAAAACGGGGATCAACTCTCTTAAAGTTTTGTTCGTGTTCTCCACATAATCTTTGGGAGTGGCACCAGTCTTATAGGACAGTAGGACAGTTGGAACGGCACAGGGTTGGCTCCACTCACCATTCATTACCTGGGGCCTTGGCAGTCATGTGACTTTTCAGCACTGATGTCCTTCTTCATCAGGAATATGAATATATTTTTCCTAACTTCTTCACAGGATCTCTGTCAGGGTTTTATGACTAAGGAATGGCCAAGCACATGTGTCTGTAATTCCCCTCCCTGTGTAGTTCTGGGTTAGTCTGGGTTACAAGAGGCTTTAGGCAAGACCTGGAAGGTGGAAATGAAGCAGTAGCCATCTTCTCTTTGTACACCTGGAAACTCAGTGCAGAACATGAAGCACTGCTGCACCTCACACTCAGTGCTGCTTATCTGCAGGCTCACCTGGATGGTGTGGGGCGGTAGCCAGGCCACAGCACCTGCAGCTCTCACAGTTCCTGCTGGATCCTTCTCTAACATCTCTGACTCCTGGGCCAGGAGCTTGTTTATCTCCACTATAGATAGCTCCAACTTCATCTACAAGACAACCTTCCATCAAGACTTAGAGGCACAGAGACACTGACAAGAGTTCCAGTCCATCCATGTGGGTTACAGCTTATCTGTTCCTTGTTTTTCCCATCTGTCCTGCCCTGCTGACTCCAGGCTGCAGCTTCAGATATAGAAGAAACAGCCTCCCATAGACTGTTTAGCTCTCACAATTGCATAAGATCAAATGTCTAGAATATACTCCTTCTCAAATACATAGAAATAGATATAGATATAGAGATAGATACAGATATAGCTATAGCTATAGCTACAGCTACAGCTACAGATACAGATATAGATATAGATATAGATAGATATAGATATAGATACAGATATAGATAGATACAGATATAGATATAGATTTTGTTTCTGTAATGGAACCCTTCCTGATCCATACTATTCTTAAAATCATGGGCTGTCTATCTCAATATTCCCAGCATCAAGCACATTGCTCAACATAGCAACTGTTAAATTATTAAATTCGAAGTATTTATTTGGCAAATTTTCAGGCATTAAACAAAAGTAAGTTATTTTTAAAATACAATGATAACCAAAACAAAATAGTAAAGAATGATATTTTTTGTCTAAATAAATTTTATTGTATTCGGTTCTAGAATATATACTTCCTACTAAGAGAGTTTCATGATAATATAATCACTATATTTAGTTATTTGTGTATGTGTATTATGGTTAAAGGCCTTCATTCTTTTTCAATTACAGTTGACATACAGTATTATATTAGTTTCAGGTATACAACATAATGATTAGACATTTATATAACTTACCAAATGATCACCCCAATAAGTCTAGTATGAATGGTATTTCTTGATAGCATTTTAATAAAATGATTTGTTGTCTAGAAATATTTTCTGAGGTAATCAGATTAATTTATATATAAGAATTTGCTATGTCTGGTCCTTTGACATAAAATTAAAACTAAACCTTGTAAAATTTACATTTGAAAATATGTTCATTCATGGTTATTTTTAATGGTACAAACAGGCAGCTGCTTGCACCCAACTAGTGGTAATTATTTCAAACTATAGAGAAATATTTGTGGTGAAGAAAAAGCTAATGAACACACTTTGAAATGGGTAATATTCTTATGTATAAGTGGTATATTTTCACTCTTTCATTCTCAAAGACAATAAAACACATATATTTACTAGTTTTAATGATGATTAAAAGATTAAAATTATCTAAATTATGTTTTCATTAACCAGATTTTTACCAAAATGAAGACATGCATATTTTTTAAAAATTTTAGAGAGCTTTATTGGCCTCAGAAATCTTTCTCTCAATTATATCCATTATGTTATATAATATGACTCATAAAAGTAAATAACTGCAGCTAAATACCAAAGACAGAAAGCCAGGGAATTGGAACTAGACACAATCATGGGAGTGGGGCAGCCACTGGGACTTTCGGGTACAGAGAGTCACAGAACTTACAGTCAGGCAGGTAGGACATTGCATCTAGAATGTTTGTTAGTAGGAGGTGAGGTCCCAGATCTTGGAGGGATGGGAGAATAGGAAGATGTATAAATAATATAGTTCCTGGACCAAGATTATGGGACATGAATTCAGAGACTGGGTTACTAATTGAGAAATTTTTCTCTTTTGTTTCTCAATCTATACTGCTCTCCTGAGCCATGTTTATATCTATACACATAGCTTGAACCACCAGGTATATTGTCATGTTTCTTAAGTTTACATTCCAGCCAAAAGTTGTCTCTGGAGTTAGAGCCATAGGCCCCTGTATGCTCACGACATGCCATCTCATAGATGTATCACAGCATCTCAGCTTCAACACGTCTAGAGCCTATTCTGCAGAGCCTGTTCCACTTTCCTATATTCCTTCATTCATCTATTAATTCTATTAAACATATACAAATGCAAAACACTTACCAGGTTCTGAAGATTCAGTTACAAATTAGATGTTCCCAGTTCACAAGAAATTTAAAGTCTAGTGCAGTAGCCCCATCCACAGAATGGAATCACCTGGAATCTTGAAAAAGTACTAAAGCATGGGACCCACCCTCAGATATTCTGATTTAAGTGGTCTTTATTGAAGGGGAAAGCACACTATTGTTTTTTAAAAGCCCTCTAAGTGAGTCTAATTTGTAGCTAGGGTTGTAAAACCCTGACATAGTGGAATACTAACTAGCCTGTGGTCCATTCAAAAAATTCAGAAATTACCTTAGACTCTCTTACTTTCTGCTACCTACTACACCAATTAGTCACCAGATTTTATAGGACTGTTACAAGAACATTTCTTAATTTCAGGCCCTATTGTTATTATTATTTCCACTGTTCTTGATTAAGCCACCTTTATTTCTCCAAAATTTTGGCAATCATCTCCTAACCTGTCTTCCTGCCATTAGATTTTACCTCTCAAAAACATTCTCTATACGAGAGCAGGAGTGACTTTTCTAAAACACAGTCATGATCATACAGTGGTCTGAGCTATAGTTGTATGTGTCAACATATAAAATAAAAATATAAATCCAAAATAAGAATGTTAAATTTAAAAAAGCAAATCATAAAAGAATATGTGCAGTTTAATTTCATTTCAAGACCAAAAAAACAAAACCAAAAATATATATATTTCTTTTAAAAATGAACTTCTTATTAGATACTTACATAGAGAAAAGTGCTCAAATCAAAACAATACAACCAGAAGAAGTTTAATAAAGTGAATGCAGCCACCACACAGATTAAAAAATGAAATGTTAACAGCACCTCAGAAGTCTCTCTTTGTACTCCATTCCAATCAGTCATTCTTCTGTCCCCATATATAACCAACTATTTAGTTTCAAACATCATAGATTTCCCTGTTTTAAACATTATGTACCTTCTCTTTTATATCGGAGTTCTTTTTAACAACATTACTTTTGTGAAATTCACCCATGCTTTAGTATGTAGCCATGGTTTGTTCTTTTTCATTGCTATATAGTATCCTCTGTATGAATATTCTAATTTATTTATCCATCCTGCTAATGGCCATTTGGGCTTTTCCAACTTCAGGCCATAACTAATAATACTGCTGTGAACATTCTTTTTTTTTTTTAACTTATCTTTATTGTTGAATGTATTACAGATGTTCCTCATTTTTCCCCCATTGCCCCCCTCCTCCCCATTCCCGCCCCCCTCCTGCCTTTCCCCACACTGTTGTCTATGTCCATTGGTTATGCATATATACATATAAATTCTTCGGTTATTTCTTCCCACCCCCCAACCCCCCTTCCCTTTGAGGTTTGTCAGTCTAACAAGCAATTTGTACTTCTTAATCCCTTCACCTTTTTCACCCCTTCCCCCAATCCTCCTCCCATCTGGTAACCAACAAAAGTTCTCTGTATCTTTGAGAATGTTTCTGTTCTGCTTGTTCATTTTGTTTGTAGATTCTACTGTTGATAGATATGTACTTATTGCCATTTTGTTTGTTCATATTTTTTTATCTTTTTCTTCAAGAAGACCCTTCAACATTTCATATAATAATGGTTTGGTGGTGATGAACTCCTTTAGCTTTTCCTTGTCTGGGAAACTCTTAGTATGGCCATCGATTCTAAATGACAGCTTTGCAGGATAGAGTACTCTTGGTTGTAGGTTCTTGCTTTTCATCACTCTGAATATTTCTTGCCACTCCCTTCTGGCCTGCAAAGTTTCTTTTGAGAAATCACCTCACAGTCTTATGGGAACTCCCTTGTAGGTAACTAACTGCTTTTCTCTTACTGCTTTTAAGATTCTCTCTTTGTCTTGAACCTTTTGCATTTTGATGATGATGTGTCTTGGTGTGGGCCTCTTGGGGTTCATCTTGTTTGGCACTCTCTGTGCTTCCTGGACTTGTATGCCTGTTTCCTTCACCAAGTTAGGGAAGTTTTCTGCCATTATTGTTTCAAATAGGTTTTCGATTTCTTGTTCTCTCTCTTCTTCTTCTGGCACCCCCAAGATGCAAATATTGGCACACTTGAAGTTGTCCCAGAGGCTCCTTACACTATCCTCATTTTTTTTGGATTCTTTTTTCTTTTTGCTGTTCTGATTGGGTGTTTTTTGCTTCCTTATATTCCAAATCGATGGTTTGCTTCTTGGCTTTACCTACTCTATTGAATCTCTGTAAACTATTCTTTATTTCAGTTAGTGCCTCCTTCATTTCTAACTGTGCATCCAGAATTTCTGGCTGGTCCTTTTTTATGCTCTTGAGGCCCTCACTAAGTTCACTGAGGTTCTCACTAAGTCCATTGAGCATCCTTATAAGTAGGATTTTGAACTCAGCATCTGTTAGGTTGCTTAACTCCATTTCACTTAGTTCTTTTCCTGGAGTTTTGTCCTGTTCTTTCATTTGGGACCTGTTTCTTTGTCTCCTCATTTTGGCTGCCTCCCTGTGTTTGTTTCTATGTATTACTTAGCGAGAAGTATGGGGCTAGCTGAGACCAGATGCTGCTTGTTTGAAAGAATTTAGGAAAAGCTGAAGCAGGATGCAAGACAGGCCAATCCTATGGTCAAGCAACTGGCAACAGATTGGGTGGGCCTGAAAGTTGGGTGGGGCGGGGCCTCAGGGAATCACCAGGGCGAGGCAAACAGTGTGAGCCTGGTTGCTGGAGTCCCAGATATGGCGGTGTTTGCCAGCCCAGGGAAGGGCTCACCAAAGGAACAAAGGCCTCTGACAGCATGTCTATTCAGGAGAAAGCTGACTCTCCAGCCCTCGCTCCAATGCCAAACAACTCAGTTCTTCCTCATATGACTCTGGTGCCTTTCAAGCTGCCTCCTTCCCCCCCACCCCAACACTGGAGCCTGGAGTGTGCGAGTCCGAGTAAGTGGTGCGCGGGCCCTTTAAGAGGAGCTGCCGGGAGCTCCAGCTGCCTCAGCCTCAGTTCCCGCTGGTTTTTCCAGCCAGAAGTGATGGGGACTTCTCTTCCTGGCACTGGAACCCTGAGCTGGGTGCCTGGTGTGGGATGAGGACCCCTCAGTCCTCAGGGAGGACCTTCCCAGCTGAGGTATCCTCCTAATTTTTATCCGCCACACGTGGGTGTGGGACCAGCCCATCGCGCCAACAGATTTTTTTTTTTGCAGAAATCAACAAACTGATTCTAAAATTTAATGAAAGCCAAAGAAAGTAGAATACCCAAAATAGCTCACCCTGACATAAAGAGCTCTGTCTCTGGTCATGAGAGTAGTGTGTGTGAGTGTGTGTGTGTGTGTGTGTGTGTGTGTGTGTGTGTGTGTGTTTGCATATGTATTTGTGTCTGTACATGTCTATAGGAAGCTAAGACAGTGTGTATCCCACCTCAGTGATGCCTGTGGCCAGTCTGAAGTCTGGAGGCCCCAGGTGGCCTACTAACCCAGCTCTTCCTAGGGTATGCTGGTGGTGTCTCTAGATATCCACTGCCCATCCACCCCATTTCCTGCATATTCTCAAGCCTGATTGTCCAGATTCCTATGAACTCTGTAAGCTACAAGATTTTCTCATTGAATTATATCTGCTTAAATCAACTTCAGTTTGTTTCTGGTATTTGTAGTCAATACCACTGGTTGGTCAAGATGCTTATAAAGAAAAAATTACCCTCAATGGCACCAGTACCCAGAACTCTATAACATAAGCATCTTCCCAATGTCCTGGAGCTGAATCTATTAGACAAAAAAGCAAAGAGAAGTAAAATGGGAAGGAAATAGAAAATCCATGGAAGGTAGGTTGAAAGCTTACAAAAACACACCTGACCCCAAACATTTCTACACAGAGATTCAATCAAGTCCATACACATGCATGTTTGTTGCAGCACTATTCACAGAAGTCTAGTGGTGGAAACAACCTAAATGCCTACCAACTGACAAATGGATGAATAAAATGTGGTCCGTCCATATAATGGGATATTATTCAACCGTTAAAAAAAGAAGCTTTGGTATATATGCTACAATGTGAATGAAACTCAAAAACACGCTAAGTGAAAGAAACCAGACAGATAAAGACATATATTGTATGATTCCACTTATATGAATATCCAGAATTGGAAAATTCAGAGACGGGGAGCCAACTGATGGTTGCCAGGGGCTGGGGAGAATGCAGGAAATGGGGAATAATTGCTTAAAAGATAAAGCGTCTCCCTTGGAAATGACAAAAAATGTTTTGTTAACTAGATAGAAGTGATGGTAGCACAGCATTATGAATGTACTAAATGCCACTGAATTGTTAACTTTAAAATGATTAATTGTATGTTATGTAAAATTTACCTCAATAAAAGATTAAGGAAAAAAAATCTTGTTGGGATTTTGGTTGGAATTACAATTAATCTGAAAATCAATTTGGAGAAAATTGGTATCTTAACAATATTGAGTCTTCTAATCATGAACATGATGATATATCTTTTATATGTTATATCATATAGTGTTTTAATTCTTTCATCAGTGTTTTCTAGTTTCTACATACAGCTCATGCATGTATTTTGTTAGATTTATACCTAAGCATTTCATGTTTTTGGTGCTATTGTAACTGATACTTCTTTATTTCCATTTCTAATTTATTGATAGTGTATTTTGATATGATTTTTTTTTTTTTTTGTAGAGTGACCTTATATTTTGCAGACTTGTTAAATTCATTTATTATACTGGCTCATTATATAAATTGTTTAGGAATTTTTTAATATAGGAAATCATATTGTCCGTGAATAGGAACAGTTTTAGTTCTTGCTGTCCAGTCTGTATAATTTTCATTTATTTTTCTTACCTACTACAATGATGTATACTACAATGTCTCATAGGAGTAGGGAGAGTAGACATTCTTGCTATGTTACACATCTAACATTCGTAAAGGTTTTCAAGAAGACTTTCTATAAATGATTGTGAATAACCAAATGAATATTTGTGGAGAGGGCTCCACATTGTAGACTGAAAAGAAACTGAACTTTGGAGAAAGTGACATTGGGTTTAAAAACTGGCTCTCTCAACAGTTAATTACCTACAAGGGTTCTCTCATAGGGCTGTCAGCTGATTTCTCAATAGAAACACTACAAGCCAAAAAGGACTGACATAAAATATTCAAAGTGATGAAAAGCAAGGACCTAAAACCAAGACTACTCTATCCAGGATGGCTATCATTTATAAAAGAACTTCCAAGACATAAATAAATAAATAAATAAATAAATAAATAAATAAATAAAGGAGTTTATTATCAACAAACCAGTATTGCAAGAAATGTTAAAGGGCCTGCTTTAAGAAGAAAATAAATAAAAGAAATCGAAAGAGGAACATAGGTATAAAGAATAAAATGACAGCCCTGGCCATTGTGGCTCAGTGGTTGAGCATCAGCCCATACACCGAAAGGTTGCAGGGTTGATTCCCAGTCAAGAGCACATACCTGGGTTGTAGGTTTGATTCCCAGCCAGGCCAGGGTACATGCAGGAGGCAAACAATCGATGTGTCTCTCTCACATCAATGCTTTTCTCTCTTTTTCTCTCACTCTATTCCCCTCCCTCCCTTCCACTCTACCTAAAATCAATGGAAAAATATCCTCAGGTGGCGATTAACAACAACAACAACAAAAGAATAAAATAACAATAAGTACCTATCAATAATAACCTTAAATGTAAATGGATTAAATGCTCTAGTTAAAAGACACAGGGTAGCTGAAAAAATAAGACAGTATGACCCACATATATGTTGTCTACAAAAGACACACCTCAGAACAAAAGATACACACAAACTGAAAGTGAAGTGATAGAAAAAATAATCCATGCAAATGGAAACAAAAAAACAGCTGGGGTAACAATACTTATATCAGACAAAATAGACTTAGAAACAAAGACCATACCAAGAGACAAAGAAGGTCACTATATAATACTAAAAGGATTGATCCAACAAGAGAATATAACCCTTGTAAACATATATGCACCCAACATATGGTGGACATTAAGGGAGAGATCAACAGCAATAGTCATAGTAGGGGATTTTAACACCCCCCTGACATCGTTGGGTAGATCTTCCAGATGAAAAAATCAACAAGGCAACAGCAACCATGAATGACACACTGAACTGAATGGATTTAACTGATATTTACAGAAAATTTCAATCCAAAGTAGCAGAAAATACATTCTTCTCAAGTGCACATGGAACATTCTCAATGATAGATCACATGTTAGAACACAAAATAAGTCATAATAAATTCAAGAAGACTGAAATTATATCAAGCATCTTCTCTGACCACAATAGTATTAAACTAGAAATCAAATACAATTAAAAAACTGAAAAACATTGAAACACCTAAAGGCTAAATAGCATGTTATTAAACAATAAATGGATTTACAATGAGATAAAGGAAGATATGAAAGGTTACCTGGAAACAAATAAAAGTGAACACACAACAAACCAAAATCTATGGAACACAGCAAAAGCAGTCTTAAGAGTTCATAGCATTACAGGCCTACCTCAAGAACAAGAAAAATCTCAAATAAACCATCTAAATCTACACCTAAAAGAAATAGAAAAAGAACAACAAACAAAGCCTAGAGAAAGTAGAAGGAAGAAAATAATAAAGATCAGAGTGGAAATAAATGACAGAGACTAAAAAAAAAAACAATACAAAACATCAATTTTAAAAAAAGCACGGAACTACTGAAAGTATGCTTACTTGGTTTTCTTCTGGAGGGCCAGAGCATCACTGTCCTGTAGATAGGACAGGGCATCTCAGGCACTCATCGTTTCATGTGAGAAGATGGTTTTTCCCTCCACTGCTGAGAAAAGTCAACCATTAAACGAAACTCATTTGTTTCCTTTACTCTTAAATCATAGTTTTTTGTGGGGGTTTTTTCAAAGAAAAATGTAGGGGTGACAGCTAACCAGATATGGTTTTTAAAAATAATCTCTCTTTTAGTAATGTGTTCAGGGTTTAAAAGAACCATTGTGAGACATGTTAACTACATAAGTAGAATATGACTTTATATAGCATATTTAATCATTGTGAAAGCTAAGCCATTTTCTTGTTGGTTCTTGATATTTTCCCATTTATATTCAAATTAATGCAAAAATAATAGCCATCATCATCTCACTTAATGGTAGCAAGGAGTTCCATTATAAAAGTTTCATATATAAACTCTTTATTCCTTGATAGAGAATAATAATAATAAAAAAAAGCTAGTCCTTTGAAAAGATAAACAGGATTGACAAATCTTTAACCAGACTCATCAAAAAAAAAAAAAAAAGAGGACCCAAATAAATAACAAAAATGAAAGAGACAAAGTAACAATTTACAACACAGAAATACAAAGAATTGTAAGAAAATACTATGAACAACTATATGCCAGCAAATATGACAATCTGAGCAAAATGGATAAATTTGTAAAAGCATAGAATCTTCCAAAACTGAATTAGGAGGAATCAGAAAATCTGAATAGACCAATTACAACTAATGAAATCAAAGCAGTAATCAAAAAACTCCCAGCAAACAAAAGCCCAGGATCAAATGGCTTCACAGGCAAATTTTACCAAACATTCAAAGAACTAACAACTATCCTTCTCAAACTATCCCAAAAGATTCAGGAGGGAAGACCTCCACGCTCTTTATGAGGCCAGCATTATTCTAACTCTAAAACCAGATAAAGACACTACAAAGAAAGAAAATGATAGGCCAATATCCCTGATGAATATAGATGCTAAAATTCTCAACTAAATATTAGCAGACTGCATCTAGCAATATATTAAAAAGATCACACACCATAATCAAGTAGGATTTATTCCAGGAATCCAAGGTTAGTTCAATATTCACAATACAATAAATGTGATATATCACATAAACAAAATAAAGAATAAAAATCACATGATCACATCAATAGATGCAGAAAAAGCATTTGATAAAATCCAGCACCCATATATAATAAAAACTCTCAGCAAAGTGGGAATAGAGGGATGATACCTCAACATAATAAAGGCCATATATGACAAAGCCATAGCCAACATCTCACTCAATGGGCAAAAGCTAAAAGCGCTTCCCCTAATAACAGGAACAAGACAGGAAGGTCCATTTTCACCACTCTTATTCAACATAGTACTAGAAGTTCTAGACACAGCACTCAGATAAAAAGAAAAAATAAAAGGCATCCAAACTGGACAGGAAGAAGTAAAATTGTCATTATTCACAGATGACATGATATTGTACATAGAAAACCCTAAAAACTCCACCAAAAAAACTACTAAAATTGATTAATAAATTTGATAAAGTACCAGGATATAATATTAAGAAATCAGTGGAATTCTTATACACCAATAATGAACTGTCAGAAAGAGAAATTAAGAAAACAATCCCATCTACTATTGCAACAACAACAAAAATAAAGTACCTAGGAATGAATTTAACCAAGAAGGTAAAAGACCTGTGCTCAGAAAATTATAAGATACTGAAGAAAGAAATTGAGGAACATACAAATAAGTGGAAGCATATACCACATTCATGAATAGAAAAAATTAACATCATTAAAATGTCCATACTACCCAAAGCTATCTATAGATTTGATGCAATTCCTATAAATACCAGCGGCTTATCTCACAGATCTAAAACAAATATTCCAAAAATTTATATGGTACCAAAAAGAAAAAGACCCTCAATAGCCTCAGCAATCTTGAGAAAGAAGAACAAAGTTGAAGATATCACAATCCCTGATATCAAATTATACTACAAGTCCATAATAATTAATATAGCATGGTACTGGCATAAGAACAAGCATATAGATCAATGGAATAGAAAAGAGAGCCCAGAAATAAACCCATGCCTTTATGGTCAATTAATATTTGACAAAGGAGGCAAGAACATACCATGGAGTAAGGACAGTCTCTTCAATGAGGTGTTGGGAAAATTGGACATATAAAAAAATTAAACTAGATCACCAACTTATACCATATGCAAAAATAAACTCAAAATGGATAAAAGACGTAAATGTAAGTCGTGAAACCATTAAAATCCTAGATGAAAACATAGGCAGTAAATTTTAGACATTTCTCATAGCAATATTTTTGCCGATATATCTCCTTGGGCAATGGAAACTAAGGAAAAAATAAACAAATGGAACTACATCAAACTAAAAAGCTTTTGCACAGCAAAAGAAACCATCAACAAAATGAAAAGGGAAACGACTTCATGGGAGAACATACTTGATAAGGAGTTAATTTTCATAACATATAAGGAAGTTATACAACTCAACTCCAAAAGACAATCCAATTAAGAAATGGAAAAATGACCTTAATAGACACTTCTCCAAAGGGAACAGAGGACATATAGATGGCCAACAGACATATGAAAAGATGTTCAACATGACTAATCATCAGAGAGATGCAAATTAAAACCACAATGAGATAGCACCTCAAGCCTGTCAGCATGGCTATTATCAACAAATCAACAAAGGACAAGTGCTGGTGAGTTTGTGGGGAAAAGGGACCCCTAATACACTGTTGGTGGGAATGCAGGCTGGTGCAGCTACTGTGGAAAACAGTATAGAGTTTCCTCAAAAAATTAAAAATGGAACTGCTTTTTGACCCAACAATCCCATTTTTGGGAATATATCCAGAGAAACCCAAAACACTAATTTAAAAGAATATATGCACCCCTATTTTCACTGCAGTATTATTTATAACAGTCAAGATCTGGAAATAGCCCAAGTGCTCTGCAGTAGATGAGTAGATAAAAAAGCTATGGTACATTTATACAATGGAATACTATGCAGCCATAAAACAGAAGAAAATCTTACCTTTGCAACAGCATGATGGACCTGGTAATTATTATACTAAGTGAAATAAGCCAATCAGAGAAAGGCAAATAACATATGATCTCACTTATATGTGGAATCTAATGAACAAAATAAACTGACAAACAAAATAGAAATAGAGACATGGATACATAGAACAGACCAATTGCTGTTATAGAGGAGGGGTCATGGGGGGCTGAAAGAAGGTGAAGGAATTAAGGAAAACAAAGTTATATATATATATATATATATATATATATATATATATATATATATATATATATATATATATATATATGACACAGAGACACAGAAAACAGTGTGGTGATAGCCAGAGCCAGAGGAAAAAGGAGGTGGGGTAGGTGGAGGTGGGCAAAGAGGGGATAAATGGGGACAGAAAGAGACTTTGCTTTGGGTGATGGGTGTATGATGCAGTGTGTAGATGATGTTTTGTTGAATTGTACACTTGAAATCTGTATGGTTTTCTGAACCAATGTCACCCCAAAAAATTCAATTTTTTAAAAAACTGGCTCTCTCAATTACTGGTTCCAAGTCTTAGTTTACTCCTCTATAAAACATAAAAACTAATACTTATGCTATAAGTCAAGTTGTCATGAGACTTAAAAGAGATAATGTATGGAAAGACAGTGCCTAGCACCTAAAAGGTATATATATATTCCCATCTCTACCATTTACTTTGTGACTTTGGACTTTGTAACCTCTCTGGGCCTCAAGTCTCTCATCTTTTAAGATGGAAAGAAGTTATAATATCCACTTCATAGGGTTGATTGGGGATGTAGTTAAATTAAATTAGTAATTTAAGCAGAGTAATTAGAACAGTGCCAGCACATATGAGGTAGTGTTATATAAATGTTAACTGCTGTCATCATCATCATCATTGTTATTAGCATTATTATTACAATGTTAGTTTACTTGGTACTGGTTATTTATTGCGACATAAGAAACCACTCCAAAAATGTGGGGCTGAAAACAACAAAAAGCATTTACTTTCTCAGCTCATGATTCTGCAGTAGGGGCAAGGCTGGGCTTCACATGATATTGGCTGGAGCACCCACAATGGCTTCATGTCCATGTCTCCCAGTGGGGTCTCCATTAGGGTGGCTGGAATATGAGGGCAGGGCTGAGCTTCCCTTTCTTCATAATATCATATCATCTATAGCTTTTTTGACTTGGCCTCCCTCTTCAGGAGGGTAGTCAGACTTCTTCAAATGGTGTTCTGGGCTCCAGTAGGGCAAAAATAAAAGCTGCAAGTCTCCTAAGGCCTAGGTCTGGAAGTCCCAGAATGTCATTTCTGCTATACTCTGTTATTCAGATTTAAAGGGAAAAAAAAAATACACTCCATCTCTTAATGGAAGAGGGCAAAGTCACATTGTAAAATTGTATGAAGGATGAGAAGAATTATGCAACCATCTTTAGAAATAATCTACCACAATTTCTGTACATGCCCTTGGAAATAGCCTCAGGTAACTACACCCAGAACCATCTTCACATTGCACAAGAAAATCTAGAAAATACAGTGAAACCTCAGTTCTCAAACTTAATTCGTTCTGGAAGCCTGTTCAAGAAGCAATTTGTTCAAACACTGAATCATTCTTTCCCATTAGAAATAATGTAAATTGAATTAATCTGTTCCAGACCCCCAAATGATTTCCTGTTTTAACCTTTGTTATACACAGTACATGTCTAATGTTACTGCTTAATCTATAAACAAATACTTCTTAATTTTTTCGAACCACCCCCTACTGGCCTTAAAGGAATCACTTCCAGCACTCGTTCCAGAGAGGTGTCTTTCAGGAGGTCAGCATGGGGCATGTTGGCTTTTTCACATATCATTGCTTCCAAAATGCTGTCACCAGCTAACTGCTTTTTGTTTATCCAAACCAACAACAATTTTTCTACTTCAATTGCCTGTGGTCATTGTTTTGTGAGCACTTTCATACCCTTAGCAACAGCAGCATTCTTGATGGCTTCTTTATGTTTTAAAATTATGATAATTGTCCATTTCACTAGCAACAAAAGCAAAACAAAACAAAAAAAATCACAAAAATATTCACAGCACAATTTGCTGAGATGTTAATAAAGGGATGCTTAGTGATAAACTGACTCCTACTCAAGCATTCTCTGCTTTGTTTGTTGCCTGAGAAATGCTTTTTGTCATGCTGATGTATCAGCATGAAAGGGTTGTCAGGTCAAGAACCAAAGTTTTGATAGACAACTAAGACAATTTTTCCATGAACAACTTGGTCCAGAACTGAATTGTTCGAGATAGGAGACATTCAAGAACCAAGGTTTGACTGTACCTTCTATTGTGACTCAACTAGTTATGTAGCAGTGTCTTGGCAAGGGCCTCTTTGTGGTACAGCAGGGTCCTGCCAGATGGTCTGGCTGTGTTTTGGCAGGAGAAGCTCTTAATGTGAACTAATGCCAATCAAAGCTAATGAAGAGCACCGGCTTATTGGCTAGCTTTGCTGACCAGGAGTAGAGGACTCAGACCTGGACAGAAGCAGACCTAATGTGCGCAGGCAGGTCCTTCTTGTGGGAAGAAAAAATGCCCATTAAAGAAAGAAGGATGGACATAACAGTCTGAGGAACAGGGTAGACCCAGAGACGTGGATGTAGGGTACAGACTGACAACCCTCAGAAGAGGGGGTGGAGGGGAGGGAAGAGATAACCACAGAACTTATATGCATGTACGCATAACTGATGGACATGGAAAACAATGCTGGGGATGGGGCAGGAGGGATGGGGAGGAGGGTGTCAGTGGGGGAAAAAGGAGAAACATCTGTAACAAAAACAAATTAAATAAATAAATAAATAGATAGATAAATAAATAAATAAATAAATAAAAATAAAAATAAATAAAATAAATTAAAAAAAGAAATTCTGCCTATTTCAAGGGCACAAAAAAAAAAAAAAAGAAAGAAAGAAGGATAGAAAAGGAAGCACAGGCTGGTTAAAATACACCCAATTGATCAACAAATCATCAAACAACAAGTGTTGGCGAGGGTCTGGAGAAAAGGGGACTCTAGTACACTGCTGGTGGGAATGCAGACTGGTGCAGCCACTGTGGAAAACACTATGGTGTTACCTCAAAAAATTAAAAATTGAATTACCATTTGACCCAGTGATCCCACTTCTAGGAATATACCCTAAGAAGCCTGAAACACCAACCAGAAAGAATACATGTACCCCCATGTTCATAGCAGCACTATTTACAATAGCTAAGATCTGGAAACAGCCCAAGTGTCCATCAGTAGACGAATGGATAAAAAAGCTGTGGTACATATACACAATGGAGTACTATGCAGCTGTAAGAAAGAAAGATCTCTTATCCTTTGAGACGACATGGAGGGACCTCGAGAGTATTATCCTAAGTGAAACAAGCCAAGCAGAGAAAGACAAATATCACATGATCTCACTTATTTGTGGAATATAATGAACATAACAGTCTGAGGAACAGGGTAGACCCAGAGATGTGGAAGTAGGGTATAGACTGACACCCCTCAGAAGAGGGGGTGGGGGTGAGGGAAGAGATAAAACCACAGAACTTATGTGCATGTATGCATAACTGATGGACATGGACAACAAAGCTGGGGATGGGGTGGGGGGATGGGGAGGAGGGTGTCAATGAGGAAAAAAGGAGAAACATCTATAACAAAAATAAATTAATAAAAAAATAAATAAATAAAAAAAATACACCCAATTGCAGTGGTGGTCTCTCAATACAATTATAAGTTTGTTGTTCATATTTAAACTACATTGTATTTAGAGACTATCTGCATTTGCAGAGACCTCTTGATTTATTACACCCAGCAATTTGACTATTAAAGTAATAATTTCAGGTCTGTCCATAGTTTCTGTTTTGATAAGCAAAATCTAGCATGCATATCTGTTCCTAGGCTCTAAATGTAATTCCTACTTGGCAGCCAAAATAAGATTTTCACCTGTTTAATTTTTAAAATGTTTTTTTGTGTGTGTGATGTCCCAGCAGATCTTGGCAAAACTCAGCATCCCAGCTGTTCTTTTCACCATGGAAATGTTTCTAAATTAATCTATGAGGTTTTTTTAGGCTTTTTGTGGTTGCTACCAATCCTACCCATCACCCTCTTTGAGGTCAGAGTCATCATTTTACAATATTACCCTATTCCCTTCACTTCTAATAATTCCAACTTCTTAAGTGTTAGCAATGAGAGAATATAGAGTTATTTAATATACCTCAGCAAAACTTTGATTCTACTCCTTAGATCTCTAATCTCTTCACTGCAAAAGTTCTCCCACTACCAGAACCTTCATGTCCCCTCCTGCCTTCCTCTGCAGTCCCCTTTTAATGCCCCTCTATTCTCACAAACAATCTTCAACAAAACAAAGTCTTCTGTGGCTGACCTTCCTTATCCCCTTGCTCCAAGGAAAGCAGTTCTGAAATTATCAATGTTGATGAGGGTGGGTGCAGTACGAGAAGGTTCCCACTCTTCTATCCCCAAACAATGGATCAAAGATTTTACTGAACAAAGCAGAACCTTTGGGGGTAGAGGAAGAGAAGGGGAGTAGGCAGTGCTAAGGAGCAGGGGGATACTGTGCTTATAAGAAAATAATGAGCAACATCTGCCATAGCAAAAAAAAGTAGCTGCCTTATCTGCCCTCTCTTTTTTATTTTGCCTATCAGACTCCTTGCCCCTCAGATTATTACATAATAGAAATGTGCCATTTCCTGGTCAAAAGCAACCAACCAAGAAGCTTGACTTAAATATTTCACCTTCCTACAGGAATTCAGCACTTAGCTAGAGACTGGAGGATACAGCAGCATTTCCTCTTTTTCTAAAAATTAGGAAGATTCAACTTTCTGGAGATTCCCAGGTATGAAACTCACAGAGAACAAGACACTCTGGGAAAGAATCAGGCAACTGACATGTGATTTGAAGGTTGGGGGTTATAGAAATTTTAGAGAAGGAAGTGCTCAGAATCCACTGGGGCAGTTAGGGAATGTTTCAAAATCTGTTTGTCTATGCAGGAGTGGTGACATCATAAACAAGACTGGAGATATATTTGCTGGGTATAGAATTTTGGTTTGACATATTTTTAGTTGGGTTTTTTAGATGGATTTTAAAGATGTCAATTCATTGTTTCTGGCTTGCAGAGTTTCTGAAGGAAGTTTAGTGTAATTGTTTTCTTTGTTCCTCTGTTTATAATGTGTCTCTCTGGTTTTTTTGTTTGTTTGTTTGTTTTAATATCTACATGTTTTCAAGATTTTCTCTTTACCCTTGGTTGTTAGATGTTAGGATATAATATGTCCAAGTGATTTTTTCTATATTATCTTGAGTGTCGCTTCTTTAATATTCTTGGATTGGTGCTTTGATGTATTTCATTACTCCTAGAAAACTATTAACCATTATATCTTCATATATTATCATGCCCCATTCTCTCTCTTTTCTCCTTTGGAGAGTCCCAAACTCTTAGCGCTCTGTTTTCATTTATTTCTGTTTTCTTTTCTTTTAAATTCAGTTTAATGTCTTCAAATTTAATAATTCTTGTCTCAGCTGTATGGAAGCTACTGCTTAAGACATTATGCATCTCTGTATTTTTTTTTTTATTTCTGGCATTTCCATTTGCCTGTTTCTTAGATTTACCATCTCTTTGCCAAAATTCACAATCTGCTATAGCATGTTTCTACCTTTTCCATATTTGAGCAGTCAATATATTAATCATATGTGTTTTTAAATCCCAGTATAATAATTCCAATATCTGGATCGTTTTTTAGTCTATATGTGTTCACTGTTTGGACTCTTCACAGTAGGCATTTTGTTCTTTATTTTTATGTAGTTCATAAATTTATGATATTCAGACATAGTGTGTCTAACAGTATAGACTGAGGTAAATAATATTTATGCCTGGAAACTTGAATCAATTTCGTCAGGGGCTGGATTATTTTTTACTGTTGCTATGGCTACCTCTAGTATACCACTAGCTTCAAGTTCCTCTGGCATTAGCTTTCACTTTTTATTAATAGAATTGGGTCACTTGCTATTTCTAAATCAATTACTGGCAAGGGGAATGAAATTATCACAGCTGATTTAAACTATCAAGTGGGACTCATTCTGTGAGTCTGTGGATGTGTTCAGCTCCCCAGAAGCATTTAGCGATCCAGTTTCTGAAGAAAATCAGGGTCTGTTAGTAAGCAAAAGGGAGGGAATAACTTTTAGATAGACCATCAACTTTTACATTTATGCCCAGACTAATCTTGGTGAGTTTTGTAGCTCACCTTAACCCTATGTTTACAACTTTACCTGGGGTCTTGAGAACTTGCCACCCTTATGATAAGAAGAGGTATATAAGCCCAAGCTAATAAAAGTTTTTACAGACCCCAGGCCATATTTCCTACTTTCTTACTGTATGCCACCCTCTAATACCGTGGTCCAGCTGTGTCTCTGAGTATATGTTGATGCCAGAGTCTTCTATTTTGTACTGAAATGGGTGATGGTGTTTGTTTTCTGTAGAACAGTAGCTCTCAAACTCTAGTGAGGCATCTGTGCAATCATTTTCATCCTGGCATCTTCTCAAAAATAAAAATAACAAATGCACATACTAACTCCTTACTAATTATGAAATGCTCTTGCAAATAACACCAAAGCCTCACAACAATAATTGACATAGCTCTGGCTCAACTATTCACACTATTTATACCATGACTTCCTGCCTCTAATTTGCTGCACCTTCCCTTAGTGATGCCATACTCTTGTGTTTTGGTCCTGCTCTCTAAGACTTCTCCAACATGTACGCCAAATCTACCAGGGTTATTCATTCAGAAAATCTTTCCTTTAAGTCCCCCAAATTATTCCATCCATGATTCTAATGAAAGCTCCTATCTCCTAAGTGCCCTTAACTTCAAACTAATTGTAATGGAGGAAATTCTTCTCACCAACTCACAATAGGATGTACATTATTAACAACTTACTAAGAAGGTCACATATGAATTAGGCATCAAAGGTTCCTTTATAAAACAAGTATGCACTTTCAGGTTCCTCCCTCCCTCAAGGTAGCCATCACCGAAGACCATGAGTTACCGCTGCCACGGCTGCCCAAGCTGTTCAATACCAGCCAGTGGCTTCTGGACCATGTGGAAGTAACAACTGAACCCATCGGCTCTCAGGCAGTCCAGGAGAAGGTGTCAAAAGGGCTACACCTCCTTAAGAAGGCTGCTGAAATGTTAACACAGCTTGAACTGTTCAGCCAAAATGAAGATATGGAAGAGATTGCTTCCACCAACCTGAAGTACCTGATGATGCCACTTGCACGGAGCTTGAGAACACATTCTAAACTACTTAGCTCAGTGACAACTCTATCACATGGCAGAGTTTGAGTCACCCAAAACCAAGAACAGTGCAGGGGAAAAAATAACACCGCTAGTTCCTCCATGGCCCATCCTAGCCTCGTTGCTATGGCATCGAAAAGACAGGCTAAAATAGAGAGATACAAGCAGAAGATGGAGATGGAGCATAGGTTGTCTGAAATGAAATCTGTTGTGGAAAGTGGTGAAGCCGATGATGAGCGTGTTCGTGAGTATTACCTCCTTCACCTTGGAAGGTCGATTGGTATCAGCTTAAAAGAAATTGAGAGCATTGACCAGGAGATGGACATCCTGAGAGGAAAAGACTCTTCAAAAGAGGCATCAACTTCTCGCTCATCTCATCAGGGCAGGCCTCCAATGAAACCCTTTATTTTTACTTGGGATGCGGCCCAAGCCAAAGTATTTGGAGCTGGTTATCCAAGTGTGGCATCTATGACAGTGAACGACTGATACGATCAGCATCGGAAATTGGGAGCTTTACTAGATCAGCGAATAGCCAAGATAACATCAGAGGTCAAAAGAGCAGCTCAGCAACAGGAAGATCAAGAACAGAAGGAGGAAGAGGACGATGAGCAAACACTCCACTGAGCTCGGGAATGGAAGAACACTCATCCTAGGGGCTATGGCAACAGAAAGAACATGGGTTAGTCTTCCCACAACAAGACAGGACTGCAGGGGGTGCACATCTTCCCCTCCCTGGACTCCTGCTTCAGCTCTGTACCAGGAAAACACTGCATCTTGCTTTGCATTCAATAAAGTGTCAAGCAATTAAGTGTGTAAAGAAAAAAAAAGAAACCACAACAATTATGCAAGTCTGAATTAGGTATTATTTCAGTGCAAAAGTTTGTGAGATGATATCAAATTCTACTGTACACAATTAGGTACACTGTAGTCACCATCTTCTTCATGTTTTAAAGTCTAAAACCATTTTAAAGTGATAGTGATTAAGGAAAAAGTATGTTGTTATGATTATAGCTGCCTTGATTTACATTAAGTTTACATTAGCTTAAAATGGAATATTTCAAAGTAAATAAAATAAAATGAGGTTTGGGTTTCCATTGATTTCTTCCATTGCTGTATGTGTCCTGTAACTGTCCAAATGTTCTGTGGCTTTGGCAGAGCAGCAGAGGAAAACTGAAGCTATGCCTCCATCAAGTGACATTATTTAGTCCATAAAATACTAATAGTTGCTTACATTTCTTCGAATATTTTGTGGTACATTGTGGAGGAATTGGCTGTTACACAATTTTCTTTCAGCATGAATCTAGATGAAACTCTATCAATCTATGCAGGCAGTGCCCAGTTTTTAATCATTACTTGTACACTGATACCATCAATTTTTTTTTCAATGTTATGATCCCCTTGTGGAAACTTCAAAGGCTATCAATGTCTTTGAAAAGTTAGGGGGAGGTCTTTGCCAGGAAACAAGAAATATCTTTCTGCACAAATGTTTATGCTCCATATGCTTAACAACTTGTAACTCTTTATATCATCAAGGCTTGCATAAGACTTCATTGGCATACATGATTCAGTTATAAGCCTGTCCTTCTCTCAACTTCCTAAGCAACCATAATGTCCAAGACAACACTGTCTCTCACACAACAATGATTTACAGCTTGTCTTGATTCCAGTCTTGAGCCTCTAGTCTTTAAAATTGTTATATCAGATCATTTCTAATTTAAGACTCTTCAAAAGCTTCCCATTACCCTTATAATAAAATCCAAACTTCTCAGAAATCTATAAATGATCTGGCCCCTGCCTCATCATCTGGCCTCAACTCATACCATTCTCCTTGTTTTCCACTATGCTCTAGCCACCCTAGCCTTCTCTATGTTATAGAATTAGATTAAGCATATTAATCTAATTCTAACCTTGGGGACATTACACCCAGAATTCTATTTTCCTGATTCTTACATGGCTAGATGAGGTGGTTTGGTTTTGGTGGGGTTTCTTTATTTTTTTATTTTTGGTTAGTTGGATTTTTTTGTTTTGTTTTGTTAGTCATTCAGATCTCAGCTTATGTATTCCTTTCCCTCATCATTCAATCCAATATAAAGTAGCCATTCCCTTATACTGTTAGTCTGTTACAATTCTCCATGTAGCACTTATTACCACTATCTGATATTTCTTTTATTTACTCATGGTTTTATTTGCATGCCTCTACCCACAAGAATGTAAGCTCTATGAGAAGAGAAATTTCTGGTCTATATTGTTACTGTTTTATCAAGAGTACACTGGGCAGTGTGTCTTACACATTGTAAGAGCTCAATAAATATTTGTGGAATTAATGAATTGATAATTTAATGACTGTGTCAACTGTGCATTCATATGGCCCTATCTAACCTCAACACGCCTCTCCAGTCTTTTGCTTCTTCCAACTGCCTTGGCCTGAGCATTCCTTCCCTGTATCTTTGCCTAGGGGAAGCCTATTTACTCTTCAGTTCTCAATTAAAATGAACACATGAGGTCCATTTGTTGTTTGCTTACCTGGTGGTATTTTTCTGGGGAACAGCATACAAATAAAGTTAATCTTTTGCATCACAGCCCTGAAATTTATAAAATCAATAACTGTAAGCATTAAGTGGAAGTATATCAGTAAATATCTGGCATCTGGTAGAAAGATACTCCATAAATATTGCCTCACTTCCCTCTTTCTTTCAACATTGGACCAGGGCTGGCCTCAGAGAGCATAGCATATGGCTTAGTCCCTCCTCCAAATTTTTGTTGAGACACCTCACATATATTTCCCTTGGAAATTTGATGTGAAGATAGTATGAGTTGGAAGACTAGATTTCAAATCACCTCATTAGCTTCTTCATGTGTGTTTGATTATGATATTCAGTCTCTGTTTTGTAGTTTATAATAAGGTAATTATGTTAACATCATGAAAATAAATAAAATACAATTTCTAGAACCTTACTTCTTCCATTTCTGGCTTTAGCTCACACTCCCCTCTCCACTAAAAAGCCTTTTGTTCTCTCCAACTTCATCCGGTGAAACATCATCCATTCTTTAGAACAGCATAAGTCCTTCTCTTTCATATCATCTTCAATAGCTCTACCTGAGGGCATGTATGCATATATGTGTTTGCGCCCATGCACACACATACACAATTCAAGGAGGTTTTATTCCAGCAATTTATCTTCTTTGACACTTCTAATGTCATCTACATAACTCTTTCTCAGCAGACAATGAGTTTTTGAAGGTGGTATATGCTTAATCTTTTGCAATCCAATGGCATATGTGTATTGAACATAGTAACAACAGAAAATGAATTGACTTTGGTATCTACCTCTGCAGAAAAATGGCAAATTACAAATTCAGTTTATCCTTCATGCCCTGAAAAATATATAAAGAGAACTTTATATCAAAATGATATAAACTAATCCTTCTCAAGAACAATGAGAAAATTGGTAATTAGGAATTTGCTCACTACTTTGTTAAAGCAATTTTAACATAAATATATGAGAAAGGAAACAGCAGTTCACCTACCAAGGAACTACCTCAAAGACTGGCCTCAGAAAAAAATACTCCCTGCCTCCTCTGTGGGGATCATCCAAAGTTGCCAGAGGCATCAACACTTCAAAAGCTTGCCCAAATATCCCTTCTGGTAAAGCAATAATTATGAGATACTGCAGAACTGTCTTCGGGTTTCATATTTTGGGTACTATAAAAAAAATTATATTTTAAGCAACACTGTCTTCTCAGTAAAAGCTTGACTCTGGCCTTATGGGATATACTAATTGAGAATAATTCCAAAAGTAGAAATATGTATCTGCAAAAAGTCTGGCACCTTAACATATTGAAGATCAAGTGCCAAATTAGAGCTGGGTATTGCACAGCATCAAAGGATTGGATAAGCCCCAGTAATCTGGACAAGTCTCTATAAAAAGGGAAACAGCCAACAAGAGCATGTATATAAAGAATGAAGCTAAATGCTGCTGAGCCTGTAACAATGAGTGTGGATGCTGCTTTTAAAAGTGTCATTTACTTATAGGGTAAAAACTAAGGTCCATATTTGTATGATGATCTAAATTATTAAATCTATGGATGGCCCTTCAAAGCATTTAAAAATGTACACACTGTGAAGTTATTTTGGCCAAAAATAGTAGAGTATGCAAACCTGATTAATATTTTCTAATTTAATTTTATCTTCAAATCTTGAAAAAAAAATACTGGCTTGGTGACTTACTGGAAAGATAACCTACAGCTTAATATAAATACACATAGGGGTTTCAAGATGATGCAAAACATTCTCTCACCATTGACATCAGGATAAATTAAATTCACAGAGTCAGCCTCTTTTAGGCAACTGGAATTCCCCACCCCCACTTTGACCTTGCTGCCCCTCTGCTTTTTCACAACTCAAACTTGCCTTCAGGGTTTCTACTCCACATTGCCCTTAGTTATTATAATCCAGGAGACATATTTTTATGGTATGAACCTGGTTGGGGAGACAGATATATTCCTGGCTTTATCCTGGAAAAGAAGGTGGTTCCTACTGTTCTTTAAAGCACAGTACCAACAAAATAAGCCAATCTCTCTCTTGCACAGTTCTGGTAGCTAATATCTGAGGGAGTGGGTACCACATCAGAACTTGTGGAAGTTCAACTGGCCCCATTTAAGGCAAAAGTTATACACGGCAAACTTATTTGCTCATAAGGCTGGAACAGTTCTGCCTGTAGTCTAGTCTTGGTATGTAAAAAAGACCACCAGTCTGAGCCAGGTACACACCATCTGTCACGGGTACAACAAGCCTCGTGACCACAGAGCTTCAGGCATGCACATGGAGAGGCTGATACCTTGCAGCCTCTCCAGGCCTAACGCAGCCTGGTTCATGTACTTCCCTGAAGTTAGAACCACAAACCTAGAATAAGGGTTTGTTGCCCAAATGCCTGTAGATGCCTAGGTCACAGTCATTTGATGTGCTACCAGGAAAATCCTGCAACATGTTGTTATGCTAAAAATATCTCCCTTCACCATCACCCCTATTCCCTTAGGGATGAGAATAGGGAAGAATGCTTTCCACTCACCGTTTAAAGGGTATTTCATAAAATTTTCCTATCAGTTTCTGTAACTTTTGACATATGAACGCCAAATATTCAAACTAGTTTTAAAAAAATTAAAGTGTGGTGCTGCCACTCCACTGCCAACGTTCGGAAGAGCTTCTGCTTTGGCATTTATAATGGCTGCCGTCCTCACCCATGAAGCAGGTGCCCCACGCACACTGACCGGCTCAAAGAAACCCACCTACAGAAGACACGGAAAGCGAATTACATACGGCAGGAACAAGCGCGGTTTCCCACATTGGAACAAGTGCGTACGTGAGGAGACGCTGCCAAGAGGCGGTGGCGGGCACGTGACGTCAGCCTCCAAGCCCCGCCCCGGAAGCGCCTCTAACCGCGCACTTCCGCCTGCATCCTCCTCTCTCGCCGCCATCGCAGTGCTAACGGTTGACTGGTGCGTGTGGTTGACTTTACTTCGTTATGTCTTCACACAAGACCTTCCGGATCAAGAGGTTCCTGGCCAAGAAACAAAAGCAGAATCGGCCTGTTCCCCAGTGGATTTGGATGAAAACTGGAAATAAAATCAGGTACAACGCCAAGAGAAGACACTGGAGAAGAACCAAGCTGGGCCTGTGAGGACCGGCGCACGAGGTGACTCACGTATTTATGCCGTGTCCAGACTGTTTGCATCGCATCTCACCACATCCTTGAGAAGATCACTACTGTCTGGACAGTGGGCGTGTTTTGGGGGGCCAAAATTGTTGGAAGAATGAGATTTTTCTCTTTGTTAATATTTTGCTGCACTAAGGGGTTGGTTCAGCAATAAATATGTGAGCCCTTTAAAAACAAAAGTGTGGTGTCATAGAAATCTTTTAGGAACAAATACCGTGGTCCCATTCATCTTTTTTTTCTCTCTTTAGGCATGGTGTGATAGAACTGAATTTTAAAAATTAGCCCTACCTAACTGGTTACCTGCGCTTCTAAAAAGACAAAAACAAAAAAGGAATTTTTAATCTCTGAACGCTGACAACTTTTTATCAACAGGCTCGGTCAGAGGCATTAAGAGCCATGGCATTAAGGAGGCCCATGGCTTCTCATGTGGAAGGACTGCTGTCTTAGTCCAGAACCATGGCCAATTACCACTGAATGTAAGACAAGAGCAGGACCTGATTTTAGGCACTGCCCTAGAGTTTCTCTCATCTCCTACCTTTCTCCTACTTAATACTTAAATGCTCCAGTCCCCACTAATTTAATCTTTTTTGTTTTTGTTTTTGTTTAATTTATTTGGAAAATAGCCTGGCCGGTGTAGCTCACTGGTTGAGCATCCACCTGTGCACCCAGAGGTCACCAGTTTGATTCAGGTCAGGGCACATTTTGGGGTTGTGGGCCAAATCCCCAGTGGGGGGTATGCAAGAGGTGGCCAGTCGATGTTCTCTCTCATCGATGTTTCTAGCTCTCCCTCTCCCTTCCTCTCTCTAAAATCAATATAGAAAAAAATGTTTTAATTTATTTAGAAAATTAGCTTAATACAGCCAGAGAGCCTTGGGTCATCACTTTTCTCTTTTTCCCACTTTGTTCTCATTATACTTTTCAAAAAAAAAAAAAAAGTTTCCCTTAAAAGCATTTCATTTTGATAAAGACACTGGGTATATGTGAGAAAAGACCTTCTTCACTTGGATCTGAAGATTATAGGATTTATTCTTTGTGACTTTGACATAATAGCTCAAGTCACTAACTTAATCTTTACATAATCAGCTGAAGGCTTAGAAGAAATTGTTGCATTTTAACAGTCTTCCTCTCTGAACCCTTGTCTATAGCTCCAGATATACACACATAAATACATGTTTCCGTATTTGGAGAGCAGGTACTATCTAATCTGCCCAAAGAGATGTCTCAAACCCTGTTTTAGGAATCATGGCTTTTCTGAGTCCTGGTTCAAGTGATGGAAGGTTTACCTCAAGGAAGTTTTAGGGTATTGGCTTTTCAACAAACTTAAGGACAGAAACTTGACAAATCTATAACCCTGTTTGGTGCAGTCTACAGCTATTTTTCCCATTTTGGAACCTGTCTATGCTTTTCTTCATACAGAAGAGGCCTGCATATATTTATGCTGTCAAGCAATCTGAGAAACTTCCCCTTACTATTTACAATCTAGAAACTATAATTTATCATAAAAATTTTGTTCCTTGTTTAAAAATAAAAAGAAAAATGAATAATTCTTCACAATTTTTCCCACCTTTGGAAAGTTTTCATGGGGAAAGAAAGACCACCTACTCCACTCATCCCCATTTACTACACCTAATACCCCAACCTTGCTGGACTGAACAGGAAGACACTAATACCAGTGAGGATAGGATTAAAGACAAAATTTTAATCCATGCCAGAAGGAAATGCAAGGCCCTGCAGAATTCTAACAAATCAGTCTTGGCTTACCTGTAAGATTGATATACAACTGAACGTGAGTTGAGAGAGAGATATACTTAGAGTTCTCTGATTGCAGTTCTTCTAGGCTAATGTTATTAGGAAACTCTCATCCAGACCATGTAAGAACAGCTATGTTAGTGATTACAGGGGCAACTTCTGAAGTAGGGCTTATTGCAATGAACTGTATTCTTCACTCTGCTGGAAAACCTGCAGAGAAGTGTTAGCAGGAAGTTGCTGAAGTACTTAGGAGAGGCCCAAGGATTGTGAAACATAGTGGCACAGCCATTTTTGGTGAAAGACAATTTATCCTCCCGAGGAAGGGATGTGTTGTTCCCGGAGAATCTCTCGGGGATGTGCATCTCTTCTTCCATAAGCATTTACTGAACAACAACTGGGTTCACAGACTGGCATAAGTACAGATATTATTGATCCTGTGAGTAGTTCTTAGAAAAATCAAATGGCCTGATTTAAAGTGCCACAAAAGCATCCTGCTTAGAATACTGCAGTTAGAAACAAGAAGGAAATCCACTTAACCAAAAGTGATGAAACTAGAATTATGAACTGAATCAATTGAGATTACTATGAGAAAAATTAGTGGTTTAGATCAGTCTTGCAAATACTTTTTTTTAAAGGCTCCTTCATAAAATATTATTTTACTTTAATTCTTTTAGATCCAAACATCTTTATATCCTTGTAAAATAGCTGCCCTTCTTCAACTATTCTTGATACCATTTTATAATAAGGACTATTGCTGCAATAAGGGCAAAAATGAAAACTGATTTTATTGCAGTTCTAGCACTTACACCTAATGTGCCAGTAAAAAAGTCTCAAATTCTCTGTAACTAGATTTCCTTATTTCTAAACTGAATAACATATTTATTAAATAATATATCTGTGACCTTATGATGAAGATTTAAAAGTTAATAAGATTAAAATTACATATATAATGTTAATATTATATACATAGTATATTAAGATTAAATATGAGAAAAAACGTGATCAGACAAGTGATAAAAGATAGACAAAATAATCTGTTTTTAATAAATATACCAGAATTTACACATCCAAATGTGATTTTTTTGTGTTTTTTTCCCCCACAGTAGACACCTTGAAAGGCAGTTTATTTAATAGGATGCTACTGCTCAAAACATGTTTGAATTTTTTTTTTTTTGAACTTACTATCAGAAACCAATTTTTAAGCAAAAAAAAAAATCAATCCTAATTAAGTTTGTCATTAAAGCTTGTTTAGCACCTAAACCATTACTCCTAGTTTGACCACCCAACATATTCATCACACTTAGGTCTGTTTGGTTCACAGCACTTAAATCATTAGTCACACTCAAAAAAGATAACTAGCCAGGATTTTAAAAGCGAATGTTATAGACTCTAAAAGCAATTCTGAAATAGTATTTCCAGAATTTTTTAAATGAAGCAGTGTCATTGGAATAATTATATAGCTTCCAAGATAATTATTTAGATAGGGCAGCACTTTTTGCATGACTAAGTCCTATGTTTTTGAAAATCAGCTCCAATACTTAATAGTTCTGCTTAAAACATCACAAAGTCCTTCATGGCCTCTTGTTACCATAAAGAAAAGAGAGGATTGATTGATGGGGAAGTCTATACCTGAAGCCATTTTAGCTGATAAATGTGAAGTTGTGAGTTTTCTAAAATTTACCTTAGAAATAATACATTTTGAAATATTAATTCTATTCATGAAATTATAATGATTAACTGAATCTCCATTTTAAACATCAAGTTTTGTCAGATAAAACAAAATCAAGTGATACAAAATATCAGATCATATACAAGGACCCAAAGCAGTTCTGAATAATTAAAACAACAGCTGTCCTAGATCATTTTTCTTGTTTGAATTAGTCAATACTTATGATGGATTAAAAGCAGCCACAAATTTTTTGCCCCTCCCTCTAGTATTTCCTCCATTTGAATCCCAGCTAGCCCTGTGACATCTTTTTTATTCTAATCTCACATATATTTTATTTTATTTTTTATTTTTGTGTGTGTGGTTTCTTTCTTTCTTTTTTTTATTAATTTATTTTTGTTACAGATTTTTCTCCTTTTACGCCCATTGACCCCACCTCCCGATCCCACCCCCAAACCTGTCCCCAGTATTGTTGTCCATGTCCATGGTTATGCATACATGCATATAAGTTCTGTGTTTTATCTCTTCCTTCCTCTCCCCCCCAACCCCCCTTCTGAGGTTTGTCAGTCTGTACCCTACTACTATGTCTCTGAGTCTATTGTGTTCATCAGTTTGTTTTGTTCATTATATACCATAAATAAGTGAGATCATGTGATATTTGTCTTTCTCTGATTGGCTTGTTTCACTTAGGATAATACTCTCCAGGTCCCTCCATGTCGTCTCAAAGGATTAAGAGATCTTTCTTTCTTACAGCTGCATAGTATTCCATTGTGTACATGTATCACTGCTTTTTTATCCACTCATCTGTTGATGGACACTTGGGCTGTTTCCAGATCTTAGCAATTATAAATAGTGCTGCTATGAACATAGGGGTACATATATTCTTTCTGATTGGTGTCTCAGGCTTCTTAGGATATATTCCTAGAAGTGGGATCACTGGGTCAAATGGTAATTCAATTTTTAATTTTTTGAGGTAACACCATAGTGTTTTCCATAGTGGCTTCACCAGTCTGCATTCCCACCAGCACTGTACTAGAGTCCCCTTTTCTGCACATCCTCGCCAGCACTTGTTGTTTGATGATTTGTTGATGGCGGCCATTCTGACAGGTGTGAGGTGATACCTCATTGTTGTTTTAATTTGCATCTCTCTGATGATTAGTGACATTGAGCATTTTTTCATATGTCTGTTGGCTATTTGTATGTCCTTTTTGGAGAGATGTCTCTTTAGGTCCTCTGCCCATTTTTTAATTGGGTTGTCTTCCTTTTGTTGAGTTGTATGATCACTCTATATATTTTGGAAATTAACCCATTATCTGATGTATCATTGGCAATTATGCTCTCCCATATAGTGGGTTCCCTTTCCATTTTGATGGTTGTTTCTTTTGCTGTGCTGAAGCTTTTGAGTTTGATGTAGTCCCGTGTGTTCAGTTTTTCCTTTGTTTCTCTTGCCTTAGGGGTTATATCAGTGAAAATTCTGCTGTGTCTGATGTCTGAAATTTTGTTGCCTACATTTTCTTCTAGGATTTTTATGGATTCATGAGTCACATTTAAATCTTTCATCCATTTTTAGTTTATTCTTGTGTATGGTGTAAGTTGGTGGTCTAGCTTCATGTTTTTGCATGTAGCTGTCCAATTTTCCCAACACCATTTATTGAAGAGACTGTCTTGACTCCACTGTATGCTCTTGCCACCTTTGTCAAATATTAATTGAGCATATTGTCTTGGGTCAATTTCCAGGTTCTCTGTTCTGTTCCATTGATTTATATGACTGTTCTTGTGCCAGTACCAGGCTGTTTTGATTACAGTGGCTTTGTAGTATAACCTGATATCTGGTATTGTGATCCCTCCTACTTTGTTCTTCTTTTTTAAGATTGCTGTGGCTATTCAGGGTCTTTTTTGGTTCCATATAAACTTTTGGAGTATTTGTTCTAATTCTGTGAAATATGCTGTTGGTATTTTGATGGGGATTGCATTGAATGCCCTGTGACATCTTTAACCAATAGAATGCAGCAGAAATAATGCTGTATAGTTTCCAAGACTAAGCCTTAAAAAATCTGCAGTTTCTGCCATCATGCTTGAAACATTTTCTTTGCCACCAAAAGGTTAGGACTCCAAGCCCTTGAAGCAGCCATGTAGAGGAAAGTGGAGGTATTCTGGCTGACAGTCCCAGCTGAGCTCCTAGTCAAAAGAAGCACAAAGTGGTAGTTCTGTGAGTGAGTCCTCTTGGATTTCCAGCCTCATAGAGTCTCCAGATGACCTCAGCCCCAGCTGACATCACTTAGAGTATAACCTAACTCTACTTCTGACTAGCTATGTTTCTGGGCCAATTTATTATTCCTCTGTGTTTCAAATTTCTCATTTTTAAACTGCATTGTTGTTGATAAAAAAGGACATAAAAGATGGAAGGCACCTATGTAGCAGCAGTTTTCATCAAATCGATAAATAAATTTGCCATTTCTACATTGTTTCTACTTAATAAACCTTGCCAGCAATGTAATGTAAGCTGCTAAGGAGCAACCTCATACCTGATATCTCACTTGGAAGTCTCTCTGCACTACTCATTCTTTAGCTTTATGTCTAGGAAATAAAAAATAAAAAAAAAGATAAAAGAGACTTGCATAGCAATTAGACTTATTCCTGTTTCTTGATGAGGACATTGGCAACAACTCAGTGGAAGGTTGTTACAGATTTTTCTTCAAGTGAGCATCTTTTGACTATCATCATCATTATCATTTTGCTCATTTGTCATGACTTCTGTAAGTTTTTTATGAAAATAATCTGGTCAGATGATATGTATAATATGCAAACACAGCTTCTCTCCTCCATTGCACAGAATGCCATAGAACCTGAGGCCCTGTCATGTCATGGAATACTACTTTGCACTAAAAAGGAAACACTACTGATACATGCAATAAATTAGGTGGACCTCAAGGGAATTATCTTGAGTGAAAAAAAAGTTAACCTCAAAAGGTTGCTCCTGTGTGATTCCACTTACATTAAATTCTTGAAATGACAAAATTATAGCGATAGAGAAATGAAGAGTGGGTGCCAACAATTGGGGATGGTAGAAGAGAAAGGGGTAGGTGTGGCTGTAAAGGAGAAGCACAGGGAGATCTTTGTGATGATAGAATAGTTCTGTATCTTGACTGGGTATTGGTTACACAGTGATAAGATGGCATAGAACTATCACACACCTTGAATCAATGTCAGTCTCCTGGTGGTGATATTACACTATGGTTATGTATCATGGAAACATTGACAGAAACTGGTTTAAAGGGTACACAGGACCCATCTGTATAATTTTTTGCAACTTCCTGTGAGTCTATAGTTATTTTAAAATTTTAAATAAAAAATACTAAATATTGGTAAAATGGGGATTAATTAACTGTCAGTAACTAGTAAACTAAACCTAGACCT
The DNA here is from genome assembly GCA_030848825.1 of Tadarida brasiliensis. Lineage (NCBI taxonomy): Eukaryota > Metazoa > Chordata > Mammalia > Chiroptera > Molossidae > Tadarida > Tadarida brasiliensis. Next base: position 66,013,980 of record CM061262.1, read on the forward strand.
GTCCTATGATCTAACAATCCCAATCTTAGCTATATATCCAATAAAAGTGAATGCTTATGTCCACCAAAAGATATACATAAGAATGTTCAGAGTACATTTACTCATAAAAGTCATAAACTGTAGACAATCTATCATCTGGAGAATAAATAAATAAAATGTGGTTGATTCATATAGTGGAATATGGAATAACAACAACAACAAAATCAAACTTCTAATATATGCAAAAACTTGGATAAATCACACATGGTGTTGAAAGAAAGAAGCCAGATACAAAGGAATACATTCTGTATGTAGAAAAGTCAGAATAATGGTTACTTCTGGATGGTGGTATTAACCATTAATGGGCATGAGGAAACCTCCTGGGAAAATTTTATATCTTAATCTGTGTAGTGGTTACACAGATATATATGTGTGTGTGTGTGTGTGTGTGTGTGTGTGTGTGTGTGTGTGTAAAAAACTCATTAAGACGTACACTTCAATTTATATTCCTCATTTATGCATTGTATGCTTTAGTTAAAAATTAGAGGGGAAATGCAGAATGCTGAACTTACTGGTAGTGGTGTAAACCACAACATATCAAACAAGACAAGACTTCTAAAAAGTAAGCATCAAGATATCCTCCCCTTGCCCTTTTATGTGTGTGGCACTGATAATAGGAAGTAGATATAACTGAGAAGCCATAAAAGAAGATATTCAATATTAGGGCTAATAAAAAATCTGTGAAATTTGCAAGTTGGGCTTGAACCAGGGTCCTGACTAGATTCCACAGAACAGTGGATACTATGTCGTTCACAAAAACACTTAATATGATACACATGGAGGTCTCTGTGTCCCTTTCAATTGCACCAGGATCCCTACAAGTCACAGGCACTAGGTGAATGACCTGGTGCCAGTAACGGATGCAGATCTGCCAGACTTTTTAAAAATCTTCAGGGAAGAAGCAAATTAAAATGGCATAGTTTTTATTACTTCAAATTTGTAGATTCCACAATAATGGTCTGCATTTAATTTAAAACATTAAAATGAGGTTTCTTCAAAGAGCAAAATTTTTGACACCGTTCTTATCAAGAGTCCTCAAGATAAACAATAAATGAGGCTGAGTTTTTAACTTCTTAGCTTTTACATTATATTTTACTTATGCTGCTGTTTTTATTTGTGGTTCTTAATAACGCTTCTGTTGCCATCACAGAACACAGAGGAATTCCTTTGCATCTAACATAACACCAATTAATTTCCTTACTCACTAACCCAGAACTTCAGGGCCTTAGACAGCAAGCTGAGGACTACCAGCCTTTTGCAGGTGAATCATTTTTATTAAAACTGTTTTATTATCCTTTTAAAAAAAAAAAAAGCTGCAAGATTATAGTATCACAGAGGAAGCAGTTCATAAACTTTCATAAGGGTTATCTGCTCTTTTCTTATATAATCACAGCAGTTTAAGGTAAAAATCTGGTTGTGTTGAGTGTAACCCAAACAGCATTTGTTTTACTCCCACCCTCTCAAATTACTCAGGAGTCCCTAGCTATATGAATCAGTCCTTTGGGACTCCATGTGATGGTTACTCTCTTCCTCCTTTGGGGTCTGGATTCCTAAAGACCCTTATTGAAGCCGGTGAGACCTGGCCCACGCTGCTTATCCTGCGGCCCCAGCTGTACGTCCTCCTCTACTTTGTTATTCCACTTGTACAGTTTAGCCCTGTTACTGTATGTGCCTCAATGTAGTCCAATCACACTCTTTTTATCTATTTGCCACTTTACATAGTATCTGAAGCAATAAGACCTGGCACCTTAAAAATATCAGGGTTTAAGGCAGTGAAACTACTCCATATGATACCATAATGATGAACACATGTCATTAAACATCTGTCCAAACCCAGAGAATATACAACACCAAGAATGAACAGTAATGTAAACTATGGTCTTTGGGTGGTTATGATGTGTGAGGATAGATTCCTCAATTGCACCACTCTGGTAGAGAATGTTGACAATGGGGGAGGCTGTGTATGTGTGAGGGCAGAAGGTATATGGGGACATCTCTGTACCTTCCTCTCAATGTTTCTGTGAACCTCTTACTATTCTTAAAAAGTAGTTTTCATTTAAAAAATATATCAGATAATTTGATTAATAAAATAGGTGGGATCTTTTTTGTTATTACTTGGTTTTAACTGTCACTTTTATAAAAGTTCCTTTTCCAATGGCTTAACTTGAACTAGTTGATGGCATGGTCTCCACACAGCAGGTAAAACCACCTTCCCCTCTGGCCTGGTCCACTGTCCTTGCACCAAGTTTATATGCATCTACTTTTCTTCTCTTAGTGTGAATTCTTCATAGGAGGATCCTGGGGGCCATGGGCAAGACCCAAGTGAACCAATCCTTTTAGAGACAGGTCAAAATTGGACCCCTAACACAACTCTATGGCTCAGTTGGTTCATAAACACTTGCCCAATCCCACCAAAGCAAAGGGAAGCTGCCAACTTCTTATCTACCAGCCTTGGACACAATTCATGTAGAAACCATGAAGGAAATCTGCTTTGGGCTATATGGCTAATTGTTTCAACATTCTATCCCACAGTACCAAATTTTAAAAGAGGACATAATTGGTCAGAATTTTATAAAATATATATTATCTCAGCACTTCTGTATTGTGGCTTTTTAGTATTATCTCTTATAGTACTGGTCACCTTCTCATTTCAATTGTTTAATACTTACTCCTTACATTTCCTCCAGCCTCCACCCACAAGGACCAGTTCAATGTCTTCCTGATTAAGCCCTTTCTGCTGACCAAGAGCTCACTCAATAGTGAAGAGAAATCTAAGGTTCATGAGAATAATCCACCCTGAAAGGCAGGGAGGGAGTATGATCAGTAACTTAGAAATCACATTTCATTGCAAAGACCTGTGAGACATTTCTCTGACACAGTGTGTGTACCTAAACTTGAAAAACAAGTTAGTAAATTATTCTTCCCTGAAAGTTCCTGTACCCAAGGACAGCCTGAAAACTTACCGCCTACATGCCTAATGACTTTTTTCTCACTCAATTGTGTATGTGACAAGAAATTAGTAAATACCATTTCCATTTTGTAATTAATTCCAGAGGCTAATTTGCTTTCAATAAGCATTCATTTAATTCTGTTTCTTGGAAAGAAGCATTTGCAGGGAGCATTGTTTAGTAGTTTTACTGGTCCTTTCTCTCTAGTGCACAGAAAAACCCCTGCAGGCTGCAATGCCAGAAGCAACAAGAATGTCACAGATGTTACTGGGTTCACGATTAGGTATCTTCTGACATTTCAAATGCATGCTATCTCCTCCAGAACCTGCACCAGGGCTTTCTGTGCTCTCAGAGTAATATCCATCAATTCTTCTCTGAGATAAATGTTTATGATTTGTCCATGCTTTTCAGAATACTAATGTTTAGGATGCAAATAAGGTCTTTAAAACCTCTTGAAAGATTTAAGGGTCCTGAGATCTGGGGTAAAAATATTTAAGATCATCCAAATCATTTTACAGACCCAAGGAGTTTGAGTGATCAGCTTAAGACCACCCTAGCTACTGGCAGCAAAGACAGGACAAGTCCAGTGCACCTGAAACCCAGTCTTACAGTTGTTAGGTATATCTTGGTTTTTGTCCTATCCTATAAAAAGCATTCTTTATGGGGTTGAACCTCCCATCTCTAAGTTCCCACTTTAATGCATAGAAAGCAGTAGCAGCTATTGTGAGAAGAGCCCATAGAAATTGCCTGGAGTACAAGGTGAGGAGCTTTGAGGATCAACTTGTCTTGATTGATTGTGATTTATATTCACATGATTTCAGCTATATTTGTCCTCCACGAGACTGAAGATAAAGCTGGTGTAGTACCTTATCTACAGGTTGTGGTGAGGTCACCATTGTGAAAATGGGTTGCAAAGGTAGAGTGGTACACTTAGCATTCTATTATGATGCACTCTTATTTCCATACTTCAAAAAGAAAAGATTCCTTGTTTAGGGTATGCAGCATTGATTTATTAGAATGTGAAACCAGTACTGCTTTTGAATCACCACCCACACAAGCGCTGAGTTTTAGGAAATCCCTATGCTTATAAAAGCAGAAGAGGGCCAGGTCTACTGATTCCATTATAGCTTCTACATTTCTTTCAAGAGTTAGACCTTTTCCTGTGATTGGTGAGATACCTCTTCTCTTTAGCTGTACTATCTACACACTTCTTATTCTGACTTTCACTCCAAGGCTTGGTCCCCATTGCCAAAAATAGAAAGAATCCATGATTCAAAGTATGCAGCAATGCTGGGTGTGGCCCACATTTGTTAGAATCCGACAATGGTATCTACCAACCAAATAAAAATGTGAAACAAGAAATGTGTTGTGGGAAGATGTGAGATAAATGATACATAATACAAAGCATTCAAGAAATACTCTAAGTGAGTCCAAATCAAATAATCAATCCCATGACTGGTCAAATAAGTAACAAGGAGATACTGAGCTTCTATATGTGACCCATTATAGCAACTTGAGAAGATGGCTTCCTGGCACCTTAAATACCAGTCCTATAAACACAGATTTTCAGTTTTTATCAACAATTGAATTACTCTGTAGTAGACCTAAAAGACCTTAAAGGTGCCTCTAGTTGCCTTTTTCTCCATATCCAAAAGAAAGTTAATACCATTTAAGCCGTTTTGAGATTGATGAACTGAAGCATAAAGATGATTATTTATTTAAATGCTACCATGTCACCTTCTTAAACTGTCCTAAAATATCAAAAATGATAGTTCATTGGGATTCCTGATATGCACTGTATACTCAGTTTATATTTAGCAATGACTTCTACTCTTATTTCATATTTACTTGAATAAGATTTCCTTGGGACACAGTTAGCAGCCAAATGTATTCTGCCTGGATTAGAATCTGATATGAAAAGACTTCAGCTGAATAATATTGTTTGGAAGTCGTGGCTATATTAGCAGTAGTTTGCATTTTAATAAAAATTTCAAGGACATTTGGTCTCAGCTATCCTGAAGAGGCATCATACTGTTCCAAAAAGCAATAGCTTATTTAACAAAAATATAATCCTAGGTGGGGAGGCAAGACACAGTGGTTCACATATCATCCTTGCTTTGGATCTGTCCTGCGAAAAAACTCACTCATCTCAGCCTTCAGTCATCTCCAAGCATTCATCCCTCTTCTCACATCATCGACCTATATGTACACACTACACATACTCATTCAGAAATCCCAGGGACCCATCCTCTGTTTTTCTTTTGTGTGTCTTTAAATTCTGTGTCTTTAAATCCAGAAAGCAGAATCTTTCTGGATATTTAATCTGTATATGTCCCTTTTACCTTTCAACCAATCATGTTTAGCCTAACAGGTTTATAAATTATATTTTACTATTATTAGTGGGTTCCTAGGTGAAAATGTAAATATTAATTTTTAAAAAGCATATTGAAAGTTATGTTGATAAAGAGATCTGTTGTGGATGAATAAAGAATGACACTCACTCTATTAGCTAATTATTGCTGCACCTCAAAACTTAGTGGCTTAAAACTCTAAACACAGTTTCTGTGGGTTAGGAATCCAGCTGCATCTGAGATGAGTTCTCTAGTCTAGGGTATCTGACAAGATTCTAGTCAAGGTGAAAAAATGGGGCTGCCTTCATCTCATAGCTTGACTGGGTAAAGAGTCACTTCTAGCCCAGTCAGCGTGGCTCTGTGGATTGAGCATCTGTCCCCATGGACTGAGAGGTCCCGGTTCAATTCCCGATCAGGGCTGATCAATGTTTCTCTCTCATGTTGATGTTTCTATCTTTCTCTCCCCTCCTCTCTCTCTAAAAAATCAATGAAAACATTTTTTTTTTTAAAAAGAGCCACTTCTAAACTCATTTCTTTAGTTGTTAGCAGGACTTAATTACTCATGGGTTGTTGGACTGAAGGCGTCAGTTCTTCACTGGCTGTTGGTAAAAGACCACCTTCAGTTACTTGCCGTGAGCCCTCTCTAACACAGCAATTTCCTTCACCAATGTGTGCAAGTAAGATGGAAGTCATAATTTTTTCAACCCTAATCTCAGAAGTGACATTCTATTACTTTTTTCATATTCTGTTCATTAGAAGAAAGTCAGTAGGTCCAGCCATACTCAGTGGGAGGGGATTACACAAGACATGAATGGCCAGGAGGTGGGGATCATTGGGAGCCATTATAGAAGCTACCTACCACACCCACAGATCTGGCCAGTGGAATTCCAGTAGGCTCTGCCATTTGGAATAAAAGCCGAAGCCTACAAAAGGAAGAGCAAAGGAAATAGATCTTCCAAAGCCTTTGTCCTTTTTGACAAACAGATAAAGTTACCCTTAAACTTGTAGGGAAAAAAGCAAAATTACTGAATAATATTGCTACCTGGGTGCATTTAACATAGAAATGAATAGAAACTTTATCAGAGAGCATCAGGCCAGTACAGGATATCCCTCAGGGGATCAAACAGTTGTACTATAAAACAAGGGGAACAGCTTTGTGCGTCCTCTTGAATGAAAGGGCAACAAATCAGATGGTGAATAGAGGGCCTACCCAGCAGTCATGTTCTTTCTGCACTATAAGAGAGTTTTCTGCCTTTGAGGATAATGGGAAATAAATTTTCAGATAAGTCACAATCTTGATTTTAATTTGGGGTGTCATTTCAATTGTTTCATTGACTAAAATTTTCACCAGAATTGCCAGCAACACCAGACTAGGAAATGTGTGAGATATAGGTATAACCAAGAGCCTTCTCTGAGAGAGAGAAGTCTTTATGGGAAGGAAGTTATGATTCCAGCAGACTCCAATACAAGGCAGAATGGTGAAGAATTCTGCAACTCTATAAAAGCCGCAACCCTGCTCCTTGAGTCATTCCAAGATCCAGCACATGGGCATTCCCTGAAAGATTATGAGAAATGCAGAATCTCAGCTCCATTCCAGAGCTATGAGTCTGAATCTGCATTTTAACAAGCTCTCCAGGGCCCTGATGCACAGTAGAGTCTGAGACGCACTGCGACAATGGAACTTCCAAGAGCTTTGAGAGAACTGTGATGAGGAAGACTAAGTTCAAAAGGTAACATTTCATTTGAGTTGAACCTGATGAGATGTGTATGATTTTAGCAGACATGATTTCAAATGGACAATAAACATGGAAAGGTGTTCAATCTCATTAGACATCAGGGAAATGAAAATTAAAATCAAAATGAGATACCACTATTCACCCACCAGAATGGCTAAAATTAAAATGATTAACTACCAAACGTTGATGAGAATATGAAAGAACTGGAATTCTCATACACTTTTGATAGGAGGCTGAATTTGGCAATTCCACTCTGTACTAATTATCTGTTGCCTTGAAAACAACCAGAAAACCTCAATGCTATGCAATAAACATTTATTTAGCTTACAAGTTTACAAGCTGATACTGTAGCTGGGCTCCATAGGGCCTATCTTTGGGTCTCAGCAGGATTCACCCATGTATTTGGCATTCCCTCTGCTGGGCAATGGGACCATAAGCCACATGTTTGTCACCTTATTTTAAGCTCTACTTGCATTATTCTCAAGGTGATGGCACAGAAGCAAGAGCAAGGAAGCGCAACAGCACAAGTGCTCTGTAAGCCTCTACTTCAACTATTGTTGCTAAAATCCCTTTAGTGAAAAGAAATCACATGACAAAGTCCAGATTCAGAATGAGAGGACAGTACACAGTTATATAGGGATGGTGTAGATGTAGGGAGGGCTGAAGAATTGGGGCTATTAAAGCAATAAATCTATCACATATAGAAATATCTGCACATGTGCACTTAGAGACATGAAAATATATATAACGTTACTAGTGATGTAAATGCAAACCACCCAAGTGTCCTTCAGTAGAATGGATAAAGAAATTGTGGTATGGTAATGAAAATGAATGAATACAGCTATATAAAAACAATATGCATGAATTTTATAAGCATAATATTGAATAAAATAATTCAGTCACAGAAAAGGACAGTATGTATAACACATTTACATGGGTTCAAAATCATATATAACTAATCACAGTTTTAGAGAATGCTTGAACAGAGAATAAAGCTATTTTTTAAAAGCAAGAGAAGTATTTATAAAATTAATTTTAATAAGAATAAAAATTATGGCTGCACCTGCCAATGCAGATGGGGGTCATAATTAAGAGAGACCCTGAAGAGGGTTTCTGAGGTACACTTTCTATTTCTGATGCCTTAATGTTATCACTTTGTGATAATGTATTAACCTATAAATTTTTATTTTCACATTTTTGCAGGTTTTGTTTCATAATAAAAAGTATGAAAGGAAAAGGTTTTGTGAACTTTCTTTATAGATTTTTTTTCTTCTGGATATCACACAAAAACAATAAGCCAAACAGAAGGGAAAAAAATCTACCAAATCCATTTTCAGAAATATCAAAAAATAAATATATTTTTCAGTCTTTAAAAATGTGAGATTTTAAAAGAACTAGAATGGCTAAGAGGAACTGCAGTGAGAAGAGGTGGGGAAGAGAGGAAGGAGAAAATTCTGATTTTCATTATAAACCTCATAGAACTAATTGGCTTTTTTTTTTTTTTCCTTTACTGATTTTAGAGAAAGAGGAAGAGAAAGGGAGAGAGAGATGGAAACATCAATGAGAGAGAACATTGACTGGCCACCTCCTGCATGTCCCCCACTGAGGATTTGGCTCACAACTTGGGCATGTGCACTGACTGGGAACCCAACCGGCGACCTCTTGGTGCATGGGTCAATGCTCAACCACTGAGCCACACTGGCCGGGCACTAATTAGCTTTTAAAACTATGTATATGTATAATTTTGATTTAACAATTTTTAAAGGATTATAAAATCAACAAAATTATTTTCATAAGTATAGTTGCAATAGTATCAAAAAAGCCTTAAAAGCAATAGCTCAGTCAAACCCTTCAGTCACTGGTTGAACTTTTTTTTGTCTGTGGGAATTTCTCAGAAAGAATGAAAGCATACCCCTCCCACATCACTTTCTGTTCTCTCCTCCTAGAATCTTCTTGAGGTTTCATGAATGACTGCATCTCATTCCAAAATAATTCTTATGTTTGGTGACTGTTGAAACCGAAATGGAAGAAAAGTATTTTATTACAATGAGAAACTAGCAATTGTGAGAAAAGTAGTTCTCAATTTTAGGAAATAAAGATGCCCTTTCAATCATGCAAGCTGCATCCTGTCATTCAAGGCCTTTGAGAAACAAAAGATGCGTCACAGGCTGCATGTGCTACTATAGAGGATTGTGGCTCTTCAACAAGACTTGGCTAAAAATTGTGAAACTGAGTTGATTTCTTCTGGCCAACTCCTCCTCAGAGGAATGGAGAAGGGTGCTCTGTGAGACAAACTATGTAGCATGGAGTAGGGGTTAGGGGAGAACAGGTCTATTTAATGGACCTTCTAGTCCATGACCAAAATACTTTGCAGACAAGCAGAAGCCAATAGAACCTTTACGGTTGATGCCTCAGTCTCCTGCACCACGTGACTTTACTTCCTGCGGGAGGGAAGTGGGAGAGAGGGAGGCCAAAGAATTCTTCCACAGGTTCATTGTCTTGTATTCTTACAGCCTGCCAAAAATGCAAAGGTTTTTGTTCACGATAAGAATATTGACAATTTACATTATTCAAAATATGGTTTCAAATGGGAAAAAAGTTTTCTCTGAATTCCGTTTAGTCTCTTAAGCTTCATGGTTTCTTTACATTCCCAGATACATTTCAGCTGATGACAAAATATGTAGACACTTTTATTATTGGAACCAGTGTGCAGTGTTTTGATAATTTTGACCAAAATCTAAAATTTGGACAACATTTTACACATAATTAAACTTTTTAAGCATATCAGACTTTGAAAGGAAAAAATATTTTTAGAAATAGTTGACTGTTGTTCATGAAGGATTATGTTGCTACATGAACTTTTTCTATAATTGCTATTACCAGAAGACATTAGTCATTTTCATTCTGAACAAAGATAGTAAAAAAAAATAATAATAATAATGGAAAAACTCATTTCGTAGTCATACATTGAACCCATTCCAAAATATAAATTTATTTAGATGACAGTATAATTAAGTCTGTGCAGATTATTGCCTTAAATTTTAAAGCAGAAAATATAAAATACTTGCCAAAAATTATGTAATCATATTGGTTGTGCCATATTGTGTATTTGGTTGAATTAAAACAATGAACTTTTTTTCAGACACTAAAAGCTACTTCAGATGGGGTGAGCTTTAGATTACATTGCTATGAGGACATATAAATTTTGCCTAGAAAAATACCAACTGTATCACATAATATAAATGACTCATGTCATGCTGCATGGCTCATTAAAAATCACATCCACCCACCTCTTTCCTTCAGTCTCCACTTTTCTGAGTATCTGGAGACATTGAAATGTACCATCTTGCTCTTAGAACTAATGTTCTGGAACAGAATATTGATTTATCCCTATAGCTATTGACCTTTTGATTTTTAGGTCCACGTCAGTCCCACACTAAAGATGGGAACAGTGGCTTGGCTGTCACGTCTCAGCTCTTGCTGTCTTTACTGCCATGTAATTATCTGACTAATGGCATTATTCAGAAAACTACCCACCACTTTGAGCATTTATGGCCTTCCGCCATCCTTAGAAATACCAAACTATTTCTGTGAATGTAAGTGCTGCTTTAAAATCTTTTTAAGTGTGTCTTTTTGTGATTCTTGACTTATTTTTATCTCCATCCTATTTACATATTTAACAATCTTGTTTTTCTTTCTTGACTTGAGTTTAATTTGTAAAGTTCCTTTAAGGCAATAGTTCTCAACCAGTTACCATTTTGCTCCCAGGGGACATGTGGGTGCTGCTGGACATCCTAAAAGGCATAAGACTGGCCTGCAACAAAGAACTATCCGCCCAATGTCCACAGTACCAAGATTGAGAGACCCTGTTTTAGAACCTGGGAGAAAAGGTGATAATAGCCTTGCTCAAAGTGATCAAAATAAGATCCAAGCCACTGGTGTTGCAGCATGCAGCCAAGACTCACCTGCAAAAGTCCCTGAGAAGAAAGAAAATTGAAATAATGAGATTTTAAAATGTCATTATATGAAAATTGGTTGAGAGAGATAAAGCCTGCAAGGAAGCCAACATGGCAACGGCGTTATTAAAATCTACATTGAAAGTAAAAAGAGAAGTTTAGCTTTGTGGATAAAAACACAATCTTTGCTTATGAAGAACAACTTGAGCAGCTTTTCAAGAATGTAGAGAAAAAGAACAAAGGTATTTAAATGATCATAGAGAAGAAAGAAATGAGAATTATAGATATACTTCCAGAAAAAAATCACTACAGTTGGAAGCAAAGCAATTTGTAAAGACTCATATTTAAAGTACCAGGAAAATAATGAAGAGACTCATGCCAAGCTATCTCCTGTAATAATGTTGAATTATAAGGATATAGGAAAAAATCCTACAAATTATGTACAAAAAAACATGAGTGTTCTCTCTATTGCTAGTAAAAACCTAGATATTTCCTAATGTCCAATAATAGATGAGTCAAATGATCATATATCCATATAATGGAATATTATGCAACTATTAAAATTATTTTTAAAACTATGATTTGTAAAATGATTTAATAATGTAGAACTTCTAAATATATTATTCTAATTTTAAAAAGAAGGTAGAATTGTAACATGATCTTATTTTAAAGAAAAATGCATATGGATGTACTTAAATCTCAGGAAATTTGCCAAAATGGTGACAGAGATCATGCCTGCTCAATTTTTATGTTTTCTTGGTACATTATGCATTTTCCAAATGTTCTACAAAGACCATACATTGTTTGAATCGGTGGGTTTTGTTTTAGTTGTTTAAGAAGCAGCTGAATGACCTGAGACACATTTGGAAAATGAACAGAAAAAAAAATTAAGTGAGGTTATTCATGAGTACAGAAATTACCGGCAGTAATTTAGGACATTTTTCTCTTCAAATACTTATTTTTTGCCCTCTTTCTGATTGCCAGTTTGAGCTATAAGGGAAGAAAATCCCTAGAATTCCCTTTAATCAATGTTTCTTCATTTCCACCAAGTTCTAGTGATTTTTCTTTCCAAGAAGCAACTGACCCTGCTTGAGTGCTCATGTTAACTCTCAGGAGCACAATAAATTAATTATGGGGAATGAAAAGAACAGGAGAGGGTTCTTTGGCAAGTAACAGGTTTTGGCAAGTTTTTGGTAGACATAATATTGTACACTCACTATATTTAAATTCCCTTAATATAAAAACTTTTAAGGGAAAAAGATCTGTATGGTAGCATGGAGAGAGGGTAACTATGAAGGAAAAAAGAAAGAAAGAAAAGAGCCCCCAAACTTGCAAAAATTAGTATAATGGAGAGTAAAAGATATAGATTGAAACAAATTAATTAGATGTTGATATATAAAGCCATAAACCCACCCAATGTCATTCTTTACCTGTCACACAAAGGCAAGTATTTACAACCCCACCTACAGACAAAATGTGGGGATAGTCTGTAAAAAAAAAAAAAAGAAAGAAAGAAAGAAATTTAGGACAACTTTTATGAGTGTCAGCAACACTGGACAAATCTCCCACATGATAGTATTTGTGGTACCAGCACAAGCACCATCTATTTAACAAACAAGGCCCTGCCTCCCTATGGAGACAGAAAAATAAATAAAAACCATCTATGAAATGAAAATGGTTACATTATACTGTAGTCTATTAGGTGTGCAATTGTATTATCTCTTTAAAAAAATGTACATATTTTAATTAAATGTATTTTATTGCTAAAAAATCCTAACCATCATCTGAGTCTGTTGGGCAAGTAACACTGATAGACTTGCTCAATGCAGGGTTGCCACAAATCTTCAATTTGCAAAAAATGCAATATCTGGGAAGTGCAATAAAGCAAAGCACAATAAAACAAGGTATGATTATATTTTAAAAGATACCTTATATCATTACTAAAAATGGAAAACCACTGTCATTTAGACCAAAATCTAAACAATGTTATATTAAAGTCTCTTTATATGCTATTGCCTGTCAAAAAATTTTTTCAAAAACAAAATAGAAATCAAAATGGCATCTTCTCATTCAAAACAGTTAATGCTAGAACACAATATACCAATATCTTTAGAGTTCTGAAAGAAAAGATTTGCAACCTGAAAGTCAATTTCCAGAAGAACTATAAATCAATCAAATGCGGGAATAAAATAAAGACATAAATCAAATGTGAAGGCAGAATAAAGATATATCCAGACATGGAAAAACACAGAAAGTTAATGCCTACATATTCTTTCTTAGGAAGTTCTGTCAAAAGACAGAGTCTATATTTATAATTGATGCAACAAAAAAAATATGTACATGTATTTTTTTTCATTTCTTAAACAATGTATTATTTTAAAAGCCTGCCAAAAAGAAGAAAAAGTATAGTTTCTTATTGCTCATGAGAGTTATATAGCAGAATTTAATTTTAGATTTTAGTAGGCTTCACAACTAAACTCTTGCTAAATGAAGAGTTTCTAGTAATATTATTTCCAAATGTAGGCAAAAGTGTTAAATATATGAACTTGGTGTATAAGGCTTTCTTTTTTTCTTTTTTTTTTTATTACAGTTGACATTCAGTATTATATTAGTTTCTGGTGTACAGCATAGCAGTTAGACATTTATATAACCCATGAAGTGATCCTCCAATAAGTCTAGTACCCACTTGGTATCATACATAGTTATTGCAATATTATTGACTATATTCCTTATGCTGCATACATTTATTATATAAAGTTACAAAAATAAGTAATAAAGTAACTGAAAGTAGTAATACAACTGTATTGAGAGAAGGGAATGAGAGGGATGATGATATAAGTAAGCTAAGTCATCAACTATCATTCCAGAAAATTAGTATTTAGATAGATAAATATAAACATCAAAATATTTCAAAGTAGGAAAGATAAAAGAGTGTGGGGAGAGTGAAAAGACAAAATATGGATGTTTTTTATTGGTATAAGTCCTTTTCTACATTATTGTGAATTGTGCACATGAATAATTTTTTCAAGTTATAAAACTTTTAAATAAATTGTAGGTTAAGATATAGAGATAGTACATAGAGTCAACTCAGAGAAGTTCAGTTATTAAAGGAAGCAGAGAAATGGGAAAATAAGTTGATAGAGATGAGGTGGGAAAAGATGTCAATTGGTGTTTTCCCCATAGAAAATTAGTATATTAGTACATTTAATGGAATGACAGAGAAATTAATAATATTTTTGTGCCACATTCATTTCAGGTAATAGGCAGTACCCAAGCTAATTATGAGGTAAGGACCATTTTATAAAGAAACCGTGACCCTCAGACCCTCAGTAATGTCATCCTTCTCCATCTACGATCTCTACATATTATACTTACCTTCAAACCCTGAAGTGTAGCATCAAAGCTGATTTCCTACTGGAAATCTAAGTTTATTTAAACTGTCTCTGTTGGGAGGCTTCATTTCAAAAGAATTCTCTGTTGTGCTTTTTCAGCCCGATCAAATTATATAACAGATGAAAATGAATCGATATTGGCTGATGTCTTCTTATACTTGATTCAGAGAAGATACACAGTAAAGAAACTACTGGAAGAATTCTAGCTTTTCACAAAGCATCAAATTGACTTATTTGCTCTCTTCTGTAGAGACTGCTCTGCCATCTTAGTACAAAGCCCACGGAGGAATCCTCCTCCCCTCAAAAAATACTAGCCAGAAGTTATGCTTAATAGTTTCATTGCTCTGTGTAACCTTCCCCAGCACTTCTATTTCATTAGAAGTAGGAATGGGGGACAGTTCAGTTAGGAACCCATACCAATTTTGCAGGACTCTGCTCATCATGCCTCAAAGAGCTTTTGGCCAGATAGTAAACATCCAGTGCCACAATCGTAGCCCTGCACAGTCATGTGGAACAGCTGGATTGATTGCCTGACACCCTCTGACAAAAGGCCAGTCTTTGCTTCAATTGCATGTTTAAAAAACGTGTATGTTGACACTTTATTTAAGCTGTCAGTAGTAAGTCTAAAGCTAACGTTCAGTCTGATATGAGACCGAAGAACAAGGATGTCTAAAAGAGGAAGGCTGAAGGTAGTGGGCAAGCAGGTGTTGTTAGGTTTCTAATGATTAAACATGTCACCCTATATTCAAGAATAAGAGTCATTACTGCAAAGTTACTCATGAAATTCATGCCTTTGATTCATGTCAACCATTCGGGTTCAGACTTAGCTGAGGAGGCATACAAGTAAGGTAGGTCAAGAAAAAAATATTTTTCAGGTGCTGCTAAGTCTGTCTATTCTTTATTCACTTGATTTTTACTTCTTACCTCTGCCCCAGGACAAGGTGGGCTCTTCCACTACAGTGGAGGTCGTGGAAACCTAAAGTCATTCAAGCTCTAGGGAGTCATTTAAGCTCCAGGCTGGAGATGGGGTTGACTGACTTTCTTGATCAACTAGGAATGATTTGGGGTGCCTGGCAACAACAAAATAAATTTGGACAATGTCCCAAGGAGCAAATTGATTTTTTCTCATAGAGCATTACTGAACACACAGTAAATGCCTAATAAATATTTGTCAGATAAATGAGCTATCACACCAACCCTAATCAATTGTTAGAAATGACTGCCTGGAGAGAGCCAAAGTGAGTAGGAAGGAGTTCCATAGCACTTATTTATGTCTGCCATGGGCTCTGGAGTGATGAGTGGTCCCACTTGTGCCATAAAGCTGTCATTCCTGTTTCATAAACAATTAAATTTTAAACTGTACTGAATTCCACCAAATAGCTTATAAATCTGGAATTATTCTTCTTTAAAAATTATATTTTAGACATCTTGCACAACTACTTTTAAAGAAAGAATTGAAGAGGAACATGTAGCAAGTTATGTAGACATGTACTGGCTACATTATTGGCTATCTTGGAAATGATTAGTGTAAATATTAAAATATTTTTCTCTTTATACAATTGCAATATCTTTAGAGAGTTATTGCTAGCAAATACATTTCTATTAAGTTTTTTTCCCTACCCATTGTTGGAGCCTACACAAATAAAAATATTCCAATGTCTGCAGAATTAAGTGATAAAATGAATAATACAGTGTTGAATAATGGAGTGAAAGACCTGGATCCATCCAGGTTGTAATGTTGGTTCTATCTCCTGTAGGTTGTGTGACTTTAGGCAAGTTATTTAATCTTTCTATAAAATAAGGATAATAATATTGACATTGCAGGATGGTTGGGAGAACTAGCTGGGATAATGTATATCAAGAAGAGCGCCTGGGGAGGAGTGGGGACTGGGTGGAGGGGGGCAAAGTGGAGGGAATAGGGGACATTTATAATACTGATAACAATAAATAAAAATATATATTTTAAAAAATAACAGCACCTATCACATGGAAGTTACTTAATGAGTTGAAGGTACCATTATGATGTTAAGGAGGACAAAGAATATACTTTTGATGAATGACTTTTGATAAAAGACTTGGGAAAGAGCTAAAATTTCTTAAATATGGACAAAAGAATAAGAAACAGCCCTTGCCGGTTTGGCTCAGCGGTTAGAGTGTCGGCCTGCAGTCTGGAGAGACCTGGGTTTGGTTCCCACTAAGGGCATGTACCTTGGTTGCAGTTTGTCCCCGGCCCTGGTTGGTTGTGCGGGTGGCAGCCACTCAATGTGGCCCTTTCACGTCGATGTTTCTCTCTCTGTCTCTTCCTCTCTCTCCCTCCTACTCTATCTGAGCAAAAAATGAAAAAATGTCCTCGGGTGAGGATTAAAAAAAAAAAGAAGAAGAAGAAAAGAAACAATGCCTGCCTTTCCATTTAGAAGTCATGGCATAAGTATTTCTTATGATATCAAAGCAGTCTGACTTTGTGAAGGATGACTCCAATGAAATAGAGAGTTAGGGAGGTGGGGATGGGAGGGATGACCTGGGGTAATAACTGAGAAAGCAACTAGTGAAATGAGTAGAGCTGGTAAATGTTCATATCACTGAGCTCAATGGGCCACCACCTCTGCTCTGGATGAATTGAGAGCTGAAGGACTCACTCAGAGCAGAAATAGATATTTATTGGAGACTCAGCAATGGGCACTTAATGTAAAGCAAAGGAAAAAGTGGAAGTTGGCTGGAGTTATTAGAGGCAGTATTACTCAGTCCAATTGTTAAAACAGCAACAATAATAACAAACTCAGTAGTTTACAAAATAAAGTTTTATTTCTCACATCACCATCCACTGTGGGTGGACAGTGGGGTTAAGGTGGGGAAGACTCTGTTCCATGCAGCCATCTAGAGACACTAGGCTCTTTCTTCCTGAGACTTCCAGGTCCTAAAGGACCTCAGAGTTCACCACTGGGTCCTCTGTACTGGGCTGGCAGATGAGACTAAGAGGATCTCATAGGAGTGAAAGAAAGAGGAAATAGGAAAAGGGGTTAACTGAACACACACAGAGGTAGCAGGGAAAAGGGACAAAGGGAAATAGCCAGGATGTGCAACACAGGGGACTGTGAAGTGGACACCACAGCCTGATGCCTGGAAAGGACTCTTGGAAGTCAGATGAGAAAAAGTCTCTCATAGCCATGGCATCTTTACAGGCTGTCAGGAAGTGGATTCTGAAAAGCCCCACCACACACACACACACACACACACACACACACACACACGCACGCACAGAGGAAGTGGTCACAGCACCAAATCTACTTTGGTCTGAGTCACTAGACCAAGACAAACCAGACAGAATCAAGTGGTCTGATCTTCAAGGCAAAGACTCTGAATGGTGTCAACAATGATGTTTTTACACTCTTTTTCATATTTTCAAAACACAATGAGCATATACATGAATAATTGTAAATGCTTTAACATGTAATTAAAAACATAGAAATGGTTAGGGGATCAAAAAAAGAGAATCAGATGATCTAGGGAAGAGGACAAAAACCTTTTAAGGGTTTTTAACATTTCAAAGGAATCCTGAAACAATTTCAGAATTTGTAAACTATTCCAAGTCCTCACCACTGTTTGTCATTTTGGCCAACCCTGTTGGCTTCCCTGATGTGACCAGCCGTTAGAACACATCATTAAAATGGGGTTTCTTGGCTTATTTCAGAAACAGCAGGGAGGAGGGAAAATAGTTTACTTTTGTAGCAAGGCTGGATAGAGAAGGAAGTTCAGAAAGTAAAGCAGAGTGATGGCAGCAGAAAAGAAGAGAAGCAGGTCAGGTGGCAGCCTGAGGGGAGTAAAGGAAGAATAAGTAGCCCTTGTGAATTCCCCAGATAGCCACAGGCAAAACTATTTGGGTCCAAACTCTGACCTTAATGGCTCTTCCTAAGACCAAGGACACCAGCTGCAGCCATGTGTCCTCTGTCAACAGGGAGAAGGGTAGGACTAGCTCTGAAAGTAGAGAACACTGTGGGTTGATTGGTTTGAGGGAGATTGGGGAAAGTAAACTAGTAAATTATCTCAAGAATTATTAGTTGGGTTATACCCTTCAGCCCATTAATTTTAATCCTCCTAATTTTGTTAAATGGATTAGTCAAAAGAATGAGAAATGTGTAAATACTAAGGTTTTTGTGGCTGTATTAGGGATATAATTTTATTTTTCATTACCCCACTTTTCTGGGAACTGCCTTTCACATTATACACTTTTCATGGGAGCAATCCTTGTGTCGATGTGAATCTGCCTCTACTCCCACTGTGGCCAAGGGTGGGGACTCGGCTCTTATCTAGACAACAGCGCCTGGCCACATGGGTTGGTCCAGAGATGAACATCTGATTTTACAATAGCATCTCCATCCTTCCCTGGGAAACCAAACAGAGGTGGTTTCTCTTCAATGCTCAAACTACAATGAGTAAAATTCTGGAATTTGTAGGCAGCTGTGTTCTCTGTCATTTGGGCTGAGAAAAGCAGGAAGTCTGGCTAGAGCAGGAGAGGGAAATTTAACAGATGCACAGAGGGGCACATGGAGCAAACAGGAGAAGAACCCCTCAAACTGCTGCAATGGTGCTGAGACTCAGCCTCATCTTGGCCCTTTTTTAAGGATTGGTTACTGAAATCTTCTGAATTTCATGAATTGCCCCAGGATTCATTTCATAAAGTTAACCTATTTCAGGAAAAATTCCTGTCGATAGCAAATCACAGACCCCCAATTAATACAGATCAAATTTTTATATAAGGGTAATGCATTAAAAATAACTTAAATAGATGTCAGTGGGAAAACTGTTAAGTGAAAGATGTTGCAAAATTATGCTTCTATTAAAATTGTACTCATGGGACTTCCGGTCAAGATAGCGGTGTAGGTAAACGCGGTATCGCGTCCTCCCACAACCACATCAAAGTTACAACTAAATTACAGAACAACCATCATTCAAAACCACCTGAAATCAAGCTGAATGGAAGTCTGACAACTATGAAATTAAAGAAGAAGCCGCCTCGAGACTGGTAGGAGGGGCGGAGGCATGACGGGCTGGTCCCACACTCACGTGTGGCGGATAAAAATCAGGAGGATACCTGGGCTGGGAAGGTCCTCCCTGAGGACTGAGGGCTCCCCGTCCCACACCAGGCACCCAGCTCAGGGTTCCAGTGCCAGGAAGAGAAGTCCCCATAACTTCTGGCTGGAAAAACCAGCGGGAACTGAGGCTGAGGCGGCTGGAGCCCCCAGCAGCTCCTCTTAAAGGGCCCGCGCACAACTTACTTGGACTCGCACCCTCCAGGCTCCAGCGTGCGGGAGGGAGCCTGAAAGGCACCAGAGTCCTATGGGGAAGAACTGAGCTGTTTGGCATTGGAGCGAGGGCTGGAGAGGCAGCTTTCTCCTGGACAGACGTGCTATCAGAGGCCATTGTTCCTTTGGTGAACCCTTCCCTGGGCTGGCAGATGCCGCCATATCTGGGACTCCAGCAACCTGGCTCACACTGTTTGCCCTGCCCTGGTGATTCCCTGAGGCCCCGCCCCACCCAACTTCCAGGCCCACCCAAGCTGTTGCCAGTTGCTTTACCATAGGATTGGCCTGTCTTGGATCCTGCTTCAGCTTTTCCTAAATTCTTTCAAACAAGCAGCATCTGGTCTCAGCTAGCCCCATACCTCTCGCTAAGTAATACATAGAAACAAACACAGGGAGGCAGCCAAAATGAGGAGACAAAGAAACAGGTCCCAAATGAAAGAACAGAACAAAACTCCAGGAAAAGAACTAAGTGAAATGGAGTTAAGCAACCTAACAGATGCTGAGTTCAAAACACTGCTTATAAGGTTGCTCAGTGGACTTAGTGAGAACCTCAGTGAACTTAGAGAGGGCATCAAGGGCATAAAAAAGGACCAGTCAGAAATGAAGGAGGCACTAACTGAAATAAAGAATAATTTACACAGATTCAATAGTAGAGTAGGTAAATCCAAGAAACAAACCATCGATTTGGAATATAAGGAAGCAAAAAATACCCAATCAGAACAGCAAAAAGAAAAAAGAATCCAAAAAAAATGAGGATAGTGTAAGGAGCCTCTGGGACAACTTCAAGCATGCCAACATTCGCATCTTGGAGGTACCAGAAGGAGAAGAGAGATAACAAGAAATAGAAAACCTATTTGAAACAATAATGGCAGAAAACTTCCTTAACTTGGTGAAGGAAACAGACATACAAGTCCAGGAAGCACAGAGAGTGCCAAACAAGATGAACCCCAAGAGGCCCACACCAAGACACATCATCATCAAAATGCAAAAGGTTCAAGACAAAGAGAGAATCTTAAAAGCAGCAAGAGAAAAGCAGTTAGTTACCTATAAGGGAGTTCCCATCAGACTATCAGCTGATTTCTCAAAAGAAACTTTGCAGGCCAGAAGGGAGTGGCAAGAAATATTCAGAGTGATGAAAAGCAAGAACCTACAACCAAGATTACTCTATCCTGCAAAGCTGTCATTTAGAATCGATGACCATATAAATATAAAGAGTTTCCCAGACAAGGAAAAGCTAAAGGAGTTCATCACCACCAAACCATTATTACATGAAATGTTGAAGGGTCTTCTTGAAGAAAAAGATAAAAAAATATGAACAAACAAAGTAGCAATAAATACATATCTATCAACAATTGAATCTACAAACAAAATGAACAAGCAGAACAGAAACATTCTCATAGATACAGAGAACTTTTGTTGGGTACCAGATGGGTGGGGGCTGGGGGGAGGGGTGAAAAAGGTGAAGGGATTAAGAAGTACAAATTGGTTGTTAGAATGACAAATCTCAAAGGGAAGCGGGGTTCGGGGGTGGGAAGAAATAAACCAAAGAACTTATATGTATATATGCATAACCAATGGACACTGACAACAGTGTGGGGAAAGGCAGGAGGGGGGCAGGAATGGGGAGGAGGAGGTCAATGGGGGGAAAAATGAGGAACATCTGTAATACATTCAACAATAAAGATAAGTTAAAAAAAATTGTACTCATGAAAACAACACAGCAATGTAGCAAATGTTTATGTGAGCAAATCAGAACACTAAACTGTATAAACATTCTATTTGCAACTTTGCAAAAGACTGTATATCCTTAAATATTAGAAGAGAGAATACAATCATTAAAATGTTAGATAATGTTGTATCATATTGCAGCAATCAAAATTAAGTATAATCAGAAAGTAAATAATTATATGTATATATACACATATAAATAATTATATATTTTCTGTGTTACTATTAAACATAATCAGTTAACTACAGTGTCAGGAGAGCTAGTAGAAGGAATACATGCAGCTCAAAAGGAAAACCAGCACATAGCATGATGTGAAAGAAGATCTGTGTCTGTCCCACACTGGCTAGAGCGTCCTAGCATACGCTGACCACACTTTCACAGGGCTCTCCTGTGGCCTGGTCACCTACGAATGTGAACAGTGCCCAGTATCTGTTCAGAAAAGTCGGGGAGGAAGCAGCCTCAGTCCCACTGTTTTGCATGCAGACAAAACTAAAAAGCAGCTTTCCTTCTCCATCATTTGCTGCTCAAACCTTAGCTCCTACCACATCCTGGATGAGTGACAGCACACTGCTTCGATGCACGAATTAATTGTCAAGGCACACATCACAGCCAAGGAAGGAAAACCAGAGGTTTAAAACTCTGTTATTCCCATCCCCTCTGATAAGAAAAAAAAAAAAAACTTTCATAGAGGCATTTATTTTTATTTTCTAAAATCCACTGAATTGTTATTTCTAATCTGCATGCCTTACTATGTCACTATGAAAATAAAGGAGAACTTTAATCATTTCAATCCTGAGGATGGGCACATAATCACTGAATTAGATACAGCATCTGTAGCTAACACAGTCTACACCCTTCAGCTAATAACAGCTGTTACCAAGACTCCACTCGTGTGAGTACTATGTCCCATGCCTTACAAATGTAATCCCACGGAATCTTGAGACAATCCTCTGATGCAGGCATCCTTACCCCCACTGTACAGATGATGAAACTGAGAGTAGAAAAATTTGAGTACCTAGCTCAAAGTCACAATGCTTATAAGTACAGAATTAGAGTTCAAAACCAGGACTTCTGCCACTGCAAAATGTATCTGTTTCCACTAATTCTGACACAGCACATATTTAATGATGATTAATTATGATAATGATGATGATGATGATGATGATGATGATGATAGCAAGGTTTCCTGTGGAAGCAGAATTAAATTCATTCTGCATGACCCTTAAGTAGTAGACACGAGGAGGAACAGATGATCCCTGCTGCCACAGACAAGCAGAGTTGTGCAGTCTCAGAGCTCAGAGCTGACTGAGGACCAGGAAGCTCAGATTAGAGCAAGCTGGTCACTGAGAGTGTAAGCAGAGGCTGTATGCAGCTCTGCTCAGCTGGAAGGTTGAGCGGTGGGAGAAGAAAGGATTTTCAAGACTCTATTTAAGCATCAATTTCTTTGACCCTGTGATTTTGAGATTCTATGATGATGGTGGTGGGGCAAGGTATTTTTAGCAGCAAATCACTTGATTTCTCAGTTTCCTCATGTTCTACTAAGACCAGAGACCACCCCAGCATTCTCCTTCCAGCTGTGTGGGTGAGGAGCCAGACTGCATGCTGAGCAGAGTCTTCAAATCTTCCATTTGCATTATTCCCATGGTAGCTCTTTTCTCTGCCTTACATATTGGACTTTCGTGTAAGAATATATTTGGAGAAAAGGTTGCACTTGCTTAAAAAAAAAGTAGGTACAGTGTTTGAAAACCTCTGAATAAAGTGATCTCTACACTTTTAAAAGAAGAATTTTCCACTTGCAACAGCACTTGCCAAAGCAATAACCAAACAGAACGCTTTGCTTCATTATAACTGAAGCTCTTAAACAACCGTCAACTTTGAGCCATCCACCAGTCAAAGTTGATAAAAGGATTAAGAACTTTGAATACCTCAATATGCCAGAATCTTCCTGGACCCGATGGAATGATCTTATCTAACCAGTGTGCAATGGGACTTGTTGAATCAGCCATGTATAGACTCTAGGACTCATCTTGTCCTATCGAGTGTAAACTTTCAGTCATTTTGTCACACATAAATCACCTGACTTTTTCCACTTGGTGAACAACTCAGAATTTCTTCAGCGAACTCTGTTTCCTTATCAGGCAAGTAAAACTCCGCACATGTTTTGTTATCCCTAAAGCGGGCACTACTTTCCTTTATCAGCTTCCTCCTTCCTGCCTCTGCCATGCTGGGACATTCTTGAACATACTGTGGAGATACCCACTAGGTCTGTGCTGCTCTTTCCTAAGCCATGTGTGCAGGAGGGTAACCACCTCCACAGCAAGCTCTCAAAGGGTGATGAGCATGCACATAGGCAGCAAAGTTACATAGGATAATGCATGCATGGCAAATATAATCACCCATCTTCCTGTAACTTAAAGACAGGGTTACATTACAGTGAGACATTTTCACTTCTGCATTGACTTACTAATACAAAACTAAGAGATAGAAGCAGTGTTTTATTTGAGATAACTGGCTAATTTGAATCGGATTTTTAATCATCAGAATTTTTCAACTTTTTCCTCTAAAACTTTTTATTAAGGTTTTATCTTGAGAAGACAAACAGGCTTCATAGAAAAACTAAAACAAGTTATGAAACTCAGGAAGACCTTGCTGCCCCCACTGAGGAGAGACAGCTTTCTGACCTTCATACAAGTCAGACCAGTTCCCTCCTGGGCATTCAAATATCTCTATATAGTATATTCTTTTTTCAGCTTGGATTTTATCAGTGTGATTTGGAGAGCTGTCCTCCCTTCCACTCTGACTATATTCAGATTCCTTCCTGCATGTAATATACACTCGGGCAGCTCTGTGAGAAGAGAAGCCTCTGCAGAAAGAAAAGAACTAGTTGGCTGGCTAATAGGTCCTGGGTTCTGGCAGCCAGGAGTAACTCTCGTGGGTTGATGAGTTAAGGTGTTAATGGTGAGATCCAGGAGATGGATACAGTGATATTCACTGTAAAATCCTTTCCAGTTTGCTATATGTTTCAAAGTTTGTGTGATAATTTTAGAAAAGGAGTAAATGCTTGATCTATTGCTTAATTGATGGAAACTCTAATCTCTAAATCCACATCAAAAACAAAAATTAGTGAGAGATAGATCTACAAAACTGGAACCGAAGGGTTCTCACTCAGGTCCAACTGCAGTCAGGCCCATTCTTAGTTGTCCTGAATGATGAGACCAATTCATCCTCTCTCTGGCCACCCAGCCCATTTGGCACAAAGGAGAGTAAACAGGCAGCTAGAGGCAGAACTGTGAGGTCTCCACTTTCCTCTTTTCTTTTCCAGGGGCAGCACTTGCTCTCCTCGCCCCACTCCCCGTCAGAGACTCAGTGCCCTACAGCTGTCCCCACCAGCCAAAAGGAAAAGACTTTAGAGCCAGTGTTCTGAGAGTCTCAGTCTTTGCATCTTATGTCCTTCATTTTTCACTTACTTCATCAAAAGTGTTTTAACAACCAAACAAGCTGGTGTTGAAGATTTATGCATAAATACATCTGAGCCTGAGGAAGGTTTCTTCTACATGACACCCCAAAAAGCTTAAGCTGTCACAGAGCAGAGAAGGTCCCAGGTCTGAGCTGGAAGGCTTTTAGAGTTTATACAGTCTAACTGCCAGCTGTCTAGTTAGTGTGAACCTCCAGGACAAGCCTGAGCTATGAAACACTGTGGTATCCAAGCTTGTTTAAGAATCATATATTGTACCTTGGCCGGTTTAGCTCAGTGGTTAGAGTATTGGCCCATGGACCTGAGAGTCCCGGGTTCACTTCCCGCCAAGGACATGTGCCTTGGTTGCAGTTTGTTCCTGGCCCGGGTTGGGGTTGTGTAGGTGGCAACCACTTGATGTGTCTCTCTCACATCGATGTTTCTCTCTCTCTCTCTTCCTCCCTCTCTCCCTCCCGCTCTATCTGAAGATAAATGCAAAAATGTCCTTGGGTAAGGATTTAAAAAAAAAAAAGTAAATAAATAAAAGAATCATATATTGAAGCCATAGGCAGTGGTTCTCAACCTTCCTAATGCCGCCACCCTTTAATATAGTTCCTCATGTTGTGGTGACCCCCAACCATAAAATTATTTTTGTTGGTACTTCATAACTGTAATTTTGCTACTGTTATGTCTTAGGTGACCCCTGTGAAAGGGTCATTCAACCCCCAAAGGCGTCGCAACCCACAGGTTGAGAACTGCTGCCATTGAGTAAGAATCTAAATAATTGTCTTTTTCCTCCATTTGTGCTAAGTGGATGTAAGAAGTTGATCAGAACAAACTGTTCTAATGAGCCATAAAATTCTGTAAGGTCCTGAAGACTCAATCTATCTAGAACATTTATTTCTAAGTTACTATGGAACATAATGTGAGATAACAAAATGACCCTACAAAAGACGTTGTGCTCATAAAATGTAAAACACTCAAAAAATATTACATTCAATTTCTCCAATCATTAGGTTTTTTTGTGTGTGCTTATTTTGGAGAGTGTTACCTTGTTGGAAAATACCTTAAGCTTCTCAGAAGCCTCTTGCATAATTTGCTTACAAGCTGGTTTAAACCCAGCTCAGAAAATGTTATGTCTATGGCTTGATTCTTCCTTCCTGAAAAGAAAGTCTTAGGTCTTTTTAACTTATGGAGGATGTAATGCAAGACCTGCTGGAGATTACTGGAGTAGTCAGAAGGCATTCATAGGAGACACATGGAAACCTCTAAGTAGCTCCAAAAAACATAAAATCTTGCTCTACTGGTGATTGGCATTCAGCCACCACAGCAGCAGGGACTACACCAGCTTCGCTTTGGCAG
Organism: Tadarida brasiliensis; assembly: GCA_030848825.1. Classification (NCBI taxonomy): domain Eukaryota; kingdom Metazoa; phylum Chordata; class Mammalia; order Chiroptera; family Molossidae; genus Tadarida; species Tadarida brasiliensis. The sequence continues at coordinate 66,040,247 of CM061262.1, forward strand.
AGATGGGCAGGCGCTCAAATGGGAGGCAACAGGATTACTATCTGATGGTTTTTGCTTCTCAGCAGAAACCATAACATTCCCGGCTACAATCAGATAATAGTATAACTTATTCATGCATCCGTTTCTTCATTCTTTAGACAAGAGACCTGAGGTCAAGAAAGGCTAAGGGAGTTTATCACCACTAGACCTGCCCTACAAGAAATGCTAATTACACTAGTAATTTATGTAGACAGCATACATCTACATATAAACCAAAGAGAAAATTTTAAAATAATGATAAAGCCACCAGCACGCAGTTTTCTGCCACAGCAAGTTCCACCCTTCCTGTTAAGGAGAAGCCAGAGCCTGGTGTGTCCTGACCGGGGATGCAACCCACAACCAAGGCATATCGGGGCAACGCTCTAACCAACAGATAAGTATGGGCCGTAGGAAGAGGATGCTAAAGGCAGATTTCAAATGAGGGGTCTGAGAGTGAGGAAAGCTTACTAGCTACGAAAATGTCTTGATGATCAAGTTACTGTAAAATTTGGGGGAAGATACAACATCATATGACTATTCAGTGACAATCAGGAAAAGGAGCCCTTGACCATAAATTTAAATGATCTATTCTTTGTCACTTTCCTCCTGTCAAACAATGTCCATAATTAGCTTACATGTTGAGATTTTCACTGGTTTGCTGTTAGCATTGCTTATCACCATCAACAAGGAACAACTCACCCACAGTATGTCATTGTACTCTCTGGTGGGCTATAGTAATCTTCAGCTCAGAGATGCCACTCTTAATATAAAAGACAAGAAAACTAACCATAGGGTCATAGGGATAGAAGCAACCATTAAGATCATTCCAGATTAGTGTCCTCAATTTATAGATGAGGTCTAGAGATAATAGGAACTGCCAATGTTGGCACAGCAAGCCTCAGTACACAGATTGGAAGCCAGCTTTTCTGAATCTGAGCCCAGTGTTCATTCCAACATATCACCCTACAAGTTAAAAAATGGATTATATTCTAAAAATTCACCTATATGTTATGTCTAGAATTTTGCTTGTCTAAGAATGGGCTGTAGACTAGCAGCATGAAAGCTTGTTAGTATTGCAGACTCTCAGGTCCCTCTTCAGGCCTACTGAATCAAAGTCTGCATTTAACAAGATCCCCTGGTCATTCATATATATGCTAAATTTTCAGAAGTTTTGCTCTAGACCCAGACTGCATTTTTCCCATAAAAGTAATAACATATCTTCAAAGAGAGATTGACAATAACCAGTTTTTTGTGTTTTTTTTTTTATCCTCACCCGAGGACATTTTTTTCATTTTTTGTTCAGATAGAGTGGGAGGGAGAGAGAGAGGAAGAGAGAGAAACATCGACGTGAAAGGGACACATCGAGTGGCTGCCACCCGCACGACCCAACCAGGGCCAGGGACAAACCGCAACCGAGGTACATGCCCTTAGCAGGAACCGAACCTGGGTCTCTCTGGACCACAGGCTGATGCTCTAACCACTGAGCCAAACCGGCCAGGGCGACAATAACCAGTTTTAACTATATACAGATGCTAAGTATGGAAGATTGTTCTTTAGAACTATATCTTCCAAATATTAACTGAGGGTGCAGGGGGTGCATTTTCCCCAACGAAGTTCTAAGACTAAAATTATTTTCCCCAACTCATATTCCTGATCCCACAACAACTTCATTTTCAAGTTATCTCTGGTAAGAGACAGAGATCAGAGATGTTTCTCCTAGAAAGTCTCTAAAGAAAGGAAGGGGCCCTGGCCGGTTTGGCTCAGCGGTTAGAGCGTCGGACTGCGGTCCAGAGAGACCCAGGTTCGGTTCCCGCTAAGGGCATGTACCTCGGTTGCAGTTTGTCCCCGGCCCTGGTTGGTCATGCGGGTGGCAGCCACTCGATGTGTCCCTTTCACGTCGATGTTTCTCTCTCTCTTCCTCTCTCTCCCTCCCACTCTATCTGAACAAAAAATGAAAAAATGTCCTCGGGTGAGGATTAAAAAAAGAAAAGAAAAGAAAGGAAGGATTTGGTGGGGGGGACGCTGGAGCCTCTAGAACTTTCCAAGGGAAAGTTCCATGATAATGGGCTACATATACAAAACCAGACTCTCCCATAGTGACTATCCCTATGATGTGACAGAAGCCAGGAGCAGTACCAGGTGAGAAAGGCGAAGTCTGCAGAATCTATGCAGAAGCCAGGACAAGGAATCTTAAGAAGGCAGAAGGTGGTGAGAGCTTGTAGCTCCTTGGACAGCAGCAACAGTTCTGGCTCCTGAGCATCAGTAGCTAGAGAGGATCCCTTCAAAGCCTAGTAAAGACATAGCATATAAGGTATGAAGGCATGGTCATTTGTATAAAAGAAGCATTTGTAATTCACGTAGTGATAAGGGGCTGCCTGTGATACCAAGTTGATATTATGAAATAACAGATTTCAAAACTGATTAATAGAAGTACCATGAGACCATTGAAAATTACAGGATTTTTGTTTGTCAACCCACCTTCTCTTACTTTATTTTTTTGCTCCTTATCCTCTTCTTTCCCAGCTCCCCCCACTCCAACACTCCCATTGTTGCAAATGTTAATTATTTTGTTTCTACTCTGAATCTATATAATAATGTGGGTGATCAAAACTCCTCTAGAAATGTTTATGATATTTTTAAAATGACAATATACTTATCACAGACCTTGCTCACGGTCATATATCAGAGCTCAACCAGTCAGCTAAGAGTGGTCCCGTTCCCAAAGTAAGAAACCTATAAAGCACTGCTTTTCTAACCTTAGTGTGCACAAAAATCACTGAGGATATTCTGCAAATAAAGGTTCCCTGGATTCTACCATCAAAGATTTTGATCTGAGGTCATGGTAGTAGAGCCTTGGAATCTGAATTTTTAGTGACTACTCCAAATACGGTGATTCCAATGTAGGTGGTCCATCTACTACACTTAAAGGAACGCCCATGTAAAGGATGTTGGCCAGAAGTTACTTCTTTTTTCTTAAGAGGCAACAACATACCTTCTTTAACATTTCTGTGGAGGGGAGGCAGCTTGCTGGTGATGAGCACCTGGGTGGTTGGGTTGTTGGTGAGATACAGAGCACCAGTCAGTGTGGACCAGTCATGAGTGCTAGGACACCAAAAAACAGGCATGGAAGAAGAAGGTGCTTCTAAAAAAGGATATCCAAAGAGTGGTCATAAAAGGTTATGAGGGCCCCAAAATACTCTATCCACATCCCAGGGCTGGGCCTAGCCAGGCCTTTGAGTCTGGGGTTGCTCTTTCATGGGGATATGATTAGAGCAGACATCGTGGTCACTATGAATGGGAGATAAGGTTCATGTTACTGGATGTTCTGTACTTTAATTCCTGCAATTTAACTCACAAGAAGTACGTCAGCCTTTACCTACCCCAGAGCTCATCATTTCTGTGACACATTTCATACAGCCCCTGGGATCTTAGCATAGTTAATAATGCTGTGACTCAAGCTTAATGCTTTCCAATAATACCCATTGTGTGAGTGTCTTTCAACTGAGTGAGACAAGTCAAACAGTGTCATTTGTATCTTAGCAAAATATATTTCATTTGTATGTATTTACTATTTATTGACAAGCTGAATCTATAGTACTTGAAAGTACACTCTCTGGCCATAAAGTTAAATAAATATATATAAATTCAAAAACTATTTTCTATGTGCAAAGTACTGTGTGCTAGTTCCTTTCTTCCTCTGGGGCCTGATGACATACCAAGACAATAATAACGACACATGGTGGCAAAATTTGGTAAGGGCCGTGGGGAAAAGACAGAATGCCACCAGAGGCAAAGAAGGGGGAGCTCAGGAGAGCCTCATGGAGGAGATGCCATTTGAGGGAAACTGAAAACGGTTACGATTTCAACAGGTTGGAGGGGCTGAGGTGGAGCTGGTGTTTCAGACAGTGTTCAAAGACATGCCGATGGGGCAATACAGGGCCAGTTCAGGGAGCAGGGAGTGGTAGGGAACATATGTAACTTTTAAGGAAACAGTGGAAAAATGAAGTGTAAGTGTGTACATGGCCCATATTTCCAAGAATCAGAAATGTTAGGCTGAGCAGTAACTCCACACATCCAGAAGGTTTCTGAACACAGGGTGAGGAGGGTGGGGAGGGAAGCGCGAATGTGAGCTCTGCATGGAGAGCCTCACTCGGGCAACAGGATGTTAGATGAAGTGGAGCATGGAGAGACTGGGAGCCGAGAGATGAATTAGGAGGCTACTGCTGGAGTCCAGTGAGAGGCGCTGAGTCCGACTGAGAGGAAAGGGGCAAGGGGAGTGGATGCATGAGGCAGTGCAAAGGTAACATCTGCCTTTTAAGCCTTCTGTTCCCCAGTTGTGTTGACATTTGTGGTTGAATAGATTAGTGTCGTGGTTGCAACAAATGTAGATTCAGTGTAAAGGAGGGAGGAGAATGGAGTAAGGAGAGAGGAGAATGGAGGGAGGAAAAAAGGCTAGATGACAGAAGTTTAGTGTATGAGATGCTGTTAGTGCCCTTAGGACTCAATTCTGCCTGCACTCTGCATACATAGCTTCTTTCTGTTGGCTGGGCTTCTTCTGGTGGCCACAGGGAAGTAAGGTACCAGGTACCAAGCAATAAAGATCCTCTGAGTGCCTCCCCCAACCCCCAGTAATGGAAGGCAGGAATTGGTGTAGAAATACCTGTTTTCTCACCCCTCAATGGACAACTGATACCTGTTCTATACAGTCGGTCCCAGTGGGATCGAGCCCTACCTGCCACAGTGGTAACCTGTGTGGTCCTGCTTTCTTTACTGGTCTCCTTTCCTTCCTTGTGTCACTTGCTCCTTCCACTCAGAACTTCCCGGGATTACCTACCAAATTTATTGGATTAATTTATTGGCTTCTTCACAAAATTTGCTTCTAAAAAGACCTAACCCTTGGAGATAGAATCATTTCAAGTGATAACAAGGGAAATGCTGATCATTGGCTGAGGAGTGAGATTAAAGTCACTGGAGATGAGCTGATATTAAAGCTGAAGGATTTGGGATTATACCAGAGGAAAGAATGAGGGGTGGGGCTGAGATGGGATAGACTAAACTAGAATCAGAGATGCAGCAGAAGGGGCTGGAACACCCCGAGAGTGGGCAGAAGAGCTGAGGAAGAAAGACAAGAGGGTGCTACAACAATCATGTCAGCTTTCCAAGACGGGAGGATGCTGAGGGAAGACAGTTGAACCAGATCCTGATCTGATGGGATTAGGTCTTTTCTCACTAAAGGTATTCTTTCCACACCACCTCACTAGTCTCAGGATACAGCACAGTTGCATTGTTGCTGGATTGATTTTGGTTAAATTAATGTTTTCAAAGTGGAAGCTTCACCCTATGGTGAGTTATGTTCCCTGTAAAAATGATATGAGCCAACTACTGTTTTCTGTGCCCAAAATATCCCTCTCTACCTCCTTTACCTAGAAACTCTGCACTGTAGGCCTCTCCTGTTATAATTGTCTCTCCCTGCACCTGTTATTCATTTGTCCATCTTTTCTCTAGGTAGTAACCACATTCTTTGAGGGCAGTAGTCATCATTTGTCTGTGGACAAGTTCCTGGGAAATAGTAAGTGCTTAATAAATGTTTGCTGAGTGTTTAAAATCTGTTGCGTGCTAAGCTCTCCTCTTCCATAGCTGATCTTGCTCAACCCTCACAAAAACATCATAAGATGGATGCATCCCTAGTTTATTGATGAAGAAATTGAAGTTTGGAGAACCTGAGAACTTGGTCAGAGTCATTCAGCTAATAATTGGCAGAGCCTGAATGTAAACTCGGACAAAGGTCTCTGACTTCAGAATCTAGTTTCATAACCATTAAGCTTTCTTCCTTCTCTCAACTCTTTTACTTTCTGTAGACTGGGTGATGTATATAAATACAATGCAATTTTCATCTGGTTTTCCCTTTAAAAAAAAGAACCAATGACTTTAGGGCAAACTCTTTCTGGACATGAGAACAAACACTCAAGATGCCTAACTGATTGATGTGAGGTTCTGCAAGCTGCTATGACTGAATGGGAGAATTACATTATCAGTGATGACGCCTTCCCCAGGGATAAGGTCAAACTGGTCCCCAAAGTGCACAGTGGGTTCTGTGAGGCACTGTCCAGGACTGAAATCTCTACTACTGCCTCAGAAAAGAAGGCTCACAATAAAGGTGACCTTTAGGATAGAGTACTTTAAAGCAGCATTTTTTTAATCCAGAGGTTGTGCTGAATCATTTGCAATAAACTTCATCCTTATTTAATTGACCATCAGGGGCTGAAACAGAACATACATCACCTTGGAAATAATACCTTGCTGTCCTCTAGAATGAGGTTTATAAATTGAATTAATGGCCAATAGGTGGCACTAGTCTCCAGTAGCTATACTATGTGAATTCAAGAACCAAGGAGTAGATATGAAATTGGCCCCTTCTATGAAAAGATGCTCAGCATCACTAATTATCAGAGAAATGTAAATCAAATCCACCATGAGATACCACCTCACACTAGTCAGAATGGCTATTATCAAAAAGTCAACAAATAATGTGTTAGTGAGGATGTAGAGAAAAGAGAACCCTTGTGCACTATTGGTGAGACTACAAACTAGTGCAACCCCTATGGAAAACAGTACAAAGATTCCTAAAAAAAAAAAAATATATATATATATATATATATATATATATATATATATATATATACACACACACACACACACACACACACACACTACCATACAACCCAGTACTTTCACTTCTGGGTATTTATCCAAAGAAAACAAGATCACTAATTCAGAAAGATATATGCACCCCTATGTTAATTGCAGCAGTATTTACAATAGCCAAGATATAAAGCAACCTTGGTGTCCATTGATAGATGAATATATATATATATATATATATATATATATATATATACACACACACACACACACACACACACACACATATATATATATATATATCACATCTTTATTCATACACATATATGGAATATTATGCAGCAGTTAAAAAGAATAAAATATTGCCATTTGCGACAACATGGATGAGTCTAGAGGGTATTAAGGTAAGTGAAATAAGTCAGGCAGAGAAAGACAAATACCATATGGTTTCACTTGTATGTGGAATCTAAAAACAAAACAAAAACAGACTCATAGAAACAGAGACCAAAGGTATGGTTACCAGAAGGGAGAGTGTGGGAGGATGAGTGAAAAGGGAAACCGTAATATAGTCAGTAATATTGTGATAAGTTTACATATAGATAGATGGTTACTAGAAATTAGTAGAGTGATCACATTGTAAGGTATAAAAATATCAAATCACTATATTGTACACCTGACACTAATATAACCAATATAAGATTGTATATCAACTATAGTTAAATATAGAAATTAATTAAAAATAAAAAGATTGGCCCCTTTTACTGTTACTCCAGTGATTGATCTACTTTCTATGTATGTGCTTTCCTATTCCCAAGAACTTGGACTCTATTGGTTATAGTTCTGGTTCCCAAGAAGGATGCTTCCACCATAGCATCCAATAAAACTTCTTTTGAACTTGCAAGGTATAACTTGAAGCTATAACTTGATAACCTTGGGATCCTGATGCCATGGACCAAGAGATAAAGAAAGGATTTACTAAACTGGCAAGGGTAATCTTCCCCTAGTACCATGAAAAACAGGGTTGCTGCTACACAGTGGAGCCATGAGATTCACTGGGGCATCTCTTGGTGCATCTATGCTCAGTAATAACAATAAATGAACAAATACAGCAACCATAGCTTAACAAGGGCAAGACAACTGAAGGTTCAGGCCCCTGAGGATGAAATAATGAGAATGTGAGAAAAAGAAAATGAAGGCAACCCAGACTAGTGATAGTGCTGGTAGATGTTGAGGGAAATCTAGAATGGATGGTGGAAAGGGAAGATGATGAATATCAATAGTAACCTTGCAGCCAGCTATAGCAGTGGACACTATAGCTTGGTTTGTTAACCTTGTAATAACTATAGTAATGGAGGTCATGAGCAGAGCTAAAGAGTAGCACCAGGCATGGACAGTGTGTTCTACACTCTTAGGCACCACTTTATATCCCCTCAGCCTCACCACCACTGCAGAGCCAACTTCATACAGGAAAAACCCAACAGTGTCTCACCTCAGGCCCATGGCTTGAAACTTTTTCTCTTTCTAGGACTTCCCTGTTGAAATCAAGACATGGAGCTGCAAATGCCCTTTTGGTGGAGCAGGTGCAACCTGGGGAAGAGGGCAGGGGATTAGTTAGCACCCTGGAGAGTGACTATTTAACCAAAAAATTCTTCCCAGTTTCTCATTCTGGATGAACTACCTTCAGATGCATTTTTGTGGCTTCTTAGATAACAGATACATGGAATCAAACAATCAAGAGCACCTAGCAGTGACAAATTAGACAATAATGCATACTTGTATTGGCTCTCCACTCTTCCCTGCCTTTCTCCTCTTGTCTTTCACTCCTGCTCCCTGGAATTGCACTCCCTAATAAAATATTAGCACTTAAGTCCTTTGCTTCAGGCTGTGCTTTCCCAGGAACTATGGTTAACATATCTGTTAACCCTTCTCTGGTTTTTCACCAAAGGAATAAAAAAACAATATATACATCAGCTTATTTTGTTCATTATATTCCAAAAATAATTGAGATCATGTGATACTTGTTTTTCTCTGACTGGCTTATTTCACTTAGCATAATAATCTCCAGGTCCATCCATGCTGTCACAAAGGATAAGAGATCCTTCTTTTTTACAGCCACATGGTATTCCATTGTGTATATGTACCACAGATTTTTTTATCCAGTCATCTACTGATGGGCACTTGGGCTGTTTCCAGATCTTAGCTATTGTAAATAGTGCTGCTATGAATATAGGGGTGCATATATTCTTCCTGATTGGTATTTCAGGCTTCTTAGGATATATTCCAAGAAGTGGGATCACTTTCTAGAAAGATATCCTAAAAAGACTGAAACAAATAAGCTGACAAAAAAAAAATAGATCCAGAGACATGGAAGTAGGGAAAAGACTGACAAACCTCAGAGGGGTTTGTGGGGGACAGGAAGAGATAAACCAAAGAACTTACTTATATGCATATATGCATAACCAATGGACACAGACAACAGTGCGGTGAAGGTGGGGGATAGGCGGTGCAGGGAGGAAGGTGTCAATGGGGGGGGGGGAATGGAGGACATCTGTAATACTTTCAACAATAAAAATAAGTTTAAAAAAAAAGAAACAATATGTAAATAGGTTGGGCTCCAGGCCCTGCCCACTGAGAGCTATAGTGAGTATATCCAAGCATCCACTTAAGAAAAGCTGGCCTCTCTGTGAGTTGCATCTCAACTCCTTTTATGTGCACAGATGCCTTTACTGCTCACCTCCCTTCTTCCAATCCCCAGGAAGGGGACCCCAGTGTGCACCAAGGACAAGATAGAATCCTTAGTGGCACACTATGAGGCTGCCCGACAGAGGGAAGAAGACTTTGTTAGAAAAGGCAAAGATACAACTCTTTCCCAACTCTTAAAACTACCTTTTTCAGTGCAGTACAAAAAGAGCTGGCTGCTGCCTTTCATTTGGAAGACCCCTAGCTGTAATGACTGAGTAGGGTCAGATTGGAGTCCATGTAAAAAGAAGCATAATGGATGACTTATGCCAGCTCTTTCCTAGACTTTAAAGAAAGGAGGCAAAAATATTTTTGAAGGGTATTCATTCCCTAGGTCATCTCATATGGCAAGTGAGTAGACAGAAATTATACGCAGCAAGCCAGAGCTAAGGATAAAGACTGCGCACTTTGCCAGAACCTCCCAGCTGCTCTCTATCTCAGAAATCTAAAGCACTGCAGAGATATCAGCATCTGAAAAACTATGAGAGCAGCAGCCCACCAATCCCTTCAGTTGCTGTCTGTTCCCTCTCCATGGCCATCATTTATTCCTCGAGTCATGGCAATCAGGCATTTCAGCAGTTCAGACACATTATTAGAGATGCGGCAGGACATAGGGAACAAAATATGGTCCTTGGCTAATGAACAAACCGAGACAAGAAGTAAGGTACAGACGGACAAATCTCAGAAGGGAGGGGGGCAGAAATAAACCACAGAACTTATATGCATGTATGTGTAAGCACGGACATGGACAACAATGCTGCGGGAGGGGCGTGGGATTGGGAGGAAAAAGGAGAAACATCTGTAACAAAAATAAATTAATAAATAAATAAATAAAATAGAAAATACTTAAACAAAATATATATATATGGGTCTTGGAGTCAAATACTCCTAAGTTCAAATTTCAGCTCTGACTCTCAATATGTATGTAGTCATGGGGCATATTTGCATTTTGCATTAACAATTTCTTTACATTGATAAAGGTTTCATTTTCAGGTCAGGAACCAAGCATACTCTATACAGAGATATGTAATGCTACCACATCTAAAGAAGTCATTAAAAATGGGAGTCAGAGGAGGCATACTACCCACATCCAAGGAGACCCAATTTTGTCAGGTGTCCTGGAACAAGATGACCAAGCTCTGGTGTTATCATGTTTCTTCCAGAAGGTCAAGCAAGCCTCAACCCCAATGTCTTCTAATAAGCAATACTCTGCTGTCTTCTCTCTTCACTGTCAACCCTTGAGCTGGTTCTGATGCTCAACTAGCTTTTTTCATTTTCTTTTTGAATCTAGAGATTAATGATTAGTAGTTAAATCTTTGGGTAGTGAAAAATTATCATGGTCCTTAGCTTTGGAAAAATTAATTTTGCCATCAACTTGGTAAATTTTAATTATTTCAACTTAATAGCAGTCTAGCTGTGGTGCCTAGAGAAAATGATATTAATACAACACCAAAGAATGGTGTATATAATAAACTAAGGAAAACAACAGTACTTGGAACAGAAAGATGTCAGAAACAGGTGTCTTTGCACACACATCCTCTCTCATTACACAAAATGCCATAGTAAAAACATCATCAAGCAGCACAAAGAGTAGCTTTCCAGAAGAAAGCCCAGCATGAACAGTTACTATATTAATAACAACAAAAAAGAAACACCTTGCTTTTGCTGTAAAAGTACCAGATGAACAAACATTAAGAAATATAAAAGTTACCATTTTTTATAAATATGTTTTTGTTGATATTTTAGAGAGAGAAGGATGGAGAGAAAGATAGAAACATCAGTGTGAGAGAGAAACATCAATCGGCTGCCTCCTGCATGCCCCCTACTGGGGATTGAGCCCACAACCTGGGCATGTGCCCTGACTGGGCATTGAACTGGGACCTCTCAGTCAATGGGACAAAGCTCAATCCACTGAGCCACACCGGCTGGGCAAAAGTTACCATTTTCAAAGCATGCACAGGCATACATATAATTTCAAATGTTACTGCAAAAAAATATATTACATTAGAAAATTAAACCTCATCTGCCCCTCCAAAAGTAATTCAGTAATGTCAATATCTAAGCATTTTTATAGTGATTGCTTCCCTGATACCTTCATTATAGGTTTCATAAAAGGGAAAAGGAATTGACGTGGTTTCACAACTGCAGAGACACTGAGCTCCTAACCATCCATGTGTGTGTACTTTAATCAGTCCCTTTATGGAGGGTTGTATTTCCTGCCATAGGGCTTAGCATTTGATTTCCTAAGGGACTGAGCAGTAGACATCCTCTCTGAGCTGTAAGATAAATCTCAGTATCAAATGATACCAAGTCTTCCTCTGAATACATCATCAGTCATTCAATGGCAAATGTTTCTGACCCTCTGCTAAAGCCTCCACTTCAGCCAGGACCACCAGGTGTCTGGTACTCCCTAGGATCCTACCCTAGAAATGCATGAATAAAAAGGATCTGAAAAATATAATCAAAATACTTGATATCAAACTTTTGCTCAATGCCATAGTCTGGTTAAATCTCATTCTCTAGTTTGGAAGGTGAACAAAGAGAAGGTTTTGTTTTTTTCTAACCAAATGATTTCCATATAAAGAACATGTACACACCTCTCCACCCTTCAAAACCCAGGAAACCCTTCTAGCCCAGGGGACAGAAAAGACAACAATTCTCATCACTCCAAATAAATACTTGTTGTTGCCCTGACCATGAAAAGGGAGGGGCAGATGGACCTAGTCTAGCAGCTTGTGAGTCGCCAAGAGCATTGGATCAGCCTCATCTGATGAGGGAAGGGCAGGGTTTCCATCCACAGAGTGCAGGTGGTGTCATAACTATGGTCTAGACAGGGGAGGGAGGGAGGGAGAGCGAGAGGGAGAAAGAGAGAGAGAACTGTTAAGTTAAACTGACTTGAGGAGAGGATCCAGGGGCTGTTCCTTTTCTGGAATTCCTGAGTGTGGTTGGGATTCTTTGGCAGTGGTCAGGCATCCACAGGCTGAATATATTATCCTGTGAAATGTCCCATACACACAATTAATGATCAGTATTGAGTGTCCACTATGAGGCTAGCAGTTTTTGGAAGTTAAGGATAGTTTGATAGATAATTCCACAGCTTTAATAAAATTTATATTCGAGTGGGTGTAGGAGGGGGATAGACAGTAAGATGCCAACTAGATAGATAGATGATAGACAGATGATAGCAAACATGATAGATGCTATGAAAAAAATTAAAAGGAGATGTGATGGAAAGAGGTGTGTAATTTAGATTAGATCGAAATATTTGAGCTAAGACCTAAATGACAAGAAAGAGGAAGGATCCAAATATAGAAAGGCTTCCAAAAAGAATGTTCCAGGCAGAGAGAAAAGCAAATTCAAAGCTCTAGGAAGAAACTCGAAGAAAGTATTTGTCGCCAGAGGAGAGAGTGGCAGAAGATGATGTTGGAGAGGTATTGGCCAAGCCATGTGGGGTCTTGAAGGCCATTGCAAGGAACTTAGATTTTATCCTAACTGAAATGGGAAGATGTTGGAGGATTTTAAGCAGGGAAGTAGCACAGTTTTATTTGTTTTTAAGAATATCCCACTGGTTACTATGGGAAGAATAGATTGTAAGGAAGCAAGAATGGAAGTATGGTACATGGTTGAGAGGCTATTTGCAGTTTTTCAGATGTGTGATGACAGTGTAGGGGTAGAGTAGTCCAAAGTGACAGAACAAAACAATGATTTGCATATATTTGGGGGTGTCTAATGTTGCTTTTGGTATTCTCATCAACTCTGGGATCACTCATGTATCCACCTTCCTTCTCCAGAGGCAGTCCAACTTTTGTTCAAAATTGCATGTCAGATTGTGTACAGCCACCTCCTGGAAGCCACCTGTTATCTCCTGCAGGATGGGCCTTATAAGGACTAGACTGACAAACTCACCCAGTAAAAGTTAGTCCTAGAGCTCACACATTCCAACCTTTGGACGCTTGATGTAAAACTCTAACTGCCTCACGCATGTTTTGTTCCAGCTAAGAAGGTATTTCTGCCAACATCACGCCTTGTCTGGATCTACTCCAGCAGCTTGGCACCATTATTCTGCCATTTGAGGTGACATGGTACTTGCATAAAACAGGATATGGGTCACATATTCCTTGTTTTAACACACACACACACACACACACATGCATGCACACTCACTTGAAAACTTCATCCCCGGTGTCCTGGCTACTTGATCAAACTCTCATCTTCTGAAATGTAGCTTAGATTATTAAAATGTAATAGACATCATTATAAGACCCTTTGTGGGTGCTTCTGGGGGCTGTTTTTCATGTGCATTAGAAAAGATACATTTCACTCATCACAATAAAATCACATTGCTTCAAAAATGTGAAATGAATTTAAGACCCTGACAATTTAGAAACTAGACATAAGTGATCCTGCGGGGGTGGGGGGAGTACTTTTAAATTGTTTAAATGTGCTTGTCTAACAGGTCACTAAAAGCTGTAATCTTCCATTTTCCATTAACAACTCCATCAATTTCCCCTTAATGTTTGAAATTAACTGTCTTTTCTCAAATATGGCACTATTCAACATTTGAAGAAAATAACCCCTGTTTTTTTATTCTGGATTTACAAAACTGAATTTATTTTTCAACTGCATTTTTACAAAAGTGTATTCATGTTAGAAGTTGGCATGTTTTCTATCATTTGAAATTTCAGAGCACTGCCTAAAAATAAATGTACCTATTCTTTTATAAATTCTGATACCTGTGATGCTAGAATTATAACTATGCCAAGCAGGAGAAAATTACACTGATTTTACAATATATATAGTTTTTATAAAATTCCACAAGCTGACCCTGTTATTATTTAACTGACCTCATCCTTATATTGTGTCTTATCTTTTCCTTCTATAGAGACTTTCCTGGGAGAATGAGAAGCATAGGGGGAAAATATGATCACATCTCTAGCACCCTACATTGAAGAGAATAAGTATACATCTACTAGAAGGGAGGTACATCCCTTCACCCCACCCCAGTTAGTTGATGTAGCTCATTTGGCTAATGGATAAGGTGTTTCCTGTGGCCAGAGACTCTGGGGTATTTTTTCCTCAGATCTGAATTTCAACTTCCCACTCACCTCTAAGTCTTATAGCTTTTTAGGGTTCTGTGTTGAGTAGGAACTTGATTATCTTCTTAAATCTTGTCTGCAGACACTTAGTTGGAAACCTCCTCTGCTTTACTAAGTCATTTACTATCCCACTGGCCACATTTTATCTTCAGAGACCTTTTTTTTAATCCTCACCTAAGGATATTTTTCCATTTATCTTCAGATAGAGTGGGAGGGAGGGAGAGAGAGAGAGAAACATTGATGTGAGAGGGATACATCGACTGGTTCCCTCCCGCACGACCCCGACCAGAGCCAGGGACGAACCACAACTGAGGTACATGCCCTTGACTGGAATCGAACCCGTGACTCTTTGGTCTGATGGCCAATGCTTTAACTGCTGAGCCAAACCAGCCAGGGCTTCAGAGACTTTTTTGACCTTTCTTCTCCACTGTTGCTTTCACTCATATTCTCGTTGTGAAGTGGTAGCAGATGTCAGCATGTTCCTTGATCATCGGGTCTGCAAAACACAAAATAAATAATATAGGTTCTCCAAAAAAAAAATGCTGGGTTCAGGCACATACGTGTGAGAAAACATGGAGAGGGAGCTGGAAAGGGTGGAGAGTCATCAAACTACAGTGAGGATGAAGGGGAGATGGAAGGAACGCTGGAGATATCTTAGAGTGCAGTGCAGATGTAAGGGGAGTTCAGCAAAACTGTCAGGAGTGCGTAACGTAAATTCATGTGTCAGTAGAGTCCCACATCCCAAAGGGGTGCATCTGTCTTGCTATCTCTGCTGTGCTCAGTCATTGTCTGGGATCAGTCCACTGGAAGCAATGTGGGGGTAGATTTCAGAACTGCAGCATCTACAGTTACTTTTGTTGTTGTTCCTTCTTTTTTTTTAACTTTTTTATTAAATGTGTTGAAGTGACATTGGTAGGACTATTGGTCAATAGTGTTCTCTGCAGTTGGAGATAGATCTGACAGACACATTCTCATAACTACCACATAGCAAAACATTGTAGAATATGTGGGGGAAATGTACAACTACCACTGCACATAGGATTACGTGTAGTTAAACCACACATCTGCAGGAGGTAAAGCACCTAAAGTAGCATTCACACCTAAATGCACCCAAGGTTCCTCTGGGTTAGGGATCAGTAAACTACAGCCTGCGAGCTAAATTCAGTATACTGCCTGTTTTGTAAATATGTTTTTTAATTGAGGTTTGATTGACCTGCAACATTATATTAACTAAGGTTTTATTTGAACACAGCTATACCCATTCATTTATGTATCCTCAATAGCTACTTTCACACAACAAAAGTAGTCATGGAGTTGTGGCAGAGACTGGATGATTCTCAAAACTATAAATATTTATTCTCTTCCCTTTTAAAGAAAGTTTGCAGGCCACTAATCTAGTGTAAAGAACATTGTAATTTAGAGAAGACTTTGTAAAATACACTCAGGCTTTCCACAGTTTATGGTTCTAATTGAAGTTTCCAAAAATACGCACAAATGTCAAAAAGAGAGAAGAGTCCTGGAGAGAACCATCACAACCCAACTTCTCCCAAGGTAAGTAGTGTCCCTTTTACAATTTACTAAAGTACATAATAATTGCCAGGGTCTATACTAATCATGGGAATACAAAGATGAAAACCTGATCTTACCCTCAGCAAGCCCAGAGGCCAGCAAACATATAAACAAATCACTATAATATAATGTGACATATGCCCCAAACAAGATATAAAGAGCACTTAGGGCCCTGGCCCATGTGGTTCAGTGGTTAGAGCATTGGCTGTTCACCAAAGGGTTGTGGGTTCGATTCCTGGTTATGGGCAGGTACCAGGGTGGCATGTTTGATTCCCAGCCCCAGTCCAGGCACATGCAGGAGGTGGCCAATCAAAGTGTCTCTCTCACATCGATGTTTCTCTCTCTCTCTCTCTCTCTCTCTCTCTCTCTCTCTCCCCCCTCCCTCTTCTCTCCCTCCTTTCAACTCTCTTTTTTAAAAAAATCAATGGAAAAACATCCTAGGATGAGAATTAAAAACAACAACAACAACAAAGCACTTAGAGAGCACAGATGAAGAATCAATTAAAGACTTTGAACAAACTATGTCAAGTTAAACATGCATTTATTCACTGTCACCTCCCAAAATGCCACTAACGTTATAGTAAAGGAACTATATAAACATGCAGGCACACACACACACACATGCATATACTCATAGATATACATATATGCTGATATTTAAAAATATACACACAGAGATACATATACAGGGGTGGGCAAAAGTAGGTTTACATGTGTGAGTGTGATAAACAGTTTATTCTTGTGTTAGTAATTATTTATTAGTTATTGTATTGTTAATAAAATACAATTGTAAGCCTGTATAGGTATGGCAAGCCACAGACTGGGAGAAAATATTCATAATGTGCATGTCTGACAAAGGTCTTATATTCAGAATATTTAGAGAACTCTAACAGCTCAATGAAAAGAAGACTATACAACTCAATAAAAATGGACAGAAGACTTAAACAGATACTTCACGAATGACTGATAATTACACTAAAAGATGCTCAATATCAGTGGTGACTTTTCCATAGACTTAATTTATGCTACTCACATAGATTTTATTATGCATAGAATATATAGCAAGAAATTTTTAAACTGGATCAAGAAGAACAGATAAAAGAAAAATGAATAAATCCTTATGTACTATCTTCCTGCTACTCTTTCAACCTCATGATTAAGGCTAAGTGATGCATAAGTTGATTGCTTGAGCTGCCTATAGGTTTTTCTACTGTAAAATGGTTTCTGCTGTAAGTGAAAATTTTCAAATGGTTAGACAAGGTCAAGGGTAAGTCATAAAAATTGGCTTCACTGTTTGGCTCATTAAAATGTTTGTCCATCTTTCCATTTGTTTTGTGAGTCAGGAAATATTGAAGAGTTCATGGCCCCCATAGTGACTTTTGTTGTTGTTGTTAATCCTCACCTGAGGATATTTTTTCCATCGATTTTCAGAGAGTAGAAGGGAAGAAGGGAGAGGGGGAGAGAGTGAGAAACATCTATGTGAGAGAGACACATCAATTGGTTGCCTCCTGCATGGCCCCACCTGGGGCAGGGAATCAAACCCACAACCCTTCAGTGCATGGGCCCATGTCCTATCTGGTCAGGGCCCATAGTGACCTTTTTTTTTTCTTTTTTTTCTTTATTGATTTTAGAGAGAGAGGAAGCGAGAGGGAGAGAGAGATAGAAACATTGATGAGTGAGACCATCGATTGGCCATCTCCAGCATGCCCCCCACTAGGGATTGGGCCCACAACCAGGGCATGTGTCCTGGCTAGGAATTGAACCGGCGACCTCTCAGTGCATGGGTTGATGCTCAACCACTGAGCCACACCGGCCGGACCCACAGTGACCTTTTAATTTCTATATCAACTGTACTCATTAACCACTCTTGAGACATGTGACCTGAGGCCTGACTTCTTAAAGAACACAATTTCTTTGCCGGGCCAGTGTGGTTCAGCGGACTGAGCTTCTTCCCATAGACTGAGAGGTTCTGGTTTGATTCCTGGTCAGGGCACATGCCTGTGTTGTGGGCTCATTCCCCAGAAGCAGGCGTGCAAGAGGCAGCCAATTGATGTTTCTCTCTCACATCGATGTCTGTAGCTCTCTCTTCCTTCCTCTCTGTCTAAAAAATCAATAAAAACATTAATAAAAAAAAAAAAAAGAACACAACTTCTTTCTGCCTTTGGAGTCAGAGGGCCTGGGCTAATCTCCTTTTGTCATCTCATATTTCACCACTGAGGTCCTGTGTGCCCTTAAGAAGCATATTTAACTATTTAGTTTCTCTCATTTTAGATAATTTCAAACAACTGACAGAGGGCATTTGTGTCCTCTCTGTCATATATTTTATAAAGGAAAAAAGTGTCCTCCTGAATTCTGTTACATTATGTAGTTTTCCATTCCATTATTATATTGTAACTGAATAACAAGAATAAACACTTTTTCACAAAATCTTGAATTTCCATCAATAAAGATTCCTAAATCTCCTTGAACAACATATGGACAGCTCCGGAATTTGTCATTTTACCCTTGCAACTTCACAAAAAGCTTTACCCACTCACAAACGTAGATTTCCCTTCCAGTACATGTAAGGTGTGGTGAGGAGTATTTTGAAAAATAAGCTGCAAGCATTTGTGCACGTATAAAGTTAGTATTGGAAAATAAGAAATACTTGGTTTAGAAGCAAAAAACATTTGAAGAGAAGAACATGAAATATGTGAATAACAAAGATTGATTTGAAACCTGATTTGCCTTACCCACAGCATTAAATAACAAGCTGCCTATTGTTTCCAACAGCGCTAATATTGTTCATTTGGGATGTTTCTTCAAGAATAAAAAATGTTACCTGGCTGGTGTGGCTCAGTGGATTGAATGTCGTCCCATGGACTGAGAGGTCCCAGTTTGATTCCTAGTCAGGGCACATGCCCAGGTTGTGGGCTCGATCCCCATTGTGCAGAAGGCGATCGATCTATGTTTCTCCTTCACATTGATGTTTCTATCTCTCCCTCCCTTCCTCTCTCTTTAAAAAAAAAAAAAAAAAAAAGAATAAAAACTGTCTTTGTCACAACCCATTATTTCCACCCAGAATATTGCCAGTCACTGGTACGGATTTATCAAATCACTTTTAACATTTGTTGGGTGCTTACTATGTTCCAGGTGTTGTTCTAAGTGCTTTACAGGCATTAAGCTACACATACCAACCCTATGAGGCAGGCTCAAGTATTATTCCCATTTCAGATCATTAGAAATATGCACTCTGGCTCCAGAGTCCATGCTCTTCAACACTAAAATGTAGCACTTCATGAAATCATTGCTAACTATGGTTGAGAACACCTATAGTCATAAAAGAGAGCAAAGCTTGAGGACCCATCCCTCATCTAACTGAAGTGTTAGAGTTTGAGGGAGCCCAGTAAATATCACCTCCCTGCATTTTTCACCAACTGTGACATAAAATGAAAGTGTAAGTCAGATGGGAAGAGGGGTAAGATATTCCTTTTATTATTGGTATAGGTGAGATTGGAGAATGTGGCTTCCATATGTGGCAAGTGTCAGAATTAGGTAGGATTTCATAGCTGTCACTGGTAGTCCCCATGTGTGGTGCCTGCATCCATAAATTCCATGCACGGTAGCTGCATCTGTAAATCTCCATGCATGGTGCCCACATCTGTAAGACTTGCAGTCTAGAGGAGAAAATCAGGACACAGGCTTTACGAGGAAGCCGGCTCCCAAGATGAAGAACCGAGAAAGGTCTGGATTACACTCATCCAGTTTTCCCTTCCAAACTCAGCATCAAAAATACTCTTTCTATATTTTTTGGGCCAGTCTCACAGAGTTTAACAAAAAACTGAGTTCTTATCCCAGTACTTTTCAGTTTTAAGATCTGTAATCTCAGGCTCTCCCTAAAAGTACAGTTTATGAGATTCTCAACAAAAGAATGTAGCCTTCCTTCCTGTTGTTAGTGATGAAACATATTCTTCCAATTCTTTCAACACCACCATGGTTAGCACGTTCTAGTCTCTGTGGTGTAGAGTCTATATCCTTGCTCCCTTTGAGTGGCATTTTTCCCAGTGAGAGCTTATATTGATAACGTTCCTCTCAGGTGCCTCAGCAATTGGAACTCCTCCTCCGAGATGTGTTCTCTTGTGGCTTGTCAACTGGAATTTATTTTGGAGTTCTGAATTAAATTCCACCTGTGCAGGTTTCCAAGCACACCCTAAACGTGTTGTACAAACTTTTTGAATCTTAGTTTCCTCTTGAGTAAAGTGTAGATGATAATAAAAAACAAATCTCAAGGGGTTATCCTTATAGAATCAGATGAAATAAGAAATTTTGGAAAGCGACATGCACCATATAAGTATGTCATTGGTATCTAGCCCTGAATAGCATTAGTAATAGTTATTGCTATTATTACAATAATATTATGGCTCAGTATTGCCAAATTTAGGAATACTCCTGGCCAGATCACATTTCTAAAATGTAACAACTGCATCTAGAGATATTATTTATTATTATTAGAAATGAACATAACAGTAAGCCTATAAAAGTTGTGTGTTGGCCAACACACTCTAAATAATTAAGTTGAAGTTCTTAGTTCTTAAACATTGCCCATTTGAAGAACTGTGTGACATCTAAAGAAAGCATTTTTGTAAAGCCCAATATATTTAAGGCTTTGTACATCTGGATTCCTGTAGAAGATTGGCATGGCCTAATTTGTCTTTTCAGATATTCAAATTTCTTTTATGTAAGAGGTAGTCTCTCCCAGCTACATCCTGGCCTTAAAAAATACTTTACAGAAAATAAAAAAGGGGAGAATGTTTTTGTCTGTCACTCATAATATTTATTTTTACCAGATTACCATCTGATATGGTAGAGAATGCTGAGCATATAGAGCCAAATGTTGAACAATCAATTACTCTGTTCCTGTAGGATCATTTTACTGCCATAGTTAGCACTGCAGTTCCTCTGAGATCACCCTAATTGGCATTTAATTCTAGGTTGAAAGCATAAAATGTTCTCTCAAGCCATCCTTCCTCATTGTGAATGTCATTTATGAAAGCCAAAATTAAAGAGCCTAATGTCCAATTTTTATGCCATACTGAGTGAAAGGAATTGTCAAGAAGCCTGACTTGTCATTATACCAGAGTGAAATATATAGTGTTCAAGTGAGCCAACCAAAATGAAAGTCTGGATATTTGTATAGTGGTTTATGGGATGGGAACCCAGATGCTCCACAGAAAGCCCAAACTAGATGGTTTGCAATTTGTCATTCTGGAAGTAAGATGGAACACTTATGTCAACCTATTTTCTTGGATATACTCCTTCAAAAAATGCCAGTAAAACATGATTTCTTGAGGCTTGTATTTCTTTTCCCCTGTACAAGTCTGAAATGAGAACAAATTTAGTCACTCACTGGTCTCTACCTTCTTCAATTGCTCAGGCATAGACATTGGTCCTTGGCTGCCCAATAACCTAATCCTTCCACAGAGAACTAGTCATTCAGAGCAAATCTACTTTCTCTTCCAGCCTTTCACACATTTGAAAATCACTCTTGTGTAGCCTGTGAACCTCTCTTCTCCAGGATGAACACCCCAGTTTCTTTTCACCTTTCCTCGTGTAGTATGCTCTAAAGCTTTCTTTGCCGCTTTTATTGCTATCTTCAGGGCCTCATTACATTTGTGAATGTTAAATTGTGCTACAGGGAAGTTAAAACAATGCTTCAGGAGTGATCTAGTCATCATGGGCTGTGATGACAATAAAACCTCGTTTCTTTGAGACATCATATTTTTATTAATATAACTAGAGTATATCAACTTTTTTTATACCATCTTTCACTATTGATTCATATAAAGCTTAATGCCATCCCAAAATCTTTTTCCAGGTACTTTTACATCACAGCTCCATCATTTTATTTTTGTGCTATTGGAGGTGAGTGAGACATGGGTTTGTTTCACTTTGTTTTTTCTTAGACCTAAATAAAATGTTTTATATTGATTCTCATTAAATTTTATCTTTTCTGAAATACCCATAACTCCATAAGGTCAGGATCCCTATGTACCTGTCTTACTAATGAATCCCCCCTTATTTCCTGGCACATAATAGCCATCTGATTTTTTTTTTTTAAATAAATGCTTAAGTAAATAAATCTGTCCCATTGTCCCAGGCTATTAAGATATTTTTATTCTGGTTTTATTAGCCATTATTCTCTTTACATTCTCCTTCAAGTCATTAACATTCTCCTTCAAGTCATTAATAAAATTAAAAACTCCACCACTGCTTGGTCAAGGACAGAGGCCTCGGATATATTTTGAGAGACCTCCATCCAGGTCAGTGTAGGCCCATTCATTGGCAGACTGAAATGAGAGAAATAAGATTGTCCTGTGAGAGTTAAACCATAAATCAATACCTACAGGCAGAGCAGGAACAGCAAAGTCACCTAAAAAAGAAGGCATGCACCCAGGCCTGAATGATGTGCCTTAAACCTGAGTGAAGGTACTAACTTATCTACGGAACATGTCAGTCAGAAGTGAACTGGGGGAAAGATCGCATCCAGTCTTTTTCCAGGGAGCAGGGCCCAGTCAGACCAACTACAGGATGTCTACTTTAGAGAGGGACAACACCAGGCTTTAAGAGCTTGGTGCCATTAAACATTGGAACCATTTAACTAACCTCTGCTCTGATTCCATCATCACTACGTACCCTACCTGCCTCACCACCTGCTCACCGGGTGACTTCGGGTAACTCATACAAACACTTCCCATCTGTAAAATAGAGATACTCATCATATCTACTTCATGGAGTTATTTGAGGATCAAAGAGTAAATATACATGAAGTCTGGCTATAGTCGCCCCTAAGGAAATGTTAGCTTTGAAAGGGAGAAAAGGTGTGGGTTAGACCTATTTGACAGTCCAGACAGACTACTTGGTTGATATTTCACACTGCAAATTAATAAATCGGTATGAAGAGATTTGTTCACATAAAGCCAATGTGAAAACTGGGATACAAGGAAACAGCACATTTAGGAGTTTCTTATTCCATATGTTTGAAGTCTTCTAAGAACCCAGCAAATACGGTCCTCTTGGCAGCCCTTAATCTTACTGAACACCTTTCTTTTCAGTTTCTACAGGGTATAGTTTGATTTTGTGTTTTGACCTAATCTAAGATTCTTTGTATTTTTATGGGGTTTTAACTCATTTATATCTATTATCAAAATTAATAATATGATATTAATTATAAGGGCTTATTTTATGTTTTCTGACTTTTATGTTTCTTATTATGTTTTTACTTTGTCTTTTGTCATATGAACTACAATTTCTTTGGGGTTATTTTTTGTTTGTCTTCAAGTGATTTAAAATATAACTGATACTGTTTTAACTGCTACTAGGTTATTTGGGGAGATGAGAGGAGGAGATAAGGGGGCTGCTGTTGGTCAGCAAACAGAAGGGAGCTTCTCATTGGTGCCCACTGTCATCCACTTGTTGGCAGAACCCCAGAAACAGGCTTTAATTGTCTTCTTGCACAAATAGTGCAGAACAAACAAGCATCCCCAGAACACTTTAGACCTTTATCTTTGCCTGGTTCTGGTCTTTCATCCCAACTGCAGTGCTTTCTGCTTACCCATTGACTATATGCATTATTAGGCTAAATTCTCCAAAGAAATGTAGAAAAGGCAGAGGAAAGAAGGGAGGGAAAAAAAATCATGGAAAGACCCTGGCTACCTCAAAAAACAGTTCATCTACAGGAAGGGGTAACGTCCTTCCAAGCCTACAAAGAAACTCTATCTTTCAGGCAACAATACCAAAAACACCTCACCATCTTCCTGACATCTATTACTCTACCCTAGATCTGCTTCAGTGAGGGAGAAACACTTCTTGAGGCCTGGCAGATTTTCAGTCATATACTCAGTCTTCATCATGGCTAGATGTTCACATTTACTCATTTCCTGAGTACTGTAAAAGGAAGATAAGCAAGGAAGAAAATCGGGCACATCTAGTCAGCTGTCAAATTCCTTCTGCTTTCTGCCATTTCTGAGGACATTGTATTGTGAAAATAGAGTAGTTTCTGTTTTGTTCTATAAACCCATGAATGGCAACGTGCCACAGTGGTAAAAGCATAGGTTTTGGAATCACACAGGAACTGGCTCAAAGTCTAGGCGTTGAGATGTGTGACCTGCAGCGACTCATGTCATGTCTATAAGTCTGAGGTCTCCCACCTGTAAAACAGACCTAATACCTAACCCACAGCATTATTGTGAGTAATAGAGAGAGCAAGTATAAAGAGTTTATACTTAAAAGCCACTCAAAAAATAATAATATTTATTATAGTTTCCTCAAAATACTGTGATCAGTTTAGGCATTCTCCAGCATCCTCTCTCTAGGCAGCAAGAGAGCTGGGAAGATGTGGGGTAAACAGAGTTCCCACTGCCATCAAAGCAGCCCTGCTTCCGTCTGTTCTGCTCCTATATGACATTTCTTCTAAACAAAATGTCTCTCTGGTTAAAACAAATTTTAAATTCACAATTGAACAATCTAATGACTTTAAAAGACTGGGAAACCAATAAATGTGTGAAAGCTTTATTATTTGCAAAACACCCTATCCATTCATCCTGATGATGTCTTCTGACATCCCTTTACCCACCAAGGAAAGGATAGCTCCCTTCTTTCCCAACTCCTATGCAGCTGTTAAGCCCAGAGCCATAAACCAGTTACTCCA
Organism: Tadarida brasiliensis; assembly: GCA_030848825.1. Lineage (NCBI taxonomy): Eukaryota > Metazoa > Chordata > Mammalia > Chiroptera > Molossidae > Tadarida > Tadarida brasiliensis. The sequence goes on from CM061262.1 coordinate 66,064,997, forward strand.
TTATTTTACTTATTACATTTAATGTTTTAAATTTATCTTTTCCTAGAAAATTTGAAAAATATGTTAAATAAGGAAAATATTTTAAGATTCCTGATGCCACTACCCAGACATAATCAATATAATGGTTTTTTATAGGGATTTATGCATAGATTTTGGGTTTATTTTTTTTTTTAACTGAGCTATGCTTGCACATTTTATATGATTTTTTACTCTGCTCTTTTTATATAATATCATTAATATTCTCCTGTATTTCTGTATTTTCTTTTAAATGGTGGTATAATATTTCATCAAATGGGTGTCCTATAATTCACTTAGCCTTTCTCCTATAGATGAACATTGAGATTGCTTCTTTCTTTTTTAAATTTTATTATTTTTTTAAAATGTAATTTTGTTCTTGACACTATTACAGATGTCCCTCATTTCCCCTCCTCTTTGCCCACTTCCTCCCAGCCCTGCCCCCCACCCCACCCTGACTTTCACCACACTGTTGTCTGTGTCCATGGGCTATACGCATATGTTCTTTGGCTAATCTCTTCACCTTCTTTTATCCAGTCCCTCCTGCCCCCCTTCCCTCTGACATCCCTCAGTCTGTTCCAATGCTCCATGCGTCTGGTTCTACTTTGTTCATCAGCTTCTAACTTTTTTATGTTGTAAATAACATTGTGATAAATATCACTGCACATCCATTTCAAATTTTTTTACTTATAGTGATTTATTATATATAAACTCATAAATGTGAAGTCACTGTATCAAATTGTATGAACAATTTAAAAATAACGATATACATTGCTTTCTAAAAGACTTACACTGTGTCTTCTTTCTGCCCTCACTATTGGTAGCCCATAATATTACATTTTCTTATGACTAGAAAGTAAAACTCAAAGAATAGAAAAAACACAAACTATCTTCAGATTTTGTTTTCATTTGTAATAATACCAACCTTTATAAGCTAAAATTAGATAAAACAAATAAGAGTAAATCTGAATGATAACATTGTTGGGAATTTAATTCTAGTTTCTCCAGGTAAAAAGCTAATAAAGATATATCTATGGCTTAAAGTAATATAAGTGGTTCAAAGAAAATTACTATATTACTCTCATTGCAAGCTGATGCTTTATAACCTCTTACCATTTTTCTGCATTGCAGCCTGATTTTTTTAAAAAATTGGCTTATACAATTGGATACTCATAAGATTAATGTGCAATGACATTTACTTTGATCCAAAGGTTACACTTTCAAGGTTACATCTGTAAAGCCATGAAGAAGTTCTGCTGGTTTGCACAGCAACATTTGAGCTACCTGAAATAAGGATTAAAAAGTAAGTGTTCATTCAAGAGTAATGTAACATTGTTACATTATTATTTATTTCTAATGGAATGTAGATAATTTCTAATTTTCTCCAGAACAAAGACTTGAGCCTAGTAGACAGTTAATTGCCATAAAAAATAATAAAAGTGCCTTTCGCTCTAGAATCCTCCTCCTCACAATGAGAATACTCAAACAAATCAGAACTGTTTCTACTCAAGGTAGTCAGGTAAGAAAAAAGCTGTACATTAAAGGAAAAATGTACAAGAGCAGACCCAAGCTTCCTGCCCAAATAGTGAGAAAGATGGTACAAGACTTGAACAATAGCCAAAACCTCAGCCACTGTGCCAACAATTTTCAGTGACCTCTCAAGGAGAGTTCCCCTTAAATCATTTAACTTAAGTCTGTGCTGTGCAGTATCCTTGAGACCAGGGTTGGTGAGATAGGTGATGATATTACACAAATATCTGCTGGATATTTTTAACTCTAGAAAGGTGAATAATTTCCAGTTTATTTCTCCATTTTTAAATTAAGTTGGAAAATGTGGAAGATCAGAAAGCATAACATGGTTTTCATATCTCCCATGTTTGTTCATAGTACAGATTAATACAATTTGTACTCTGTCCCCAATCTTAAGTCAATAGTTTCCAATGTTGTCTACCCACCCACCCCAAACTTTTAAGTCAATCAAGCAGCAAAATAGACTCTTTATCCATCTTCTTTTAAAGGAGCTGAAGACAATGAAATGTTCTGAAGGTAGACCATCAAAAGGAAAGAAACAAGAAAGAAAGAGCTTGGGGTCATTCACAAGCTGAACCACCAGACTTAGAAAGACTGAGAGACAAGACCAATCTTAGCTTTCTCTTAAATCCTCCTTTCTCTTCCTTTGATTATTGATGATTTTGTAATCTTGTTCAATAGGTTCTGTCCCATTTAAAGAGACATGGATGTTATAAAAGATACTGCATGTAAAATGAGCTAAAGTCATCATTGCAGTGATTCAGAGCCTTTAATTCATGCATTATAATCACCTTTTGAAACAATGTCCCATGCCAATTGAATCAGAATCTCTGGGAGTAGGGCACTGGCATTAAGTAACAACCACATAAGACCCTGATTGGTCACAATTGTTTATGTCCAGATCAAAAAAAAAAAAAAAAGTGATAGGACTGTACTAAAAAATGTATTTGGAAAATCATACAGTTTTTAAAATGGAAAAGAGACTTAGAGAAAACCTAATTTCATTGCCTCATTTTAAGTGTTAACAGGTCAACTTTCCTTTAATATGCAAATCATAATGACTTTGAACCACTCAGGCAGTTTTGAAGTTTAATTCACCGAACCGGTATATGAAGAATTCTCTTTCTCCAGGTATTTTTGGGAATCCTCAGATAATGCACACACCTTCCCTAACACTGATCATAATTTCTCCCACCCCTTTCCACCTCAGTCAGGTGGTTAGCACCATGCTGCTTGTCTCACTTCTCCTACAGGTCACTTATTGCCGAGTCCCTTCTAAACAACCCTGTTGTTTAAAAAAAAAAAAAAAAAACTCCCAAAGCATCCTCTTTTCCACCTGAAAATTTCAACACAATTTTGGTGATGGTTTAGGCTTAAAGGAAAACTAGCAACAAGACAGCATCTTATACCAGTTGCTTGAGAGGGAGCCCAGCATTTCCCTACTCAGTCCCTTGCTTCCCTCTGTTCCTCCTTCCAAAGTACCTTGTATCATCTCCTGGCACAGGAGAATCACCTAAGTTTTCAGGCATCATTTCCTGTCCATCATAGTCTGGTCATCATCCCTCACAATCCAAGCCCTCTCACCTGGACTGCAAAGTCCCTTTAGTTCTGCCAGGCCTTGGTCATGTACTCTATGTCCTTTTACATGCTTTCCAGCCACTTGGGAGCTATGGCCAACTGAGGACAGCCTCCAGCCCTCTGTGTCTAGACATTTCAGGCAGCACCCCATTCTGCTAATACCTTAAGGGATTGCTAGAGTCTTTTTTTTTTTTTCCCAGAGCCACAACCAGAAATCAATTCTCTGACCTCAGATCACCAAATTTACATGAATCGTCCAAGGCCTAGAGGAGGAGAGGGAAGCTCGAGGGACTCACTAACAGTTCAGTCTTCTTCATCTCCTCTTTATCTCTCCCCTCTCATCAGCCCATTACTCTTGAATAAATTTAGAGCAGGAATCTGACTCTGAAGTCATCATACATTCTTCTCAAATACATTGTTTATAACATAAACTTTGACTTTTGCAGCTTAAAAACATTTTCCTTCTATTTGTGGGATGAGTCGTTCAAAAGGCTATTTAGAAACTCAAATATCTGTTTTCCTTTCTCTCTTGTATGCTTGCTGTACCAGCTCCACCCTGAGGGAAGTGAGCCAAAGCCCAAGCCACCACAAATGATGGGGGAAGTGGAGGTAAATCAGCAGGAAACAAAGTCTCATTGGTTAGTACCAACACCTCTTTCAACACCTTGGAAAGGGTGCAAGTTCTGTGCCTACGAAAAAGGCAAGAGGTTGAGAGACCCAGAAAGAGGGGAGAGCACACAGGAAAGTGTGAAGGATCGGGAAATATCAAGAGGGAGGAAAGACTTGGTAACTGGCCCTTGAAAAGAGACCCTTGGGAGGAGCAGAGACTACCTCATAAGGATGTTCGAATGAAATAAATACAGTAGTATACTCCTGTCTCCCAGGAACTCTTCATTGCTAAATACTTTAGAGTGAATGCAAATACTGTGTTGAAGCTGGTGTTAGGAAGAAAACAAAATAGTAGTAAGTTATAATTAGAAAATAAATTGCCCTAAAGGAAAACAATCTGCATCCATGCCACTCTGCATAGAGTTTTGGTTTTCATTTACTAAGAGAGCAGATTAGCTCATTGGAACCACAACATCTCCCAACTCCTCTCTCCATGGCCCATTTTGTTCAAATAAATCCATCCAAACTAACTCAGGACCCCAAGCAATTTTCTCTATTTGTGCAAAACCACATAGTCTCTTGTCTCTTCTCTCTGTGCACAGAGACATATGTGAGCATGATGGATTTGGAGGACTCCATGGTGCCCTTTAACTGTAAGGCAAGGTGCTAGTTGTGGAATAGACTGGACATGGGGTTGGAGAAATAGCAAGACCCACACATTGCATGCACCAAATCAATATATACAGAGTAGATACATGATAACGACTTTTGTTTTGGAGATGTTGTAGATATTTAAGTGGAAATTATGAGTAGGAAGTTGGTTGATGAATTTGGAGTATGAATTTGGAGTAAGTATGTGGCTGGTAACAGAGATTTGCATTACCAGCTTAAGGTAGTTATTTAAATAAGTGAAAAAATCAACCAGAAAAGAAAAGAAAAAAGAGGCTAAGGAGATATGCTTGGGGAGACCCTGGCATTTAAGGGGTGAGCAAAGAAAGAAAAGCTTGAGAAGGAGAATGAGCTGGACTAGTCAGAACAGTAGGAGAAAAACTAAGAACTAGTAGCATTGCACAAACAACGGTGAATGGGTCTTCAAGGAGGGAGTGGAGGCAAGAGACAAAGGCTGTCCTGAAGTCAGTGCTGGCCATGAAGAGGCTCCATGACTACTCTTGATGAGTCTTGGATCCAGAGATGGGCTGGGCAGAGGTCAGGGTGTGCCAGTTTGAGGAGTGAATGGACCATGAGAATGTGGGCAGTGGATAAGACAACTCCTAAGTGGATGTTTTACTTGCTATTTTCACATGGTCTCACTCATCTAATCTTCATAGTAATCTTATTAATCAAGGATCATTAATCCTATTTTCTGAATTCAAAAAAAAGAAACTCAGAAATTTTTTAATAACCCAACTTTCATTCTGATAGTATATATTCTGAAACACACCCTCCTGTGGCAAAATAACTAAAAATGTTCATTTTATTGTTATATTTTATGACACCATATATGTTAACTGTAAATATTTTAGTATATTTAATATTAGCATTTTTGAATTCCCAAGAGCACATAGCTAAAGGAGACATTGCCTATATTCAAACTGCAATCTGTGAGACCCAAAATTCACATTCTTTTTTGGTTAGTTGCTTTTGGGGGAATTTTTTTAAAACTAAAATAGCACAAGTAACAATTTAAAATGCCAGAAAATGTCGTTTTCTTCTCTGGACCTATTCCACACCATTTTACAAGTGTTAAAATCAAAACTGAATACTGTGCTCTAAGCATATTCTGAGCACTTGCTCTGGATGGTTGCAAATCTACTGTGAGTGTTTTTCCCTAGCATCTTCTGAAGAACTAAAGTTAGCCAATTCCTTGATGCTCAAGGCCTCTAACTATAAAATTGTGTCTTCAATTACATTGAAAGTTGATCTGAAATTCAGCTAACTTCACTCCCTGACAATCCATACACTCAAATCTTCTCTGGCTATACACAATTAGGACAGACCTAAAGCTTCCATAAGAATCCCAGAAAAATTCATTTGGGGTCAAGCTCAAGATTTGAGGGGTCTAATGTTGATTAAAACTTTTGTAAATGAGTATGGAGAGGAGATAATAACCCCTGACCTCACCCACACTGCTAAGGAAGATGCTAGTCAAGATATCACAGTCACTTAACGCCTTGTCCATGGCTACCTGCAAAATATTCCAACTAGAATTAATCCAGAATCTGCCTAGTTATGCACTGGTCAGGGAAGGGGGTCCTAGGATTTGTCAGAGATATGTGAGAGAGAAAAAGAAATAAATGGAAATTTTCTTTGCTGTGTTTGGGAATAATAACTTCTCACTATTTTCCTCTCCATCTAGGCGTGAAGAATGAATATCAAGAATTCTATACCTGCTTAAGGGAAAGCATAGCACAGGGTTTTACTGTGAAACAGACTAATATTCAGCAGGACTCTATAGCAAAAGCATTTTACAAATTCCCCACCATGTGCTTTACAGGAAGAATAAGCTATTGAGCATGATCATGAAATTTTAACATCCCCATGTAAGTAGTAATTACTAACATCAAGAAGGTGTGAAGTAGGTGTGTCATCTGATTTTTTCACTAAAGAGGTTGAATTTGTCAATTTATTTCATATTTAGAAAACATAATTTAAACTATACATACAATACAAACTGTTGGGAAATACACATAGAAATAGAAAAGTATACCAAATAAAAATGAATATTTTGTGCTGGTAAAATAATAGGTTAATTTAGTTTCTCATTTACATTTCTATATTTTGTAAATGTTAAACAATAAGTACGTTATTTTCACAATGATTGGTAAGTAAATATTTTTTTCCTAGTCATTATTTTTTCATGTTTCATGAAATATTTTTTATGTTTCACAGTCATTATTTACATCCATAGGCTATAGAGCTCTAAGGGGGTCAGACAATGTTTATAATTCACAGATCAGAACAGGGACTAATGAAAGTTCCAAAAGATAGATCTGGGATTAGTACAAGACTAAGGTCTCTAGTAAGTAAAGCTTTTCATCAACAGTAAGAGCTACTTTGGGAGGTAATAAAACCCAGTCTTTTTCTCACTACTTCCTCTCCATCCCCACAGGCAGACAGAGGATGGAGAGGCTGCACCCAGGAACCAGCTGAGATGGAGAGGCTGCTGCAGGGCCTTGCAGCCAGAAAGAGATGCCAATCCCACATTAATAGAGAATTAGTTGCCCTGGCCAGTTTGCTCAGTGGTTAGAGCGTCGGCCCGCAGATCAAAGGGTCTCGGGTTCAATTCTGGTCAAGGGCACGTACCTCAGTTGTGGTTGGGTCCCTGACCCGGATCGGGGTCCTGCGGACAGCTACGAATTGATGTGTCTCTCACATCAATGTTTCTCTCTCTCCCTCTCTCTCTCTCTCTCCCTCCCTCCTTCCCTCCCTCCCTCCTTCCCTCCCTCCCTCCTTCCCTCCCTCCCTCCGTTCCTCCCTCCTACTCTATCTGAAGATAAATGGAAAAAAATCCTCAGGTGAGGATTTAATAAGAAAAGAGAAAAGAATTAGTGACAGACATTTTGCACAGAATATAGAAGTAAAAAGCTCTTCATAACAATACAATTCATTTAAATTATTATTTACATGAACTTTTAACATTTTCAGATTAGAGAATTTTGGTCAATAGTAGAAAGAATATGAAACATGAAAGAAATAATCCTGCCCATGATAAGAATAATGGGGAGTAAAAGAAGGTCAGTAAAGTCTGGACTATACAACAGGAGAAATCCATCCTGGATTATATAACAGAGTTAGCCTAGCTAAGTTTTCTATTAATTTTTTAGTGGACATAAACTGGAAATTAATATCACAACTCCAATGTGTGCCTGATGAATTTAAAGTCTACTGAAGCAAATGCTTTATAAAACATAAAACTTCTGGTCCTTGTTGAGAATGTGGTCATTCAGAATCCTTTTTTATTGTTTTCAAATGCTAAAGAATCATTCAGGGAAGTTCAATAAGCACAGAGCAGATCAAGAGTCTGATTAACACACTAGGAAAAAACAGAATACTTGAAGCAATAATGCTTTGCAAATCTTAATTTCTGGCTCAATATATGTTAGAATAAGTTTAACAGAGTATCAGTCACATTGTTCAAAACTCCATGAAGAACATTTTAGACCATGACTAAAGAAAGTTATTCCAAAAAAGAAAAAAGAAAGAAAGAAAACACATTTCCAGGTGAGTTAGTGTGTGATCATGACACTCCTTCACCAAAGAGAAAGCAACAATCCATTCCATTACAATGTTGAACAAGCACTGATTCCTATGATCCCTGGGCACTGAAAGCTCTGTTTACAAACTTAATGCAAATATCTAATTGATCGAAACATTCACCAGATGGGCCAAAATGCAGTAACTTAACTGGGGTTCTCCATAGTGGTGTGGTGCCTCAGTTATTTTCCCACATATAACAGAGCTCATATTGGCCCTGAAATAAGTAAATAAGTAAGTAAGTAAATTAATTAATTAATTAATTAATTAATTAATTAAATAAAATAAAATAAAAAACATGTTTTATGATATCCCAGTTCTTTCCAATTACCTAAGTAGATGTTTTGAAAATTTCACAAATTTTCAAAATAAAATCAATGTTAAACCAATTTATTTCATAAAAAATAAAAACATACCCTCTAGGTTTTAAGGAAACTCTGGCAATAACACAAAAGTTTCACAATTTCAGAAAGATGAGACTCTTTTTAAAAGCTTGGCACCATTGAAGTTTAATTCACTTTGTGCCATATGTATGCTAGAATTTTCAACAGGTAAGCACTCGCTGCCTTGGGGAATGCATGCAGCCAACCTCTCCAGAGCAATGAGACCTGGCATCTCTGAGTGCTTCCTGGCCACTGTGATGGACTGCATGGTGCCAGCTGCATGTCGTAGATGGACCACTGGCAGGATGCAGTCTCAGCCTCAGAGGCATAATAGCATTTGAGAACACCAATCGTTTTTTAAACTCAACTGACTTCTCCAGGAAATAAATACTCAGAATCATTATTGAAGGGGCTAAGGTTGAAGGGGCAGCTAAGAATGAAACCTAATCCCTGACATCTAGGACTACACAGACTAGAGGGGAAGGAAGAGGGGGAAGAGCACACATGACAGAAGTTAGTCTCATTAACTTTAAGTTAGAGAATAAAGATTGTGAACCAGATTCTACCAAGGAGACCCCTGCCACTTTTTTTCAAGATATTTTTGGGTGGAGATAGGATAGTGAGAGAAGAGAGGATGTTCAAGGGCTCTAGCCTTTGATCCTCTTAGACCAGGATTCATAACTAGGGTCCAAGAATGCTTTCTAAATGTGGGCAGATTTGTATGTTTATAGGTACATATTTCCTGGGGTGAAAGTATAAGGTTAATTAGACTCTCAAAAAGGTTTATAACCCAAAAATATTAATAACGAGTGCAATGTGGGGCCTAATTTGTGAATTTGAGGTTTGCAAGGTGTGATCCTGTTTAATGAGGAAGATTACTTAACAGCAAACACAAACATAAGCTTGTGTCTAAGGTGACACAGATGTCTAGTCCCAAAGGAATGTGCTCACCTGTATGTCACTTATATATTTCAGATGTGAGTAATAAAGGCTCTGTAGTTAGATCAGAGGCAAACCTATGACCAAATGTTTTATTTTTTAGTACAGGATGTACATCATAGCAGTAGCCTGATGCCCAGAGGAATTCTCCAACAAACTGCCTTTCACAAGAGTGAAGCTGCAGCTCTGAGATGGGCAGAGCAATTCCATTTACTCAGCTGTCACACAGGTAGATAACATTTTCCAGTTGCCCTTCCTCATGCAACTCATAGGTCATCAGATGTGTTTGAGCACTTAATGAGATCATTGATGTGGCATTTCCTGGAACAGGTGAAGGTACTAAAGAAATAACAACCACTCCATCGGGCAGCGTAGAAAGAACAGAAGTTTTACATGGTGTAGAACAAAGTTCAAATTTCAGCTCAGCCTCTTACTGAATGTGTGAACCTGGCTTACTTAAAGTGTCCATTTCCTCATCTTCATAATTAGTCTTCTAATACCTTTCTTGTCAGACTGCCTGACATGCTCAATAATGAATAATTTTCATTAGTACTTTCCACATAAATGGCCTCTCTACCTATTCTGCATTGAAGTCAGAAAATGGCCACCCTAAAAAAGAATTAGAAATGAAAAGAGTGCCCTGTGACAATAGGTTTCCATTTGATCATTTATTAAAAGACAACGGAAAGGCAGAGAAAGAAGAGAGGGGAGAAAACAATGCTTCTGGTACCATGGTTCAGAGACATTTCTGAGTTACATCAGTTTAGGAGTTACATCATAGTGAGTTGAAAGAATAATTCATTTTGATTTATAAATACCAAACTAACAAATACAATTACAAAAATAGTATAGACTCTATTATTACTGCTTTTGTTAATTAAATCAGAATTCTTGGTATAGTGGAGATTGGTTTTTCCATTGGGTCAGCCTGAGGGGGAGGCAAGTGGGAGGCAGGTCTCAATCTGGCTTTCTTCAGTCCCACCCAAGTATATGGGGGAGGAGGGGAGAGGAAGTTTCTCTTACACACACACACACACACACACACACACACACACACACACACACTGAGTATCTAGGCCCCACCCTTTATTTCAGGTGGTTTAGAAAGATCTGGGATATTAAAAATAGTAGTCTCTTACAGTCTTCATCCATTCCAAAGGTATTTACTGAGGACTTACTGTATGTGAGACACTGTTACAGATATTTGGGATACAATTGTGAATAAAGCAGTGATCCCTGTGTGGAGCTTATATTCTAGCAGAGGGAGACAAACAATAAATAAAAGACCTAATAAATAGTAAAGCAAATAGGACATTAGAATGCGGCAAGTGCTGTGGAAAAAAGAAAAAGTAGATCAAGATAGGAAGATCAGGAGTGCCAGGGGTAGGTTTGGGTTGAGTTGCAATTTTAAACAGGAGGGTCCATGAAGACCTCTTTCAGGAGGTCACACTTGAGCAAAGACAAGTGACTTTCTGGGGAGGGGCTAGCCCTTCTAAGCAGTTGAAACAGCCAGTGCAAAGGCCTTAAGATGGCGGCATGCCTGGTCTCAAGGAAGAGCCAGGAGGCCAGCGTGGTTGCAGGGAGCAAAGGGAAAGCTACAGGAGACAGAGTCTGAGAAGTAATATGGGTGCAACAGTCAGGACCTTGCAGCCTACTGGAAGGGATTTGGCTTTCCCTCTGAGCTTGTAACTCAGATGGTATTGCAGCAGATCTTCGTGGCACAGACGGATGCAATTTCCTCTGGACAACAGGTGGTGATCTAGCTGCTCTTGAAGAGGGCCTCATCAAGTATAGACTGGAAGTACAGAAAAACATGGCTCCTTATGTAGACCACGGCTGGAGGTTATTCAAGGCCAGATAAGTGGGGTCTGGATCCTGAGCTACTCTTGCCCATAGTATCCATCCAGGTTCAGACCCCTGTTCTCTCTTCCCATAGAATTTTGGCCTTCCCATGCTCTCATTTCTTTTCTTCTCTCCATCCCAGAGAATCCTTTCTAACCTTAGGGATAGGAGAAGAAGGGGAGCAAAGCTCTTTCTCATGAGAATTTTCTTCTCTGTCAATTTTTATGCATTGAAATCTATCTCCTTCCTCCTTCTCCAGATATAGACTTTTGAAACTCAGAAGGCAAAATAGTGACTCAGGTTTTTTCCCCTATTTCTGCATGTCACTCCATTCCCAAATAGGTGAAGGCAACCAACACAGCACACTTGGCTACATAGGAAGGGGAAGAGCCACGGGGTAAAAAGGGATATCACAAACAAAAACACACCAATTGATATTTTTAAAATACTCTCTCACCATATTTGTTTCAGACAAATCATTTGTTCAACAAACATTTATGGAACACTTTCCATGAGCCAAGATATGTGCTAAGGGTGAAGGGGCAGCTAAGAATGGAACCTAATCCCTGACATCTAGGACCACACAGACTAGAGGGGAAGGAAGAGGGGGAAGAGCACACATGACAGAAGTTAGTCTCATTAAGACAGCATGCAGTAAGGTACACTGACGGCCTACTTTTCCCCACTCAAGGAGACTGCTAATGCTGGTCATTCAACTGAAGAGAAAGTGAAGAGATTTGAGAAAGAGGCTCTTCTAACCCAAATAGAAAAGTGCTATATTTCCAGCCCTGAAGTGTGGAATATTGCATTTCACAGGGACTCAGGTCTGTGATGTGAGCAAGTCCTCCTTATGCTCTAAATGGAAACTAGAAAAAAAATTGTTCATGACACTCCTCCAACACATATTTATCCAGTGCAAAATGTGCTTCCAATGTGAAGAAGAGATCTAGTAGGAGTTGAAAAGTCAGTTGAGATTTTCAGTGGGGGTAGATATATATACACAGGAAACATAAAACTCAATACACACGTCAGGAGAACATCAGCACCCTGGTCAGCTCTTCTCATTTGCATCACCATCCTCTCACAGGTCAAGTTTCTGGGTATACACAGTTCACCACACACTTTTAAATGATGGTTTCCATTTCGCATGGAGGTACAGTAGGTTCAAGAACCTTTTTCCAATCCCAGCTCTTTGGGGTATGGCAGATAAGCTAACCTGTGTGGTTAAGGCAATACTTCTGGTCCTCATTCATATGCCACATGCCTCTATTTACCCTCCCCCACACCCATTCGCTACACAGGGATGTCTGCTTCCTGCCTTTGGTTACCTTCATACCCATCAAAAAAAAATCTCTGCTTTTGCTAATAAGTTTTCCCAAAGTACAATCTTTAAATATTGAGTTATTATCAAATAATTCCTTTGGAAAGCTTTAGCTCACTCTCCCTACAGCTGCCTTCTCTACTTGGCAGCCCAGAACTGACTGTATGATGCTGCAGCTCTCTGCCTATTTCAAATGACTTCCCATTTAGTGGCTGATGAGTCTCAGCCAACATAAGCTTTATTCTTCTGTGGAGGTGAGAGGAAGTGCCTAAATCCATTTGGGGTTGGTAAAGGGCATTTTCTACCTGAAGCTTCACCTAAAACAAAATCATTGCACAGCCATCATCGTCTCTCTGGAAATGGGAAGTTGAGACTGGAATGGCTAATCACGCCATTCCTCATATTGAGGTGGCTTACACGGGAATGCAGGCAGGCTCTTAGAAAGCACTACTGGAGGACAGAGGAGGAAGCATTTAAATCAGCCTTGTAGGACCAGCAAAGAATGCCCCCAAGAAAAGAATTGTGAGCTGAGTTTTGAAAAGTGGGAATATACTTTCCCTAAGATAATGAAACCAAAAAAAAATGATCATTAAAATTTTTCTAAGTCTGCTGAAAGATATCAGTGAGGGTTCAAATTTAAAAAGCAAACTTTCCAAATTTGATATAATAGGGCAGGAGTTCATAAACTGTATTTGTGCCACTGGAACTACATGGATGATAAAGATTTGAGGAGGAAATGAAGAGATGACCAAAAAGATGAACTAGAGTCCCTTCCTTAGTTCACCAGAGCAGCTCGGTTTTATATATTGGTAGTCATTGAAAGACAAATATATTAGTTTTTTTCTCTCTCTCTCTCTAAAAAATCAATAAAAACACATTTTTTAAAAAAGAAAAAGAAAAAATCTATTAGACAAACATTGGAAATACCTTGATGATTTTTTAAAGATTTGAAAAACAAGGTATTGGAAAATTTATTCTTGGTCTTTTTAAACACAGCACTGTTGTAAGCCATAGACATCTGCTCTGTGGATGCTCTACTGTGAGAGTTAGGCAAATGTGTATCTGCATTTCCTGATCTCACCATGGGGCATCAACATTTTTTGGCTACTCAGATCTTATCTGTGAAATGACAAAACGCTTGTGCCCAAACAGACAGCTATGTGAGATTCAAGGAATGGGAAAGAGGACATCATGAGTAGTAAGACTGAGATCTGTGGGAACGGTAGTACCTGGCAGTTTTTCCAGTCCAGTCTCCTTTAGCTGAGGTACATTATCAACTGATTGCCCAACTCTGGCCTTCCTTCTCATTCTGCTGTGGCTTCCTGTTTAGTTTGCATTTTAGAGCTGATGTTAGCCAAAGATTCTCTTCTAGGTTGCACTTGGCATTTGTGTGGCCAAGCTGTGGCATCCATATGACTCTATGAACTTTCTTAATAATTTAAGATTCCTTTTTAAATTATATGTTCTCACCTCAAAGGGCCCAATTAATTTTTAAAATATGCAAAACTGAATTAATGTCATTTCCACTCCTAAAATATGCCCCATATGATGATCAATGATGTTTCTCAAGTGCTAAGGGAATTACTTGGAATTTCTAAATAAACAGAGATTCTGCTGAAAACCCTTGAGAGAAAACTATTTCTCAGTGACAAGACTGAAAAATAATGTCTTGCCTTTCTATATCCTAAAACAAATGCAGGCTCCAAAAGATTCCAGCTGGTATGAAAAATTTGTTTATTTTCAAAAAAATTAATCAAAATACATTCTAAATGTCATCATTACCAAGTAAATATTAATGTACATGAGTCTCTTCAGAGGCAGTAAAGATCTACTTCAGCTTGCTGATGTGGTTATTCATACTATGTAATGTCAGTGCTGGACTTAGAAGCCAGTTAAATTGTTGAAAGATGAGAAAATGGGTCTTCCTAGAATCCTACTGTGGATTTTTAGGGAAAAAATCTTCAGTTCAACACTGTTATTCTGCAGTTGAGGAAAACAGAAAGGTTTAACAGCTTGCCCACAATCTGCAGCACCTTTTTTTGTGTTCAGACCTTCTGAAATAAATTTCAAGGCTAAAATTAATTCAAACCACAGTGCAGCTGGAACCAGGATCTGGTCTGGAGTTTTTCCCATCATTCTACACAGGATACAAAGAAGAAAATGAAAATAAAGAATGTTAGACCTGGCAGGGTAGTAATAGTTCAGGAGGCCACATAAACATCCCAGTTATAATGTACATTTCTAGTAATTCCCCTAACAGTAGAAATGTTTAATCAGGGATCTATGACAAGGAGTCCCAAGTGTGGAAGTGAAAATTCCAGCATCAAATGGAAGAAACAGGGCCGAAACTACTGGTCCCAATGCTAGTAGGTGAGCTGAGCCAGGATGGCTGCACAAGAATTCCTGGAACTACTGAAAAGTCCACATTGTGTGGACCCCACAGAGGAGATTCTGAAACAGGAGATTTAAGGTGGGGCTCAGAAATAGGTGTATTGTAAAACAAAGCTCCTGGGTACATCAGTCTGATGCAGAGTCTTGTCCAGAACCTTTGTGGCTCCTTTTCACTCTGCCCTTCTGTGAAAGGACTCTTCCTTCGAGTTCTCAGTTGGATTGTCTTACATAGAGCCAGCTGGGAAAGAAGTAAGATAACTAGAAGGAGTATCTGCGTTTGAGCTGTGGCCTGCTTGTCTGTTTTTAGTTAACCATGCTCCCTGTGCCTGGTCACTTTGCACATTTAATGATGATGATGATGATGATGATAATGATTATGACGACAACAATAATAATAACCATGAACAAAGTCTACTAGATCACAGCTTCTCATTAAAGTGTGTGTAAGAATCACCTGGGGATCCTATTAAAATGCAGATTCTGAATCAGTGGGTCTAGGGTGGAGCCTGAGGTTTTGCATTTCTAGCAAGTTCCCAGGTGATGGCAATGTTGCTGGTCAATAGATGGCACTGCAGGTAACTAAGGAGAACTGAGTGTATTTCAAGTTCCTTAATGATTCAGCATATCAAAAGGCAAATAAGAAGAGTACTGGCTGCTGATAACAGCACTAAAACATATAGAGGCAGTCAGGTATTACTGGGCAGTGATTCACACAAGCCATGGGCAGGGCAAAATGCTGTCATTGATGGCCTACATGCCACACAAACAAAAACTAAAATTAAAACAAAGTATTAAGTAAATTTGGCCCAAAGACCCCAGGTCACAGGGTTTTAAGCTTGTTCACAGGTAAGGAAGACCTGTCATTCTTTTGGGTCACAACCACATGATTTTTCCCAGCTCCATGAGCCCCACAGTTGTCTGTTGCTACTCTAAATGAACATGTAACTTTTCAGGAGAAGCCACAGAAGCAAGATAAGCTTTCTGTCACTTCCAGATTTCCCCTTCCTTTTATAAATCTCAAATCATAAACATGGCACAGTGAAAACAGTCCCCTACCAGGTATCATTCCATGGCAGAAACACCTCACAACAAAGCTAATCATTATTTGAAAAATTAAGAGAGCACTAATCACAATCTCAGGAAAAACAGAAAGCAATTCTCAACTGAGAGTAAGAGATAGAATCTTCATATTACATATCATTTCTTACTTTTATTTTGTGTTTTTATACCTTTTCCTTCATTAGACTAGAAAACAGAATTTATCAAAATGCAGAGCCCATTTTAAGTGCTCAGTAAAAATACTTAAAAATTGATTGATTGAATGATTAATAGATATCCAGATACTTTTAAAATTTAAGCCCTTTTTATTATTAGATCAAAAAATGTTTCCTGGGGACTTCAGGAAAGGATTTCCCTCTGTTGACTAATTCTGGAAAGTTCTTTGCTCTCCTTCTTCCTTCCTGATTAGGATGATGCCTTTTGAGGACATGAGGTTTGTAGTTGCTTCCACAATTTTGTGACCATAAAACAAAAGTTTATCCAAATGTTCTGACTGATCAAGCTCTGGAATGGGCTTTCTCCTAGCTCCTTGTTATGGAAAGAAAACAAACCTCAATGTCCAAGGCACTTTTAGTGGAGCGTTCCATTCCTTGTATTTGAGAGCGTGTTACTAATAAATTATGCTTCTCTTATTTATATGTAGATATTTTAAAATCTAATACAGGTTTCCCAAAAAGAACAACTAATAAATCCATGGTTAACAAGTTTTGAGATAATCATTTATTGGGTTAAGTTATAAACGCTGGATCATAAATTGACACCCATAAAAGAGTTAGCTGAACAAAGGTGTCTACTGTGAAATGTAGGGGAAAACTCATACAAGTTTTAATAGAAGTAATTGTTTATATATTCATTCATTCAAAAAATGTTAACTGATGTGTTCTAGGAGGAAGAATCATGCTAGGCCCTGGAGAGACAAGACAGAGAAATCCCTTTCTTAATGGAGCTTACATTCTAGTGAGGCAGAGAGAAAATTCACAAATTCATTAATAGGATTATTAATACCAAGGGGGGGAAAAAAAACCCAGAATGATTATATAAAGAGCAACTGCAGTGTGATCTTTAAATAAAGTTGTCAGGAGAGGCTCAGACTTATTTAGAAGCATAAAAATCCAGTGAGGTGTCAGTCAATCCAAGGGGCTGCTATTTCTCAGAATGGCCATCTTTGACTCATTTACATAATACCAACATATTGTTTTCAAGGCAGGACATAACACCAACCTATTGTTTTCAAAGCAGGACCAGCAAACAATAATTGACAATTGCCATATAATAGTTCTGAATAAGCCCAAGCTTGTCTTAAGAAATAGGGTCTATCAGTGGGTAGGGATAGAGTCCTAAAAACTTTCCTAATTGGACAAGAAAACAAGGTGAAGAAAAAGCAAGTGAACTAGGCTAGATCCTCAAGTGTCTATTTAGCTGTCAAGATATAGTGAGAAAACAGGTAGAAGTCAGCTGCCTTTTATCTCCAGGTACAACAGGAACAGCGTGTTTAAAGGAAGAACTGAAAAATTCATAAAGTATAGTTTTAGCAAGTTTCTTTGTGAATTTCACTTTTAATTTAGGTAGGAAGCTTAAGAACAGTAAACCACAAAGAAGACACTTGATCCAAATGATTCCACTCAACAATAAGCCATAAAGAAGACAACTTATCCAAATGACTAGAAAAGAACCTTTAAGAATATGTATCAAGGTGGGATTCCAAAATGGCAGTGGAGTGAATGGAAGCTACACAGACCATCTCCCAGGACCAAACTGGAAGTACAACTAAAATAAAGACAAATCATCAGGAAAAACCAACGGGAAAGCAGCTGGAGAGGACCTGTATAACCATGGACAGAAAAAGGACACTAAATCGAGCCTGGTAGGAAGTGCGGAGGTGCAAGAGGGCGGGCTGGGAGCCCATGAACAGCAGTTGTTTTAGCTGTGAGTAGCTCCCTCAGGGTTAAAATCCCAAGCTGGCTCCACAGCACAGGACAGAGCACTAAATTAGCTACAGCCACTCACCTTGGGCTCCAGCAGAGGGAGGGCAGACTGGACTGCAACTGTGTGGAGACTTGGGAGCTTGAAGAGCTGAGAGGGCAATGAGAGTTTTGTGCTGAATCACTCCCTCACAGAAAAATAGCCATCTTACTCAAAGAGCCCTTTCTCAGAGCCCCAGGGAGAAGCAACAGCCCCTCCCTTAGGAATTTAACACCACCCAGCCAGGCCAGAGAAATGCAAATTGAGGCTCATTAACAGCCAGCAAACATCTGCCCCACCCACTGGAAATCTTCTTACCTTGAACACCTGAGGGATTTTTTTATTCAGTTGAGGGCTACAGCCCAAGGCATATCAAGTAACTGAGACTAATAGCCTCCAGGCAAAAAGCTAGAGGATAACTGAACCTTTCCTGGGCTTTCAAATTTACCCAGGAAAGTAACACTTGACAGTGGTGTTTAACATGGGTTCTCCCACACTCATCCAAACCCAGTAGAGGGAACCACAACCAGCGGAACACTAACACCCACAGGGAAAATTTGGTAGGCTCCAAAACCCACTGAGACAGCCAAAATGGTGAAACAAAGAAACAAATCCCAAATGAAAGAACAAGAGAGCTCTACTGAAGAAGAGACAAATGATATGCAATTAAGCAAGTTATCTGAGGTAGAGTTCAGAGTGATTATAATAAGAAAGCTCAACAGCATGAGTAAAGAGCTCAACAGCATGAGTAAAAATATAGAAACATTGCCTTGGCCGATTTGGCTCAGCGGTTAGAATGTCAGCCCATGGACCAATGAGTCACAGATTCGATTCCGATCAAGGGCACATACCTCAGTTGCAGATCATCCCTGGCCCTGGTCAGGCCATGTGGGAGGCAACCAGTTGATGTCTCTTTATCACATCGATGTTTCTCTCTCTCTTTCTCTCCCTCCCTCCCACTCTATCTAATGATAAATAGAAAAAATATCCTCAGGTGAGGAATAAAAAAAAACAGAGAGAAAAAAAGGTACAAAAACATTGAAAATCAATCAATTGAAAATGAAAAACCACTAAGCAGAAATTAAGAATGACATAACAGAACTAAAGAACACATTGGAAAGAATAACCAGCAGAGTAGAGGAAGCCAAGGACTGGATCAGTAAATTAGAAGACAGAGTAGAAAAACTCACACAGTCAGACAAACAAACAAACAAAAAAACCAAGAAGACAGCTTAAGAGAACTGTAGTACAATATGAAACATAACAACATCTGCATTATAGGAGTTCCAGTAGAAGAAGAAAATGAGCAAGGGTTAGAGAATATATTTGAAGAAATAGTGACAGAAAACTCCCCTAATTTGGTGAAGGAAAAAGGCACACAAGTATTAGAAGCACAGAGAGCCCCAAGTAAGAAGAACACAATAAGGCCCACACCAAGACACATAATAATTAAAATACCAAAAATTAAAGACAAAGAGAGAATCCTAAAGGCAGCAAGAAATAAGCAACAGGTTGCCTACAAAGGAAACCCCATAAGACTATCAGCTGACTTCTCAACAGAAACACTACAGTCCAGAAGGGAATGGCATGAAATAATCAAGGTAATGAAACACAAGGATCTGAATCCAAGAAAACTTTATCCAGCAAGGCTATCATTCAAAATAGAAGGTGAAAAAAAGAGCTTCCCAGACAAAAAATAAAAGGCTAAGGAAATATATTAGCACCAAACCAGCACTCCAAGAAGTGTTAAAAGGACTGCTGTAATTAATAGAAGAAATAGGAAGAAAAATAGAACCACAATAAACAAAAATGGCAATAAATAAGTAGATATCAATAATAACTTAAACGTAAATAGATTAAATTCACCCATCAGAAAACACAGAGTAGCTGATTGGATAAGAAAGCATGACTCATATATATGTTGTTTACCAGAGATCCACCTTATAACAAAAGACTCACATAGGCTGAAAGTAAAGGGATAGAAAAAAATCTTCCAAACAAACAGAAAGGGAAAAAGAGCTGGGGTAGTGATACTCAAATCTGATATAATAAACATCAAAATGAAGGCCATAACTAGAGACAAAGAAGGTCACTACATAATATTGAAAGGATCTATCCAACACGAAGATATAACCTTGCTAAACATATATACACCCAATATAAGAGCACCAAACTATATTTTAAAACTTCTGGAGGACTTCAAAGGAGAAATCAACAGCAATACAATCATAGCAGGGGATTTCAACACCCTACTGACATCACTGGATAGATACTCTACACAAAAAAATAACAAGGAAACAGAGACTCTAAATGATGCACTAGATCAAATGGATTTTATAGATATATACAGAGAATTATACCCCAAAACTGTAGAATTCACATTCTTCTCAAGTGCACATGAGACATTCTCAAAGATAGACCACATGTTAGGACACAAACTAAGTCTCTACAAGTTCAAGAAGATTGAAATCATATCAAGCATCTTCTTAGATCACAATGGCATGAAACTAGGAATCAATTACAGCAAAAACATTTAAACACATGGAAGCTAAGTAGCAGGTTATTAAACAAGGAATGGGTTACCGAGGAGATCAAGGAAGAAATTATAAACTTCCTGGAAACCAATGAAAATGAACACACAACAACACAAAATCTATGGGATACAGTGAAAGCAGTCCTGAGAGGGAAGTTCATAGCACTACAGGCCTACCTCAAGAAACAAGAAAAATTCCTAATTGACCATCTAACCTCACTACTTAAAGAACTAGAAAGCAAACAAAAAGAAAACCCCAGAGCAAGTAGAAGGAAGGAAATAGTAAAGATCAGAGCAGAAATAAATGACATAGAGACTAAAAAAAAAAAAACAATTCAAAAGATCAATGAAACAAAGAGCTGGTTCTTTGAAAAGATAAACAAGATTGATGGATCCTTAGCTAGACTCACCAAGAAACAAAGAGAGAGAACCCAAATACACAAAATCAGAAACGAAAAAAGAGAAGTGACAACTGACACCACAGAAATACAAAGGATTGTTAACAAATACTATGAACAATTATACACCAACAAATTGGACAATGTAGGCAAAATGGATAAATTTCTAGAAACACATAGTCTCCCAACACTGAACCAGGAAGAGATGGAAAACTTGAACAGACCAATAACAACTAAGGAAATTGAAGATGCAATCAAGAATCTCTCAGCAAACAAAAGCCCTGGTCTGGATGGCTACATAGGGAAGTTTTACCAAACATTCAAAGAAGAACTATCACCTATTCTCCTCAAACTACTCCAAAAAATGCAAGAGGAAGGAAGACTTCCAAGCTCTTTTATGAGGCCAGAGTGACCCTAATCCCAAAACCAGATAAAAACACTACAAAGAAAGAAAATCACAGGCCAATATCTCTGATGAACATAGATACCAAAATCCTCAACAAAATCTTAGCAAATCAAATCCAGCAATATATTTAAAAAATTATACCCCACGACCAAGTGGGATTTATCCCAGGGATGCAAGGTTGGTACAATATTTGTAAATTGGTAAATGCGATACACCACATAAACAAAATGAAAGATAAAAATCATGTGATCATATCAATAGATGCTGAAAAAGCATTTGGCAAAATCCAGCATCCATTTTTCATAAAAACTCTCAGCAAAGTGGAAATAGAAGGATCATATCTCAACATAATAAAGGTCATTTATGACAAACCTGTAGCCAACATCATACTCAATGGGCAAAAACTAAAAGCATTTCCCTTAAGAACAGAAACAAGACAGTGATGTCCGTTTTCACCACTCCTATTTAACATAGTACTGGAAGTCTTAGCCACAGCAATCAGACATGAAGAAAAAATAAAAGGGATCCAAGTTGGAGAGGAAGATGTAAAACTATCATTATTCACCAATTACATAATATTGTGCATAGAAAACCCTAAAGACTCCATCAAAAATGTACTAGACTTAATAAATGAATTTGGCAAAGTAGCAGGATGCAAAATCAACATCCAGAAATCCTTGGCATTTTTATACACCAATAATGAACTCACAGAAAGAGAAACTATAAAAACAATCCCATACCATTGCAACAAAAAAATTAAGATATCTAGGAATAAATTTAACCAAAGAAGTAAAGAAACTGTTCACAGAAAAACTACAGGACATTGAAAAAAGAAATGGAGGAAGATATAAAAAAGTGGAAGCACATACCTTGTTCATGGATTGGAAGATTTAACATCATTAAGAAGTCCATACTACCTAAAGCAATCTATAGATTCAATGCAATCTCTATCAAAATACCAATGGCATATTTCATAGAACTAGAACAAATACTCCAAAAGGTTTTATGGAACCAAAAAAGACCCTGCATAGCCACTGCAGTCTTGAAAAAAATAGAACAAAGTAGGAGGGATCACAATACCGGATATCAGGTTATACTACAAAGCCATTGTAATCAAAACAGCCTGATACTGGCACAAGAATAGGCATATAGATCAATGGAACAAAATAGAGAACCCAGAAATTGACCCAAGACATTATGCTCAATTAATATTTGACAAAGGTGGCAAGAGCATACAGTGGATTAAAGGCAGCCTCTTTAATAAATGGTGTTGGGAGAATTGGACAGCTACATGCAAAAAAATGAAACTAGACCACCAACTTACACCATACACAAGAATAAACTCAAAATGGATAAAAAACTTAAATGTGACTCATGAATCCATAAAAATCCTGGAAGAAAATGCAGGCAACAAAATTTTAGACATCACACGCAGCAGAATTTTCACTGATATAACCTCTAAGGCAAGAGAAACAAAGGAAAAAATGAATACATGGGACTACATCAAACTCAAAAGCTTCTGCACAGCAAAAGAAACAACCATCAAAATGGAAAGGGAACCCACTATATGGGAGAGCATAATTGCCAATGATACATCAGATAAGGGTTTAATTTCCAAAATATATAGAGTGCTCATACAATTCAACAAAAGGAAAACAAACAAACCAATTAAAAAATGGACAGAGGATCTAGATAGACACCTCTCCAAACAGGACATACAAATGGCTAAGAGACATATGAAAAAATGCTCAGTGTCACTAATCATCAGAGAGATGCAAATTAAAACAATTATGAGGTATCACCTCACACCTGCCAGAATGGCTGCCATCAACAAATCATCAAACAACCACTGCTGGTGAAGGTGTGCAGAAAAGGGAATTCTAGTATACTGCTGGTGGGAATGCAGACTGGTGCAGCCACTATGGAAAACAATATGGTGTTTCCTCAAAAAATTAAAAATTGAACTGCCATTTGACCCAGTGAGCCCACTTCTAGGAATATATCCTAAGAAGCCTGAAACATCAATCAGAAAGAATATATGTACCCATATGTTCATAGCAGCACTATTTACAGTTTCTAAGATCTGGAAACCGCCCAAGTGTCCATCAGTAGATGAGTGGACAAAAAAGCTGTGGTGCATATTCATAATGGAATGCTATGCAGCTGTAAAAAAGAAAGATCTCTTAGCCTTTGAGACGACATGGAGAGACCTGGAGAGTATTATGCTAAGCGAAATAAGCCAGTCAGAGAAAGACAAGTATCACATGATCTCACTTATTTGTGGAATATAATGAACAAAATAAGGTGATGAACAAAATAGACCCAGAGACATGGAAGTAGGATTCAGACTGACAAGCTTCAAAGGAGGGTGTGGGGTGGGGCGGGGGGGAGAGATAAACCAAAGAACTTATGTATATAAGCATAACCAATGGACATAGACAACAATGCTGGGAGGGAGGGAGGCCAGAATGGGAGGAGGGTGTCAATGGGGGAAAAAGGAGAAACATCTGTAACAAAAATAAATTAATTAAATAAAAAAAAGAAATACTAAATATACTTTTAGAAAGAGATTTACAAAAGGCAAAATACAGTCAGCTTTTATAATTTTATTTCTAAAACTATCATGAATAATAAAAGAGCAATATGGGCCAGAGCAAAGAGAGGTTTAATGTGGGTAAAAAAGGAGGGGCATCTCTAATAATTTCAACAATAAAGATAAATTAAAAATAATGATAATTAAAATAATAAATGTGAACAAGATGAACTTAGTGAAAAAAGAGCAATAAATTGATATTAAGAAATGTCATTTAAAATGCTCCAATCAAAAGACATAGGGTAGCTGAACTGATAAGAAAACATGAGCCATATATATGCTGTCTACAAGAGACCCACATCAGAACAAAAGATGCACACAGACTGAAAGTGAAGGGGTAGAAAAAAATATTTCATGCAAATGAAAATGAAATAACAACTGGTTAGCAATAATTATATCAGAAACAAATAGACTTTAAAACAAAGGCTATAGCAAGAGACAATGAAGGACACTACATAATGATAAAAGGAGCAATTCAGCAAGAGAATATAACCCTTGAAAACATTTATGGACCAAACATAGGACCACCTAAATATATAAAGCAAATTTTGATGGACATAAAGGGAGAGATCAACAGTAATAGTCATACTGAGGGATTTTACACCCCATTGGCATCAATGGATAGATGTTTCAGACAAAAATTCAACAAGGAAAGCAGCCTTTAATAAATACTAGATCAGATGGATTTAAATATCTTCAGAGCAGTTCACTCCAAAGCAGCAGAATATACATTCTCCTCAAGTGCACATGGAACATTTTCGAGGATAGACCACGTTAGAACACAAAACAAGTCTCAATAATTTTAATAAGATTAAAATCATGTGAAGCATCTTCTCTGAACATAATGCTATGAAACTAGAAATCAATCACAAGAAAAAAACTGAAAAACACTCAAACACATGGAGGCTAAATAACATGTCATTAAACAATGAATGTGTTAATAATAAGACCAAGGAAGAAATCAAAAGCTACCTGGAAACAAATTAAAATGAACACACAACAACCCAAAATCTATGGGACATAGAGAAAGCAGTCCTGAGAGGGTAGTTCATAGCAATACAGGCCTACCTCAAGAAAGAAGAAAAATTTCTAATAAACTATCTGACCCAACAACTTAAAGATTTAGAAAGAGAACAAAAAGAAAAACCCAAAGTTAGTAGAAGGAAAGAAATAATAAAATCAGAGCAGAAATAAATGACATAGAGACTAAAAAAACAATACAAAAGATCCATGAGACCAAGAGCTTGTTCTTTGAAAAGATAAACAAGATTGACAAACCTTTAACCAGACTCATCAACAAAAATAGAGAGAGGACCCAAATAAATAAAACCAGAAATGAAAAGGGTGAAGTAACAACTGACACCACAGAAATACAAAGGATTGTAAGAAAATACTATGAACAACAATATGCCAACAAATTGGACAACCTTGGTGAAATGGATAAATTTCTAGAACATAAAAATCTTCCAAAACTGAATCAGGATGAATCAGAAAATCTGAATAGACCAATTACAACTAATAAAATCAAAGCAGTAATAAAAAAAAAATTAAAAACACCCAGCAAACAAAAGTCCTGGACCAAATGGCTTTACAGGAGAATTTTACCAAACATTCAAAGAAGAACTAACACCTATCCTTCTCAAACTATTCTTTAAAAAAATCCAAGAGTAGGGAAGACTTCCAAGCTTATTTTACAAGGCCAGCATTATCCTTATTCTAAAACCAGATAAAGATACTACAAAGAAAGAAAATTATAGGCCAATATCCCTGATAAACATAGATACTAAAATCCTCATCATAATATTAACAAATTGGATCCAGCAATACATTAAAAAGATCATACACCATGATCAAGTGGGATTTATTCCAGAGAGTCGTTTGGTACAATATTCACAAATCAATAAGTGTGATATATCACTTAAACAAAATGAAGTATAAAAAACATCATCATATCAATACATGCAGGAAAAGTATTCAATAAAATCCAGCACCCATTTATGATTTAAAAAAAAAAAAGTAGGAATAGAAGGATCATATCTCTATATAATAAAGGCCATATATGACAAACCCACAGCCAACTTCCTACTCAATGGGAAAAAACTAAAAGTGTTTTTCCTAAGATCAGGAACAAGAAAGGGACGTCTGCTTTCACCATTCTTATTCAACATAGCACTGGAAGTTCTAGCCACAGCACTCAGACAAGAAGAAAAAATGAAAGGCATTCAAATTGGAAAGGAGGAAGTAAAACTGTCATTTTCACAGATGACATAATAATGTACATAGAAAAACCTAAAGATTACACACACACACACACAAAAACTACGAGAACTGATAAATGAATTTGATAAAGTAGCAGGATACAAAATTAATATTCAGAAATTGGTGACATTTTATACACCAGTAATGAATTATCAGAAAGAGAAATTAGAAAAACAATGCCATTTACTGTTGCAGCAAAAACACATATATATAAGGTACCTAGGAGTAAATTTAACTAAGGAGGTAAAAGACCTGTACTTGGAAAATTATAGGTTACTGAAGAAAGAAATTGAGGAAGATACAAACAAGTGGAAGTATATACCATGTTCATGAATTGGAAGAAATAACATCATTAAAATTTCCATACTACCCAAAGAAATCTATATATTCAATGCAATTTCTATGAAAATACCAATGGCATATTTCACAGATGTAGAACAAATATTTCAAAAATTTATATGGAACCAAAAAGACCATGAATAGCCTCAGCAATGCTGAGAGAGAACAAAGTTGGAGGGATCACAATACCAGATATCAAACTGTACTACAAGGCCATTGTAATCAAAACAGCCTGGTACTGGCATAAGAACAGGAATATAGATCAGTGGAACAGAACAGAGAACCCAGAAATAAACCCATGCCTTTATGGTCAATTAATATTTGACAAAGGAGGCAAGAACATACTGTGGAGTAAAGACAGTCTCTTCAATAAGTGGTTTTGGGAAAATTGGACAGGTACATGCAAAAAAAAAAAAATGAAACTAGACCACCATACACAACAATAAACTCAAAATGGATAAAAGACATAAATATAAGTCACAAAACTATAAAAATCCTTGAAGAAAACATAGGCAGTAAAATCTCAGTCATCATTTGTAGCAATGTTTTTGCAGATATATCTTCTCAAGCAAGGGAAACAAAGGGAAAAATAAGCACATGGGATTACATCAAACTAAAACACTTTTGCACAGCAAAAGAAACCATCAACAAAATGAAAAGGGATCCACTAAATGGGAGAATATATTTATCAATGACACATCTGATAAGGAGTTAATTTCCAAAATATGTAAAGAATTTATACAATTCAACTGCAAGAAGACAAACAACCCAATTAAATAATGGGCAAGGACCTGAATAGACACTTCTCCAAAGAGGACATTCAGATGGCCAATAGACAGATGAAAAGATGCTCAGCATCACTAATCATCAGAAAGATGCAAATTGAAATGACAGTGAGATATCACCTCAGGCCTGTCAGAATGGCTATCATCAATAAATCAACAAACAAGTGCTGGTGAGGATGTGGAGAAAAGGGAACACTTGGGCACTATTGGTGGGAATGCAGACTGGTGCAGCCACTGCTGGAAAAGAGTATGGAGTTTCCTCAAAAAATTACAAATGGAAGTACTTCTTGACCCAGCAATCTCATTTCTGGGAATATATCCTAAGAAACCTGAAACACTAATTCAGGATAATATGTGCACTCCTTTGTTCATTGCAGTATTATTTACAATAGCCAAGATCTGGAAGCAGCCCAAGTGTCCATCAGTAGATGAGTGGATAAAAAAGCTGTGGTATATTTACACAATGGAATACTACTCAGCTATTAAAAAAAAAAAAAAAAAAAAGGACATCTTAACCTCTTGTGACAACATGGAAATTATTATGCTAAGTGAAATGAGCCAGTCAGAGAAATACAAATACCATATGATCTTACTTATATGTAGAATCTAATCAACAAAATAATTTAACAAACAAAATAGAAACAGAAGCATAGATATATAGAACAGACTAACAGCTGTCAGAGGAGAAGGGGGTTGGGAGTCTGGGTGAAAAAAAGGTGAAGGGTTTAAGCAAAAAAATATATCACACATAGACACAGACAACAGTGTGGTGATAGCCGGAGGGAAAGGGGGGTGGGAGGAGGTGGAAGTGGGCAAATGAGGGATAAATAGGGACAGAAATAGACTTGATTTGGGGTGGTGAGCACACAATGCAGTGTGTAGATGATGTTTTTTTGTTTTGTTTTGTTTTTTTAATTTTTTTTCTTTTATTGATTTGAGAGAGAGAGGAAGGGAGAGGGAGAGAGAGATAGAAACATTGATGAGAGAGAACATCGATTGGCCGCCTCCTGCATGCCCCCAACTGGGGATTGGGCCCACAACCTGGGCATGTGTCCTGACCGGGAATCGAACCAGTGACCTCCTGGTGCATGGGTTGATGCTCAACTGCTGAGCCACACCGGCTGGACCAGATGATGTTTTATTGAGTTGTACACTTGAAGCCTGTATGGTTTTATTAACCAATATCACTCTAATAAATTCAATTTAAAAAGAGAAATATCATTTAAGAATGAGGTCTTGGGCCCGACCAGTGTGGCTCTGGGGACTGAGTGTCGTCCCATGGACTGAGAGGTCCCGTTCAATTTCTGGTCAGGGCACATGCCTGGGTTTCGGGCTCAATCCCCAGTGGGGGCATGCAGGAGGCAGCCAATCTATGTTTTTCTCTCACAACAATGTTTCTATCTCTCTTTCCCTTCCCCTCTCTCTAAAAAAATCAGTAAAAAATTTTTTTTTCCCAAAATGAATGAGGTCTTGGTATAGGAAATGAAAAAACTGAGGACAGATATATTTGACTAAAAATGTCCAAATGTGAGAGAGGGAGGTGATAACCTAGCAAAAAGGGTCAAACAAAATAATGAATAGAATCAAGAAACTTAAGTTAATAGTAGCAACTTATTTGATTGGGAAGTGTATGAGTTCAGAAAATAATTCCTCTTGAGAATTATTCTACATGCCAGTGTGGATTGGATTTCTTATATTCAATAGATGATACAAAATATCAAAGAGAGCATTCTGGAGAACTGGTTTTTCCTATCAGAGGGACAGATTACATGGTCTTTAAGGTCTTCACCCTCTTGTAAATTTTACAATAAAGCATAATTTACAATGTAGAAAGATGCTTCCATCTACGACCTGACTCAGAAAAAGAGTGGATTCAGAAGAAACCTAGTATTGACAAGATTCCTACTCACTATTGTGTAAGGCAACCCCCATTTGCACCCCCATTCTTACCTGTAATCCAAAACCCATAGAATTTTCTGAATGTCTAGGCTTCCAACCTGGAAGAATGCAGGACCCTGATATCTGTCTGAATAGAGACCAAAGTCTCCACAGAAGCATTGGCTCTTGTAATGCTGGTACCCTATGGAGATAGCCCTCCCAAACTGTGCCTCCTTGAGTCAGGCTGCTTATTTTAATTTCAGAGAACTAGCTAATAGCACCAACTCAAAATAATATTCAAGGTCCGGCTGGTGTGGCTCAGTGTTTGAGCATCAACCCATGCACCAAGAAGTTGCTGGTTCGATTCCCGGTCAGGACACATGCCCAGGTTGTGGGCCCAATCCCCAGTGGGGGGCATGCAGGAGGTGGCCAGTTGATGTTCTCTCTCATCGATGTTTCTATCTCTCTCTCCCTCTCACTTCCTCTCTCTCTAAAATCAATAAAGGGAAAAAAATTTTTTAAAGAGTTCAAAATGATATTCAAGATTTATGAAAATGGCCCACCCGGTGTGGCTTGGTGGTTGAGCATCAACCCTTGCACCAAGAGGTCGCCGGTTCAATTCCCGATCAGGGCACATGCCCAGGTTGTGGGCCCGATCCCCAGTGAGGGGCATGCAGGAGGCAGCCAATTGATGCTCTCTCTCAACAATGTTTCTATCTCTCTCTCCCTCTCCCTTCCTCTCTCTCTAAAATCAATAAAGGAAAAATTTTAAAAAGATTTATGAAAATGGATCTCAATGCAATAGGAACATCATGAGCAAGTCAAGATGAATAATTTTTTTTTAAAGTGTTAACAGTCCAATTAGTATTAATGAATACTGCTACACAGTGCCCCGGTCAGAGGCAGGCCTCCGGCTGGCTGTTCACTTGTCAGCCTCTATGTGTGCCCATATAGGAGTGAGTCCTTTTGACAATATTACTTGGAGCTCTGAATGGCATATTTTGTATGACTAATTATGGCTGCCAAATCTTCCAGAAAACCACAAGATATCCTATGCTTGTTGCACCTAAAATATAAAGGAACAACAGAGATTAAAACAAACAGATTAATTCACAATACCGGATATCAGGTTATACTACAAGCTACTGTAATCAAAACAGCCTGGTACTGGCAAAAGAACAGGCATATAGATCATTAGAACAGAACAGAGAATCCGGAAATTGACCCAAGACATTATGCTCAATTAATATTTGACAAAGGTGGCAAGAGCATACAATGGAGTAAAGACAGTCTCTTTAATAAATGGTGCTAGGAAAATTGGACAGGTACATGCAAAAAAATGAAACTAGACCATCAACTTACACCATACACAAGAATAAACTCAAAATAGATAAAAGACTTAAATGTGACTCGTGAATCCATAAAAATTCTGGAAGAAAATGTAGGCAACAAAATTTCAGACATCATACGCAGCAGAATTTTCACTGATACATCACCTAAGGCAACAGAAACAAAGGAAAAAATGAACACATGGGACTACATCAAACGCAAAAGCTTCTGCACAGCAAAAGAAACAACCATCAAAATGGAAAGGGAACCCATTATATGGGAGAGCATAACAGCCAATGATACATCAGATAAG
This sequence comes from Tadarida brasiliensis, assembly GCA_030848825.1. Lineage (NCBI taxonomy): Eukaryota > Metazoa > Chordata > Mammalia > Chiroptera > Molossidae > Tadarida > Tadarida brasiliensis. The sequence continues at coordinate 66,095,713 of CM061262.1, forward strand.
GGTTTAATTTCCAAAATATATAGAGTGCTCATACACCTCAACAAAAGGAAGACAAAAAACCCAATTAAAAAATGGGCAGAACTTATCTATTGTTACCCAACTAAATCACACTAAAATATAGTAATTAAACAATTAGGAATTCAGGAAGGGCTAGGGTAGGGCTGGCCTGGGGGTCTCTCCTGCTGGGGGCTGGAGCAGCTGGAGGCACCTGCCTTCACATACTCTCAGGGTCTCCCCATGTGGTCTACTTGTTCCCTTACAGCACAGTGGCCTCGGGGTGGCAGGAGGCTCAGGTCTCCAGGAGCAAGTACTAACAAAGTAGTGCTGCATTACCTTTTGTGACCTAGCCTGCAAGTCACAGTGTCACTTGCCCCACTTACTGTTAGTTACAAGTGAGTCAACCAACCCACTCAGATCGAAGGAGAGTGGAATGGAGACTGTCTCTTGATGTGGAAATGGCAGAATTCTAGAAGAGCGTGTGGGATGAGAGACGCTATTATAGCCATTTTGGGGGTTATATAATCTGTGGTGAATAAACCTGGAAAGACAAACCAGGCTTTGTAAGCCACACTGAAGTTTAATCTTAATAAGAATTGTGATGGGGACCCATTGGAGGTTTCTAAGCAAGAGAGTGAAATTATCCAACTGTCTTTAAAAATTAATTCTAGCAGCTGTGTAGGTACAGAATTTGTGGGGAGGGTTCGGAAGCAGAGACCGTGTAGGGGGGTGTCCAGAAAAAAAAAAGGGCAGAGGACCTAAATAAACACCTCTCCAAAAAGAACATACAAATGGCCAGGAGACATATGAAGAAATGCTCAACGTTACTAATCATCAGAGAGATGCAAATTAAAACAACTATGAGGTATCATCTCACATCTGTCAGAATGACTGCCATCAACAAATCACCAAACAACAAGTGCTGGCAAGAAAGGGGGAGAAAAGGGGACTCTAGTACACTGCTGGTGGGAATGCAGACTAGTGCAGCCACTATGGAAAACAGTATAGTGTTTCCTCAAAAAATTAAAAATTGAATTGCCATTTGACTCAGTGATCCCACTTCTAGGAATATATCCTAAGAAGCCTGAAACACCAATCAGAAAGAACATATGTACTCCTATGTTCATAGCAGCACTATTTACAGTCGCTAAGATCTGGAAACAGCCCAAGTGTCCGTCAACAGATGAGTGGATAAAAAAGCTGTGGTACATATATGCAATGGAATACTATGCAGCTGTAAGAAAGATCTCTTATCCTTTGAGACGACATGGAGGGACCTCAAGAGTATTATGCTAAGCGAAATAAGTCAATCAGAGAAAGACAAATACCACATGATCTCACTTATTTGTGGAATATAATGAACAAGGTGGGCTGATAAATGAAATAGACCCAGAAACATAGAAAGGAGTATGGTTCAGACTGACAAACCTCAGAGTATGGGGGCAGAGGGGATGGATGAGATGAACCAAAGAATTCATATGCATGTATGCATAACCAATGGACAATGCTAGGAGGTTGGGGGCAGGATGAGGAGGAGAGTATCTGGGGGGGGAGAAACATCTGTATCTGTAACAAAAATAAATTAATAAAAACTGAAGAATAAATAAATAAATAAAACATTAAGATATAATTCCCTTTTCATCAAGAATTCAAACCAAATTAAATAATTTGGCTCAAATTTTGTTCAGGGGATGTTCTGACATTTCAGCTTGTTTCCAGTTCAATGACTTGAGGGGAAAAGATACAGGCTCAGATGGCGAAAATGGCGGCGGAGTGAATGGAAGCTACACAGACCATCTCCCAGGACCAAACTGGAATTACAACTAAAATAAAGACAAATCGTCGGGAAAAAGCAACAGAAAAGCAGCTTGCGAGGACCATACAACCAGGGACACTGACTCGATCCTGGTAGGATTGCAAAGGCGCGAGAGGGGGGCTGGGAGCCCACGGACAGCAACGGCCTTAGTCGGGAGCGGCGCCCGCCCTCGGGGTTAAAGCCCGCGCCAGCTCCACCGCGCAGAGCGGGGCAGAGCGCTAAAGCCCGGGCCGGCTCCACCGCGCAGAGCGGGGCAGAAAGCACTAAAGCCCGCGCCAGCTCCACCGCGCAGAGCCGGGACAGAGCGCTAAAATAGCCGCAGCCACTCACCTGGGCTCCAGCAGAGGGAGGGCGGACTGGACTGGAACTGTGTGGGGACACCTGGGATTTGGAGGGCGCACAGAGTTTTTGCTGAGTTGCGGCCACCCAGGACTGTGGCCTGGTCGTCTTACTCCATCCCAGGGCTCTGGGGAGAGGCGGCAGCCCCTCCCTTGGAGATCCATTCACACCCTAGTGGGCCATTGAAATGCAAACCGAGGCTCATTAACTACCAGCATCTGCCCTACCCCCTGGAAATCCTCTCACACTGAACACCTGAGGGAGGTTTTCATTCAACTGAAAACCCAAGGCTCTTCAAGCAACCACAACTAATAGCCTCTAGGCAAAAAGCTAGAGGATAACTTAACCTTTGCTGGGCTTGCAAATATACCCTGGAAAGTAAGACTCCAGGGTGCTGTTTAACGTGGGTCCTCCCACGCTCATCCAAACCCAGTAGAGGGAGCCACAAACAACAGAACACCAACATCCACAGGAAAATTTGGCAGGCTCCAAAAACCACTGAGATAGCCAAAATGGGGAAAAAAGAAACAGAGCCCAAATGAAAGAACAAGAGACCTCTACCAAAGATGAGATGAATGAAACGGAGCTAAGCAAGTTAACAGAGCTAGAATTCAGAGCCATGATCTTGAGGAAGCTCAACAGCATGAGTAAGGACATCAACACCTTGAGTAAAGACATCCACACCATGAGCAAAGACATAGAAACACTGAAAACCAACCAAGTGGAAATGAAGAAGCAGCAAGAAGAAATGAAGAAGCAGCAAGAAGAAATGAAGAATGACACAGCAGAAATGAAGAACACATTGGAAGGACTAAACAGCAGAGTAGAGGAAGCTGAGGACCGGATCAGTGAATTAGAAGACAGGGTAGAAAAAATCAACCAATCAGAAAACCAAAAGGAAAAAACAATGAAAAAACAGGAAGACAGCTTAAGAGAATTGTGGGACAACTGGAAACGTAATAATATTCGCATCATTGGAGTCCCTGAAGAAGAAGAAAATGAGCAAGGGTTAGAGAATATATTTGAAGAAATAATGACAGAAAACTTCCCTAATTTGGTGAAGAAAGAAGGTATTCAAGTTCAAGAAGCACAGACAGTCCCAAGTAAGAAGAACCCAAACAGGCCCACACCAAGACACATAGTAATTAAAATGCCAAAAATTAAAAACAAAGAGAGAATCCTCAAGGCAGCAAGAGAAAAGCAACAGGTTACCTACAAAGGAACCCCCATCAGGCTATCAGCTGACTTCTCAACAGAAACACTACAGGCCAGAAGGGAATGGCATGAAGTAATCAAGGTCATGAAAAACAAGGATCTGAATCCAAGACTACTCTACCCAGCAAGGCTGTCATTCAAAATAGAAGGTCAAATAAAGAGCTTCTCAGACAAAAAAAGGCTAAGGGAATACATTAGCACCAAACCAGCACTGCAAGAAATGTTAAAAGGACTGCTGTAATTAGTAGAAGAAATAGGAAGGAAAGTAGAACCACACTGAACAAAAATGACAATAAATAAGTACATATCAATAATCACCTTAAATGTAAATGGATTGAATGCTCCGATAAAAAGACACAGAGTAGCGGATTGGATAAGAAAGCATAACCCATATATATGCTGTTTACAAGAGACCCACCTCACAACAAAAGACTCACATAGGCTGAAAGTGAAGGGATGGAAAAAAATCTTCCAAGCAAATGGAAAGGAAAAAAAAGCTGGGGTAGCAATACTCATATCTGATAAAATAGATTTCAAAACGAAAGCCATTACTAGAGACAAAGAAGGTCACTACATAATATTGAAAGGAACTATCCAACAGGAAGATATAACCTTGGCAAACATATATGCACCGAATATAGGAGCACCAAAATATATTAAAAATCTTCTGGAGGACTTCAAAGGAGAAATTGACAGCAATACAATCATAACAGGGGACTTCAACACCCCGCTGACATCACTGGATAGATCCTCTAGACAAAAAATTAACAAGGACACAGAGACTCTAAACGAAGCACTAGACCAAATGGATTTAATAGATATTTACAGAGAATTACACCCCAAAACTATAGAATTCACATTCTTCTCAAGTGCACATGGGACATTCTCAAAGATAGACCACATGTTAGGACACAAACGGAGTCTCTACAAGTTCAAGAAGATTGAAATCATATCAAGCATCTTCTCAGATCACAATGGCATGAAACTAAAAATCAATTGCAAAAAGAACATGCAACGACATTTGAATACATGGAGGTTAAATAGCATGTTATTAAACAATGAATGGGTTACCGAGGAGATCAAGGAAGAAATTAAAAACTTCCTGGAAACCAACGAAAATGAACACACAACAATACAAAATCTATGGGATGCAGCGAAAGCTGTTCTGAGAGGGAAGTTCATAGCACTACAGGCCTACCTCAAGAAACAACAAAAATTACTAATAGACTATCTAACCTCACAACTTAAAGAACTAGAAAGCAAACAAAAAGAAAACCCCAGAGCAAATAGAAGGAAGGAAATAGTAAAGATCAGAGCAGAAATAAACGACATAGAGACCAGAGAAACAATTCAAAGGATCAATGAAACAAAGAGCTGGTTTTTTGAAAAGATAAACAAGATTGATGGACCCTTAGCTACACTCACCAAGAAACAAAGAGAGAGAACTCAAATACACAAAATCAGAAATGAAAGAGGAGAAGTAACAACTGACACCACAGAAATACAAAGAATCATTAGCAAATACTATGAACATTTATATGGCAACAAATTCGACAATCTAAGTGAAATGGACAAATTTCTAGAAACACATAATCTCCCAAAACTGGACCGGGAAGAGATAGAAAACTTGAACAGGCCAATAACAGCTGAGGAAATTGAAGATGTAATCAAGACTCTCCCAGCAAACAAAAGCCCAGGCCCAGATGGCTTCACGCGGGAGTTTTACCGAACATTCAAAGAAGAACTAACACCCATTCTCCTCAAACTATTTCAAAAAATTCAAGAAGAAGGAAGACTTCCAAACTCGTTTTATGAGGCCAGCATAATCCTAATTCCAAAACCAGAAAAAGACACTACAAAGAAAGAAAACTACAGGCCAATATCCCTGATGAACGTAGATGCCAAAATCCTAAACAAAATACTAGCAAATCGGATCCAGCAATACATCAAAAAAATTATTCACCATGACCAAGTGGGATTCATCCCAGGGATGCAAGGCTGGTTCAATATTCGCAAATCAATAAATGTGATACACCACATAAACAAAATGAAAGATAAAAACCACATGATCATATCAATAGATGCTGAAAAAGCATTCGACAAAATCCAGCACCCTTTTCTGATAAAAACGCTCAGCAATTTGGGAATAGAGGGATCATATCTTGATATAATAAAGGCCATATATGAAAGACCTACAGCCAACATCATACTCAATGGGCAAAAACTAAAAACATTTCCCTTAAGAACAGGAACAAGACAGGGATGCCCACTTTCGCCACTCTTATTTAACATAGTACTGGAAGTCTTAGCCACAGCAATCAGACGTGAAGAAAAAATAAAAGGTATCCAAATTGGAAAGGAAGAAGTGAAACTGTCATTATTCACAGACGATATGATATTATATATAGAAAACCCTAAAGACTCCATCAAAAATCTACTAGACTTAATAAATGAATTTGGCAAAGTAACAGGATACAAAATTAAAGTCAAGAAATCAATGGCATTCTTATACACCAATGACGAACTCACGGAAAGAGAAACTAAAAAAACAATTCCATTTACCATCATGGCAAAAAAAATTAAGATACCTAGGAATAAACTTAACCAAAGAAGTAAAGGACCTATTTGCAGAAAACTACAGGACATTGAAAAAATAAATAGAGGAAGATATAAAAAAGTGGAAGCACATACCTTGTTCATGGATTGGAAGAATTAACATCATTAAAATGTCCATATTACCCAAAGCAATCTATAGATTCAATGCAATCCCCATCAAAATACCAGTGACATATTTCACAGAACTAGAACAAATATTTCAAAAGTTCATATGGAACCAAAAAAGACCCCGAATAGCCACAGCAATCTTGAAAAAGAAGGACAAAGTAGGTGGGATCACAATACCGGATATCAGCTTATACTACAAAGCCACTGTAATCAAAACAGCCTGGTACTGGCACAAGAACAGGCATATAGACCAGTGGAACAGAACAGAGAATCCGGAAGTTGACCCAAGACATTATGCTCAATTAATATTTGACAAAGGTGGCAAGAGCATACAATGGAGTAAAGATAGCCTCTTTAATAAATGGTGTTGGGAAAATTGGACAGCTAAATGCAAAAAAAGGAAACTAGACCATCAACTTACACCACACACAAGAATAAACTCAAAATGGATAAAAGACTTAAATGTGACTCGTGAATCCATAAAAATCCTAGAAGAAAATGTAGGCAACAAAATTTCAGACATCATACGCAGTAGAATCTTCACTGATACATCACCTAAGGCAACAGAAACAAAGGGAAAAATGAACACATGGGACTACATCAAACTCAAAAGCTTCTGCACAGCAAAAGAAACAACCATCAAAACAGATAGGGAACCCACTCCATGGGAGAGCATAATTGCCAATGACACATCAGATAAGGGGTTAATTTCCAAAATATACAGAGTGCTCATACAACTCAACAAAAGGAAGACAAAGAACCCAATTAAAAAATGGGCAGACGACATATTTCACAGAACTAGAACAAATACTTCAGAAGTTCATATGGAACCAAAAAAGACCCCGAATAGCTACAGCAATCTTGAAAAAGAAGGACAAAGTAGGAGGGATCACAATACCGGACATCAGGTTATACTACAAAGCTACTGTAATCAAAACAGCCTGGTACTGGCACAAGAACAGGCACATAGACCAGTGGAACAGATCAGAGAATCCGGAAATTGACCCAAGACAGTATGCTCAATTAATATTTGACAAAGCTGGTAAGAGCATACAATGGAGCAAAGACAGCCTCTTCAATAAATGGTGTTGGGAAAATTGGACAGCTACATGCAAAAAAATGAAACTAGATCATCAACTTACACCATACACAAGAATAAACTCAAAATGGATAAAAGACTTAAACGTGACTCATGACTCCATAAGAATCCTAGAAGAAAATGTAGGCAACAAAATTTCAGACATCATACGCAGCAAAATTTTCACTGATATATCACCTAAGGCAACAGAAATAAAGGAAAAAATAAACACATGGGACTACATCAAACTCAAAAGCTTCTGCACAGCAAAAGAAACAACCATCAAAGTGGAAAGGCAACCTACTGTATGGGAGAGCATAATTGCCTATGATATATCAGATAAGGGACTAATTTCCAAAATATATAGAGTGCTCATACATCTCAACAAAAGGAAGACAAAGAACCCAATTAAAAAATGGGCAGAGGAACTAAATAGATACCTCTCCAAACAGGACATACAAACGGCCAAGAGACATATGAAGAAATGCTCAACTTCACTAATCATCAGAGAGATGCAAATTAAAACAACAATGAGGTATCACCTCACGCCTGTCAGAGTAGCCGCCATCAACAAAGCATCAAACAACAAGTGTTGGCGAGGATGTGGAGAAAAGGGGACTCTAGTACACTGCTGGTGGGAGTGCAGACTGGTGCAGCCACTATGGAAAACACTATGGCGTTACCTCAAAAAATTAAAAATTGAATTACCATTTGACCCAGTGATCCCACTCCTAGGAATATACCCGAAGAAACCTGAAACACCAATCAGAAAGAATACATGTACCCCCATGTTCATAGCAGCGCTATTTACAATAGCGAAGATCTGGAAACAGCCCAAATGTCCATCAGTAGACGAATGGATAAAAAAGCTGTGGTACATATACACAATGGAGTACTATGCATCGTTAAGAAAGGACGATCTCTTATCCTTTGCGTCGACATGGGAGGACCTGGAAACTATTATCCTAGGTGAAGCAAGCCAAGCAGAGAGAGACAAACATCATATGATCTCACTTATTTCTGGAATATAATGAACATAACAGTGGGAGGAGCAGGGTAGTCCGGAGGACGTGGAAATGGGGTACAGGCTGACATCTGCCAGAAGAGGGGGCGGGGGAGGGGAGAGATGAACACAGAACTTGTACGTATGTACTCATAACCAATGGACATGGACAACAAAACGGGGACGGGATAGGGAGGGAAGGGGAGGGGGGTGTCAACGGGGGAAAAAAAGGAGAATCATCTGTAACATAAGTAAATTAATAAAAAAAAAATAAAATAAAATAAAAAAAAAAAAATAAAAAATAAAAAAATAAATAAAAAATGGGCAGAGGAACTAAATAGACACCTCTCCAAAAAGGACATACAAATGGCTAAGAGACATATGAAGAAATGCTCAACATCATTAATCATCAGAGAGATGCAAATTAAAACAACAATGAGGTATCACCTCACACCTGTCAGAATGGCCGCCATCAACAAATCATCAAACAACAAGTGTTGGCGAGGGTGTGGAGAAAAGGGGACTCTAGTACACTGCTGGTGGGAATGCAGACTGGTGCAGCCACTGTGGAAAACACTATGGTGTTACCTCAAAAAATTAAAAATTGAATTGCCATTTGACCCAGTGATCCCACTTCTAGGAATATACCCTAAGAAGCCTGAAACACCAATCAGAAAAAATACATGTACCCCCATGTTCATAGCAGCACTATTTACAATAGCTAAGATCTGGAAACAGCCCAAGTGTCCATCAGTGGATGAATGGATAAAAAAGCTGTGGTACATATACACAATGGAGTACTATGCAGCTGTAAGAAAGAAAGATCTCTTATCCTTTGAGACAACGTGGAGGGACCTCGAGAGTATTATCCTAAGCGAAACAAGCCAAGCAGAGAAAGACAAATATCACATGATCTCACTTATTTGTGGAATATAATGAACATAGCAGTCTGAGCAACAGGGTAGACCCAGAGACGTGGAAGTAGGGTATAAACTGACACCCCTCAGGAGAGGGGGGGGGAGGGAAGAGATAAACCACAGAACTTATGCACAAGTATGCATAAGGGATGGACATGGACAACAAAGCTGGGGACAGGGTGGGGGGATGGGGAGGAGGGTGTCAATGGGGAAAAAAAGAGAAACATCTGTAACAAAAATAAATTAATAAAAAAAAAGATACAGGTTCAATTATGGTTCAAATGAGTTCACTTTTTTGGAATAAAACTGATGCATTTGTGATTTAATACAAAAGTAATATTTGAGTTCAGTTCAAGATTCAACAAATTATTATGGTTCATTCCAGTTTAATGTTTCATTCAAGTCTCTATTTGTCAACTGTTCATTTTATCAGTTATAGCCCAAAGGAGAAATACATATATTAACTATTGCCAGAGGAAAAATAAGGCCGTACAATTTAATGGCTTTGAAAGGAGCCAAGAATCTCATTAGGGTATAAACTAAGCATAAATTTTCTGTTGTCACATCATTTACAGTACATAAACCTACCTGTGTCCAAAAATATCTTAGAATAATCCTTAGACATCCTTTTTTTAAACATTTGTTCCATCCCTCTTCTCCCAAAGAAACAAAAAAATTCTAACTAGTCTTTTCTAGAAAAGTCTAAATTAGAAAATTTAACTCCTCATTCTTTTTGTGAATCAAGATTATATAGCAATTATACATATAAATTTTGTATAATGATATATAGTAATTATCCACACATTATACATATATAAAGTATATACATATTATATTACACACACACATGCATACATGAAGGGTAGTAGGGAATGAGGAGTTTTAAGTTCAACGAGAGTAAGAGAAAGCCACGGTTGTGGGTATCTGAGATTCTTTTCTTGATCAAAACCCACTGCTTAGAATTTATCATTCTACAAGTACATTTGGTCAGATGGTTTTTTGAGCTATACATGTACGATATGTTTGCACAGAATTTTCCCTCTTCCATTCAAGATAGTCTCCAAGGCACCTTGCTGCTCTGTTATTTTTGTACCTTCTTATCTAGATATTCATTCTCTCAAAGAATTTCAATATATTGCACAAATATTATTTCTCTTGAGGAAACCATGCTATCTTCCAACTGCCACACCCCTACCCCAAAAGATTGTTTGCTTGTGTTCATTGACCCTACTCTTTATTAAAGATCCTGCCAGCTGTCCTGGTGCTATTGCAAAGGAAAGATCTCTTCTTCCATGTAGTTTATAATCCTACTGAGTGTGTAAAATGAATTATGCCTTCCCTTTCAAATTCATATGCTGAGGTCCTAGCCCTCAATGTGACTATTTGGACATAGGGCTTTTAAGGAGGTAATTAAGGTTAAATGAGGCTCTTATGATGGGGCCTTAATTCAAAGAATTGGTGTCTGCAAGGTCAGAACAGAAGAAAAACTGCTGAAGATTTCAGGGTTTCTTCCTCTTATCTCTGAAACAGGCACGGATGTGCCTGGGTTTCTTCTCCTTATCCCTGGAATGTGCCTTCTGGACCAGGCACTGACGTGCCTGACGGACACATCCTACACAGACAAACTGCAGGCATTGCAATGGTGGGATAAGTTTGATAAGACCCCGGGCCTAGAGGCTATAAACACCTATCCTCTATAAGCAGACTCCTTTCATAGTTTGGGGCTGATACCATTTTGGACTCAGTCCATCTGCTTTGCAGATTCCCTGAATAAAATTATGTTCCTGCATCATTTTGGCCTTGTGCGTTCCTCCCTCAGCAATCTAACAGTGTCCTTACAAGAAAAGGAAAAGACACCAGGGGTATACACACACAGAGAGAGAAAAGCAGAAAGGCAACCATCTGCAAGCCAGGAAGAGAAGCCTCGGGAGAAAACCCTGCAGCACCTGGATCTTGGACTCTCAGCCTCCAGAACTGTGGAAAAATTAATTTCTGTTGTTTAACCCACCCAGTCTGTGGTACTTTGCTATGGCAGCCCTAGTAGACTAACACATTGAATAAATATAATCAAAATACAGATGCAAGAAGCAAAGAGTAAATATATGACCAACCATAATCAAATGAAGATATGTATATTTTGTTTGTAGATGACTTCTCCATGCTATCTAGAGAAATTGGTATGGAGATAATGGCTTAGCCCATTCTCACCCATCTGTGTGAGATGATCAAATTGAGCATTTTCAGCCCTATGCACTAAAAACTGACAAGAGGCTCCTTTCCTGGGGATAGTACACAACAAAAACAAAGAAGGAAGTGGCATGATCTTCTCTCCCAACACATTTCACATCCTAATTCTGAGGTAGGCTGCCTAATGGGATCCAATGTTTTCTCCCACAATGGATGTAGCTAGCAATGTCTATGATTTTAGTAATAACCCTTTAACTTGGGAGCCATGAGGCCCCTTCTTAAGAAAGTGGCTTATATATTTTAAAAAAACAAAAACAAAAAAAGCCAGAAGGGTCATTATAGGTTTTACAGCATCAACTGAGAAAGCAAGTTATGGCCCTCAGCCACCTACTCCCTAAAAATAAACTAGGGATAGCAAAGTTTGCCTTGAAATAGTTAGAGAAGCACATAGAATAAAAGGCTGGTAACTGGTATGAACTATGGAATCACCTGAGAGTCCAATTAATGAAAAGGAAAGAGGTCTTTAGATTTGGAGCCAGATTCTAAAACTTAGGTTCTAATCACCATTCTGCTGATAACTGACCTTCTAACCTGTGGACAAATCATTTCTCCTTCCACAGTGTTATTCTGAAAAATTAAGAAAGACGAGTACCAGAACAGATGATTACCAAGATCCCCTTCAGTGCTGACATTCTGGAAAACTACCTCTTCCAGCATATGTGCAGGTATGCATGCATACACATGTACACACACACACACACACACACACACACACACACACACACACACACACAACTATAAGGAAGATTGGGTCTAGATTTCTATCTTAAATGATGGGCTAAATGCTGAGACTATTTGCTAGGGTGGGGAAGTTTTCCATGGGAAATATTGTACATTTATTGGGCTGTGTTAGGTTTGAGATGCCTAAAAGGAGGTGCCACATAGGCAGAAACTGGAATACAATCTAAAGGTCAGAAGTGAGTTTTCGGTTTGAGATAGAAATTTGCAAGTCAGCAATAGGAAGATGATATTTAAGCCCATGGGAATTGATGTGCTCACCCTTGAAAGACAGTGTCTTCTTTTCACTTCTGCAATGGTTCTCTAACTATTTCAAGGCAAACTTTGCTATCCCTAGTTTATTTTTATTTATATAACCTATAGGAACATTCTCAAACTTTTAGAAAAACTTTAACTTTACAGGAAGGAAAGGAACACCAATAAGAGCGTTGTGTTCCCTCTAAATCTCAAGCTCCCTTGAGATGTTGCTCAATCCAGTCCATCACTTTAATTCACAGGCACAGACCTTGCAGGTATTTTAGCCATTAGAGATCAGTTCTGCAATTCTGAACGTAGGCTGGTAGAAGGTCTAGTGGCACATTACAGTTAGTTCACATCAGAGGAACAATGATTCTGTAATTTAACGTATTGCCATTCAACTGAATAAGATTAGTTTTTGGTTGCTATAAAGAAAAGCTAAGATTAACTTAAATGGACCTTGGGCAAAGGCTACAAAATAGGTGTGTGACATCCAGTTTTCAGAGACTGAAGCAAGAATTTTTCCTACACCTGTTTTGATGTAGAAAAATCACTGTTTTGTTGTCATTTTTGGTCACTGAATGATAAGTGTAGCTATCACTGTTGATCCATCCTGAACCCCTACCCTAACTATGGTGGACTTTTACTTTCTATTTTATTTACTTTTGTGTAGTTGATATTTTTAATGATTATTTTTATCCTTTTCCAGAGACAAAATTATATTACATACTGACTATCCTTAAGAACTTATAAGCATATATGCACAACCAATCGACACAGACATTAGGTTGGGGAAAGCAGGAAGGGAGTAGGAGCAGGGAGGGGGGGTCAATGGGGAAAAAAGGAGGACATCTGTAATACTTTCAACAACAACAACAAAAACACGTGTATTCTAGTATGTCCCTCTGAGAGCACTGAGATTCACTACTCTAGCTTTTCAACTGGAAATCAAAAAGCTTTATTATTAAGTAAGCACATGTGATTACCCATTAAAAATCACTGAGTATGACCACTGAATGTTCAGCAAGAATTCTGAGACTGTATGATACACACAAACAAATCCTCAGAGAATGAGAAGATGTCTTTTTCAGATGAGTGATGGCATGAGGAGGCTTTTTGTGCTTAGCAAGTGTGGTAACCATATGAACTCCACTTCCATGTGCTTTCGAGGGAGAGGATGCCTGTCTGTCACCTCTGCCTGAGCTCTACCTCAGGGTTGGGAGTTGGTAATAGGCTGTGGCTCAGAGATAGAGTGTCGATGACTCGATAATAAAAAAGCTGAAAAAATCATGGTTTGTTTGTTTAAATGTTCATGACCTCCAGACAACTATATCAAAATGGCTACATCAGAATAGCTCAATCAAAATGACTAGTACCTTTCCATACAGTGCGTGTAGAGCACGGCACATATGCTTGGGCACATAGTAGGTGCACAATAAATAGTGGGTAACACTATTCTTTTATTTAACTGCTACCATTCTTGATTCCTGGTACTGGCAACAAATTCAGCAAACATTTATTAAGTGCCTACTATGTTCCTGGTACTGACCCTACACCGGCAGGAGCAGAACTATGTCTCCAGCAGCTGGCTTTCCTTCTTTTCCTGGAGCCTTCCTATCAGCTACCCCAGCAATAAAAGAAACTGCCAAGGCTGGCATAGGAGATGCAACAACTGGCCTGGAATGTTTTGTTTAAGCTCCAACTCATTTATTATTGTGTTTTTATTCATGCTCACAGCTGCTACTACAGTGTGCATTATTTTCAGAAGCTAAAAAATACCAGTAAGTACGAAGAAAGAAAAGGTGCTTTTTCCTATGAAATTTTTCAACATTTAAAGAACAACCAAATTCTAAAATTCGGGGGGACATTTATAGAAAATAGTTAAGACTGAAAAGATAGCTTTGTGCTTCTGGTGAATTTTGGAAAACATTTTGAAAAGTGCACTGCATAGACTTGCAGGGGAATTAAAAGCCAAAACATCATGGGTATCTGATGCCCTCCATTTCCTGCAGAGCCTGAGTACTTGGTTCTTAGAACTGATGGAATTTATGTTCATGACAATGATCCAGGTAGGTTCAGGTATTTACTAAAGATGAGACATGCTTTTCATTATTCATGGAGACCTGATTTGTTAAAGAGAAAAGCAAACCTTTCAGACTAAGTAAAATCCTGTCTAAATCCAGACTTTGAATATGCCTTAAAATATGGGAAATTCAGAGTATTCTTGTAACCAGAAAACAGGGAAAATTGTGAAATCTCAATCTGTATTTGAACTTTGTCATCTGATCACTTATAGTATTTTTAGAATTCTTGAGACTAGGGAAAAGCTTTGGTGGACTATTAGCACATAGAGGGAAGTTGGATAGCTCAAGAAAAGCAAAAATCGCAGGGTCCAGTTTTCAAAGAACACAGGAGTAGTGATTAACTGTGAAGAATTAGAGCAAAGTTAGAGTTTGGAAGAGGATGACAGATGGATCTAGGTTTGGGGGGCATGAGGGTCATATAATTGAGGGTAGAGGAGTCTTCTTTAAAAGAAAAAGAATTACAAATTACAAATAACAAAATTAGGTCCTGGGCTTTGGAAGGAGCCCATGCAAGGAAGGGGCCCTGAAGTTTATGCTTCCTTAGCTTCACAGGAAGTCTACCACAAATTAAAGACAGAGAGAAAAACATTCACAGACCAGAGTTCAAGAGCTATAAATTCTGATCTCATCTCTTCCATCCATACCTTGTAACTATGAGCATGTTATTGATTCTCAGTGCACTTCCATTTGTTATCTGGCGAACGATGCTTGGTGATATATGAAACAATGAAAAAGAGAAAGTCCTTAAAATTATCATGAAAATGACTTGATCAATAAAGATAATTGGGTCTCCACATACATTTTCTTCTATAATTTTTATTGGAACTATTATATAATGTATATATCTCTACATTTAATTATTTATTTACTCAGCCAACAACTTCTCAGTGCTGGATGACAGGTAAGGTCCCTGCTCCTTGTGCTGCTTCATTTCAGTCGTGAGGAAGAGATGATAAATGAGCAAGAAACAACCACTGCCAAATGCAGTGACTTCAGCTGGTAACAATATCTATGAAGAAAATAAAACAGGAAATGGGATAAGAAGGAATTTATTAGTTAAAATTAACTTTTATAATATCTTCATTGTAAGACATGCAAAAGTGAATGAAAAAATTGTAACCCTCACGGAGCTTATCTAGCAGAACAAGTACGACAAACTACAATGCAGGAAGGCAGGAAGTGTCAAATATTTTAAGAGAGATAGAAGAAAAGGGGTTGGGCATTCAAAAGAAGGACCAAGAATAAGAAAATTCACCTGAAGGAGCTGATGTCTATAGGATTTAAAGGATGAACAGATTTTTTTGTTGTTTTGGTTTTCTTTTTGTTTTGTTAATCCTCACCTGAGGATATTTTTCTATTGATTTTTAGAGAGAGGGGAAGGGAGAGAGAGACAGAGAAACATCGATGTGAGAGAGACACATCAAATGGTTGTCTCCACACGACCCCAACCAGAGCTGGGGATCTAACCTGGAACTCAGGCATGTGCCCTTGACCAGGAATCAAACCCACGACATTTTGGTCTTTGGCTGACACTCCAACCACTGAGCCAAACTGGCCAAGGCAGGATGAACAAGTTTTATCCAATTATATAAGTAGCAGGATTAGCACATCCCAAGTGAATATCTGAGATGTTAAATTTTAAATATTAAAATTCAGTGAGATAGCATCACTTTTCAGAATTAACATCTTTAAATGCCCAGTTAGAACATTTTAATATTTTTGGGTTTTTAGAATGTCATCTATATATTTTACATAGCTACAGTACTGTCATGAGAGAACTTACTACAGTGCATTTTATTTGATGTACAAGAGCTGTATAAATATACATCAGCATTATTTTTCATTAAATGTGACTTAGTTACAGTAGCTCACTAATTAAGTTGCAGTTTATCAACACATTGAAATTGTTTCCATTAATGTCAAAACTCATTTGCATTGCTGGATAGCTTTAATGTTATTTATTTTTGAGAGCATCTTGAAAGTTTGAGCTGCAAGGTTATTTGCCTGCAAGCCAAAATAATCTGAAGATCTGAAGATAAGTTTGATGTGATATTTTAAATTATATTAAAGCATATTGGAGAGAAATAAAATTATCTTTCTACTCATGATAGATCTTTTTCATGACTCTCCATCCACAATTTTAATAAATCCTTTTTTCTATTGACTATTCTTTGAAATTGAAGATATAAATCTAGTAAGAGTTTCATCATCCAAGAGGGTTGTTTCTAATTCTGGAACATCTCCCCTTCTTCATATAGAGCATAAAAAAAGGAATCCATGAATCAAGTGTTTTGGGGGTTTGGTTTTGTTGTTGTTGTTGTTGTTGTTGTTGTTATTGTTGATGTTGCTCTTTTTTCTGTTGCTGTCGTGACTTATTTTGTTTATGTATTTTTATGACTTGAGAACACAGACAAAAACATTATCATATATTCCTCTCCAAATTATGACTGCCACTCATCTATATTTCAATTCCAGGAGGTGATCCAGTTTAAAAAAAGAAAGAAGGAAAAAGGAAGGAAGAAAAGAAAGAAGAGAGGGAGGAAAAAATGAAAGAAGGAAGGATTTGGAAGTCAATAAACCTGCTCTAGAAACAGATGGCAAATTTCAAGTTCTTGGTCAGAGAGAACAAGCTTCTTTCTGTTATTTTCTTCCCAGATCTGTTTCTTCCCAGTTATTTTGTTGTGTTATTATGGTGGTGCTGGTCATGGTGGTGGTGATGGTTCAAGCCATATTCAGCTCCCATCATCATGGGCATGATCTTAAGAATGAGGTATGCCTGGCCTTGGCAATACCAACCAGTGGGAAAGAGTATTTAACCAGGACCAAGTAACATGAGATTAGGAAACAAGTGCAGCTGACCTGAGCGGTACAACCATAATATCCAGAGACCCATGGTTCATGGAGCTCTTGTGAGGATGTGACCTCAGGGTCTTTCAACTGTTGTCAAGAGACAATCTTGCAAGCCTATCACCATCCAAGGAAATCCTATACCATGGGTACCCAGTGACTGCTCTTTAGGAAACTAGAAAGTTCTTAGTCCTACAGTGGGGACAGGGAGATATCACTACATCACTATGGGGGAAAAGACCGGAGCTGATGGTCAGAAATTTAGAGACTGCCTCAGAGACATTCCATTTGTTCCTTGGTTGGGAGGGTAAAGTTACTGTAAGTCAGTTCTCTTCATCATACCAGAATTTACAGGATTGTCAATAAGATACCTTCTTCTCCTGTATGAGTAAAACTCTAACCAACATAATTGCTTTTCTAGATTAATCAACAAAGACAGAATACTACCCCAAGAAAGAAAACAACAAAAATGCCTTTGTTCTCAAAAGAAAAAAAAAGGTAGTGAGTTTAGAGTTCCACTTTAAGCATCTTTTCTTGAATTCACAGAGACTCATTTGCAAGGAAATTTCTAGGAGAATGGAACACAGGATTCCATATAATGTGGTCAAGAAAAATCCAGCATTGACTTGTCCTTCTACTAGTCCACATCCCAGTCATGATAATGACCTCACTCCAAAGTCCCCAACCCAGTGGGCCCAGTGTGTACAGCCTGCCCCACTTTCCTCTCCAAGTGGTAACTCTGACTCTCATACTTCAGGTCCCTCTTTAGCCTGCTCTTTCTCTAGTCACCTTCCTTTCCCAACCTTCAGCCCTAGACTCGCTGCTTGGATCTTCAGGATTACTGGCCCAGAATCCCTACTAATTATCTATGCCCAATTCTGAGGACATCTCGATACTTCATCTTGAGCTTTTTGTAGACAATTGTTTGCCAGGCTTCTGACTCTGTTGCTATCCCCAGTGGGTACAGTTTCAAGTTCTAGTCCATTAACTTCTGTTGAATCCCAAGATAAAACGCCTGTCGATAAACTCTAATGTTTTCCTCATCTTTTCCATGAAAAGAGAGTGTCATGAGCTTCTTGGGCAACTTATGGCTCTTAGGCATAAACAATCCAAATTAGCAGTAAAAGCGGCATTACATTAAGGGTAAGAATGAGAATGTCTCTATTCTCTACCCTGTGTCTGACTAATGATATCATTGTTAAGATATTTTTTAGTATTTTTAAAGAGAATCTGGAGCAAGTTTATAAAAACAAAAATGTGCCCATACATTGACAGGAAAATCCTGGAGATGTTAAATGTCTCAAAAAAGACTTAATGAAAGAGGTGTCCATACGCATATAAAAATATAAACTAGGCAAAGAAGTAAAGAAGTATTTGGAAAATTTTTTAAAAAACAGATAAACAAAACTGAGTTAAGAAAAATATTACATTAAAAATAATAATAATGGTAGTTGAATATCAAGAACTAATTTTCCAAGGAAATTTTGTTGCTGTTATGTCCATTGACCATATAAGACAAATTGACTATAATCTAATAAAATTTTATCCAACAGCAATAATCACTACACAAGCAGAGCCCTTGAGTAGGAGAGAGGTGAACAGGCAACATTATAACTTGTTCCTCTTGGAATCAGTTCTGCTGACTTCTGATCTAGGTAGGTGTGATTAGATTTTAATACAGGCAACTCTCTAAGCCAAGAAACTAATAAAGGAGACTGTTAATAGAGACTCATTCTAAAACCCCAGCTATACAAGATCACTAGTAGACTCCAAATAACTATTATATTTGTTCATAAAGTAAAACAATTTTTCTCTAGGAATGATTCCTCAATCTCATCTAAAAATGGTGTTGTCTTATTAGCTTTGTCATCTGCAGCAGCTAAAACTAGAAATAAAATTACATCCTGGCCTCTCTCTTTCAAAATCAGGGTTAGATGGGAATAAAACATTAAACTTAATGTAGTAAGTCCTGGGTACTTGTCCCATCATTTATAGACTTTATGGCCTTGGGCAGTTCACTTCTCTTGATTTCCTTTCCCTCATTCATTGAATGGGTTGGCTCTTAATTAATAACTGCCTTTCCTATGTCATGCATTGTCATGAGGATCAAATGAAATGATGTCTGTAAAGAGTCAAGGAAGGCTGCTCAGGGATGCCTGAGCTGAGTCTGAAAAAATAGACAAGAGAGGTGTGGTAAGAGTCCTTTCAGGGAGAGGGAGCATGGACACAAGAGAGACAGGATTGTCAATAAGATACCTTCTTATTGACAGAGAGCTATAAGTAGTTACTGCAGTATGTCTGCAAGACCTAAAATGTTAGAGAAGATGGGCCTGAAAATGGATCAAGAAGGACCTTGTGTGCCAGGCTAAAGAGCTTATATTTTTGTCTGGGAAGAACTGTGCTAAAGTTTGACCTCTTATAGTTTCCTGTCTGAAAGAATCAGCAAGAGCAGAAACTCTCTAACAGCACATGGTCACATATTTTCTCATTACAGAGTAAGTTTAAGAAAAACAGAGCATAGAGAAAGGATCAGCAGTGTACTGCTTCTTTCAGAGAATTTTTGCTACCAAATAAAAAATATTCTGTAGATAAAAAAACCACATCAATTAAGTCATGGAAATAAATTTATTATATGAAAACGCTAATCACTTAGATGATCAGCTAATTCTGATTCCTGCAACAATCAATGGTCAAGAACCTCAGAAAAAGCATCAGTTCTCTTTTCCAAGGCCTGTTAATTCAATACTCAGGTTTAAGGATCTTCTCCTAAAATCAAAGAACAATTCAAAAGTGACACCTCCTCTGAAATTAAAAATGTTTTGTGGAATACCCTCCCCATAGTAGACATAGGGACTTTCACATATAATGTCCTTTTTAATTCTCCTGAAGATATGGTTTCTTCTTTAAATTTAACATCTTAAAAATCAATGATATTCTGAGAATCTCATAATATCCTTTAAGAATATTAGCATAGCCCTAGATGGGTTTTTTTCCTCCAAAAAAATAGGAGCAATCAGTTTAGAGATAGAAAGAGGCCCTGCTCAGTGGCTCTAGCATTACTTACCTCACTACCCCTAACCTTTGAACTTCTGTTTTATTAAGTCATTCTCAAATCCTCATCCATGCTGGTATTGCTGTTTTCTTTCCTTCTTTTATTAAATTCCAAAAGAAATGGTTAGTCAATCCCCTCAATATATTAATGTACCTGTCTTATTTTTAATTGCATAGGAAGCAATGCAGAGTCCTGAGTTGCACTTATTTTCACAAAATTCTGGCACCCAATAATGCCAAAGGAAAATAAATAATCCACAAATACACTGAAATAGATCAGGATTGACATATGAGTCAACTAACCAAAATCCTTAGGTGCAAACTGAAAGTAATAAATGACTCTTACCTTTTCTTGTCACCAAATTGGTAGAGTCACAAGATCCTCTCTGAAAATATATAGACTTAAAAACTTTTGTCTCTTCCATAAGATTATGAGTATATTTTCCCTCCCTAAGATATCTCCAATTAAGGATGTATAATATACCAAATAAAAGGTAACATTAAAATTATTAGCCAAGTTTTCAACAGTTGGCTAAAATTTCTGATATGCTAAAAGAAGTTTCCAAAATTGCTGACTGCTGATCCCGAAAATATTTCTGTGAAAGTAACTTCTGGGAACTGTATATATTGTTTATCATTTCACATTTATTGGCCCTTCATAGCTTTGTCAGAGTGGGCAGCTCGTTAGGTATTGAGAGAAGCAGAACAGTCATCCTCTGAAGTAACCGGGCATTGTTCCACCAAATGGAGCAAAACATCCTGCCTAGTCCACTAAGCAGGAAAGATAGCTTTACAGCCACCCCAGGGGGTAAACAGCATCATTTCTCTGGACTAATGGAGGGAGGGAGAAAACGGCAAAAAAATTCCTTTACTATACTAAGCACTTCCAAAACCAAATGACAAAGAAGAACTATGAGGCGTGTGCAGTAGGAGCCAAAATGGCAACCATAAAGGAGGAGGGCACTAGCATGGGAAAAGGATCGGACTGAGAAAGGGCACAAGCCCCAAAGAATCCAGGAAAGAGACTGGGTAGGGAGAGGACACAAGCACAAGCCTGGGGAAAGCCAGGAAATAGATTGGCTAGTTTGAAAGAAAGCCTGCTCTTTTTCTCCAAACCCAAAGAAATATATGGAAGCTAGACAAAGAACTCAGAGCACACCCTCCTTGGAGCATGCCTATGCCCTTCTTTCTCTCTGGCATGCACTTTTTGTCTTATTTTCTCCTAAACTCTAAGGGTCCCCATGAGACTTGCAACCAGGGGAGCAGCGAGCAGGGCAGAGGACCCTCCTTTGCCTCTGTAACTTCCCTTCCCGAGTCCAGGCAGCGCTGCCCTCTAGCCTGCCAGCTCTCTGCCTCTCCAAGAGTGTACTATCGCTTTTTGCTCTAATATATCTTGGCACTATCGCTTAAAACTCCTCCTACATAAGTGTCCCTAAAATTATTTTCCCGTGACACCGCTGAAGAACCTATTTCCTCCTGTAACAGCTTGATATATGTCTAGAGTTTTTTATTCTTCTCAAAGCATTCTTTCTTTCTAGCACCTGACTTGCGAGGCCCCCTTTATTTGAACTAGCTCAGCTAATGTGCATTCCTTGCTCCTAACTAACTTTGAAAACAAACACAAAAAGTTAGGCCAAAGAGCTACTTGTAGAAATGAGATGTGCTCAAGAGAAGGCAATTCTGAAAGTAATCGAAGCTTCCTGAAGAGACCCCTCCCTGGCTATTGATATCCACCTGCAGGATTTGTCAGCCCAAAGTGAGCAAAGCCTGGAACAAGGGTGGTGAGCAACCTGAACCCAGATCCTGAGACACTCGCATCCCTCCACTTGCCTTCCTATTTCTCCCCCATCTGGGAAGCTCCCAAGTCTTTCTGAAGCTGAGTCTGAACCAGAGGCTCTGGACCCTATCGCCAACCTCCTGTTCTTTCCCTTTTGTTCCAGCCTCCTCATCTGCATCCCAGTGCCTGGGTCTTCCCGAATACCATCCTGAGCAATGCTTCCGGATGAGCCTCCATGAACTCCAAAACTATCCCTGCTCCGAATACTGTCTCACTCAGTTCTCACACCCACTCCTTGCATTGCACCATTACTGGGCTGATTCTGGTGACTCCAGATTCTCTTTCCCACTCGGGTTTATGATGCTCATACACCCAATGCCTGGTCCAAATGCCCTGACCCCTTAGCTGACCAGACCCTCCACATCTATGGCACCCTCCTCTCACACTAGATTTCTAGTTCTGGCCCCTCCTACCTTTTCATTTACTGGACTAAGAGTTATTAATTGAGTTAATGTCTCAGAGAAATTAGTTCATTTGCTTCTAAAACAAAAACTCAAAGTACTGGAAAGTATTGCACATCACTCAGAACATTTACCAGACTGGTCAAAGAATGCAAACTTGAGCAAGGAAAACTGAACTCATGAGGAGACAGTTGTCAAATGTCTAAGTCAGCTTCTAAGAAAATGTCAGCATGAACCATGTTTTCTCTGCAAATGACATTGGCTACTGATAGAAATAAATAACATATATAACCAAAAGAAAAGACCAGAAGACCAGTAAGCAGACATAAGGGAATGACTTACTCTTTCAGATACAGATTTTAAACTGTATGTATATAAGCAACCAGCCTTCAGAACTGAATCTCTGAAAAAAAAACAAAACACTAATTAAAGTATAGATTTAAAACTTAGTCCATCAACTAAAATCGCTTGGTAAAACTGGGTATGTACTTTGAATAATAATAATGCTCACATCATAGAGTAGACAAAATTCGTTATGAATTGTGGCTTAAATCTTGGACTTCGTAAAGGGGAACTTTGGTGTTAATTGCCTGAAAACAGGTAAAACTTTAGAATATTAAGCCTTACTAGTGTCTCTCCCATCATCCTGCATTCCATTTTTAAAGCCGTCAATGGGATAACCCAGAAAAGGTTTGAAAAGTACTTTCTTTTGGAAAGTACTTTCTCACTCTATTATCTAAAAGACTTTTTAATATACTTTCTAGCCCTAAGTCTTATTTAAATGAGAATAAACTAATCATATTGGACAAGGGGATTACAGAAAGTAGGTTAAGATAAAGAATATTAATAGCTCTCACATTTTAAAACAAGTCTATCTTTGTCGTCTACCTCAGGTATATATGCACTGTTGAAAAATTGTTTTCCTCTGATTAATAAATTAGGTAAATGAGAAAAATTTTCAACAACCATTAAACAAAAACAAAAAACCTCTTTGTTAGACAGAGAGAATTATTGAGAGACTTGCTGTATTAGTCTGCTAGGGCTGCAGTAACAAAGTACCACAGTCTGGGTGGCTTACATAGCAGACATTTATATCCTCACAGTTCTGGAACCTAGAAATGCAAGGTCAGGGTGTGAGCAAGTTTCTTCTAAGGCCTTTCTCCTTGGCTTGCAGACACCTGCCTTCTTGCTGTGTCCTCACATGGCCTTTCCTCTGTGTGCACACATCCCTGGTGTATGTGTGTCCAGATTTCCTCCTCTTATTAGGATATCAGTCATATTGGATTAGGGCCCACCCTGATGGCC
Organism: Tadarida brasiliensis; assembly: GCA_030848825.1. Taxonomy (NCBI): domain Eukaryota; kingdom Metazoa; phylum Chordata; class Mammalia; order Chiroptera; family Molossidae; genus Tadarida; species Tadarida brasiliensis. Next base: position 66,119,549 of record CM061262.1, read on the forward strand.
ACATTTTAGCTTAATCACCTCTTTGGAAGTTTCCAAATACAGTCACAATCAGACTTTAGTATATTAATTTTGGAGGGATACATTTCAGGTCACAACACTTGTCAAAAGAGATTTTTATTTTTTATTTTTTATTTTCTTTATTAATTTATTTTTGTTACAGATGTTTCTCCTTTTGTCCCATTGACACCCTCCTCCCCATCCCCCCACCCCGTCCCCTGCTTTGTTGTCCATGTCCATCAGTTATGCATACATGCGTATAAGTTCTGTGGTTTATCTCTTCCCTCTCCCCCACCCCCTCTTCTGAGGGTTGTCAGTCTGTACCCTACTTCCACATCTCTAGGTCTACCCTGTTCCTCAGACTGTTATGTTTATTATATTCCACAGATAAGTGAGATCATGTGATATTTGTCTTTCTCTGCTTGGCTTGTTTCACTTAGGATAACACTCTCGAGGTCCCTCCATGTCGTCTCAAAGGGTAAGAGATATTTCTTTCTTACAGCTGCATAGTACTCCATTGTGAATATGTACCACAACTTTTTTATCCATTCATCCACTGATGGACACTTGGGCTGCTTCCAGATCTTAGCTATTGTAAATAGTGCTGCTATGAACATGGGGGTACATGTATTCTTTCTGATTGGTGTTTCAGGCTTCTTAGGGTATATTCCTAGAAGTGGGATCACTGGGTCAAATGGCAGTTCAATTTTTAATCTTTTGAGGTAACACCATAGTGTTTTCCACAGTGGCTGCACCAGTCTGAATTCCCACCAGCAGTGTACTAGAGTCCCCTTTTCTCCACACCCTCGCCATCACTTGTTGTTTGATGATTTGTTGATGGCGGCCATTCTGACAGGTGTGAGGTGATACCTCATAGTTGTTTTAATTTGCATCTCTCTGATGATTAGTGACGTTGAGCATTTCTTCATATGTCTCTTAGCCATTTGTATGTCCTTTTTGGAGAGGTGTCTCTTTAGTTCCTCTGCCCATTTTTTAATTGGGTTCTTTGTCTTCCTTTTGTTGAGTTGTATGAGCACTCTATATATTTTGGAGATTAACCCCTTATCTGATGTATCATTGGCAATTATGCTCTCCCATACAATGGGTTTCCTTTCCGTTTTGATGGTTGTTTCTTTTGCTGTGCAGAAGCTTTTTAGTTTGATGTAGTCCCATGTGTTCATTTTTTCCTTTGTTTCTCTTGCCTTAGGTGATGTATCAGTGAAGATTCTGCTGTGTATGATGTCCGAAATTTTGTTGCCTACATTTTCTTCTAGGATTTTTATGCATTCACAAGTCACATTTAAGTGTTTTATCCATTTTGAGTTTATTCTTGTGTATGGTGTAAGTTGATGGTCTAGTTTCATTTTTCTGCATTTAGCTGTCCAATTTTCCCAACACCATTTATTAAAGAGGCTGTCTTTACTCCATTGTATGCTCTTGCCACCTTTGTCAAATATTAATTGAGCATAATGTCTTGGGTCAATTTCTGGATTCTCTGTTCTGTTCCACCGGTCTATATGCCTGTTCTTGTGCCAGTACCAGGCTGTTTTGATTACAGTAGCTTTGTAGTATAACCTGATGTCCGGTATTGTGATCCCTCCTACTTTTTCCTTCTTTTTCAAGACTGCTGAAGCTATTTGGGGTCTTTTTTGGTTCCATATGAATTTCTGAAACATTTGTTCTAGTTCTGTGAAATATGTCGTTGGTATTTTGATGGGGATTGCGTTAAATCTATAGATTAAATCTATTGCTTTGGGTAGTATGGACATTTTAATGATGTTAATTCTTCCAATCCATGAACAAGGTATGTGCTTCCACTTTTTTATATCTTCCTCTATTTCTTTTTTCAGTGTCCTGTAGTTTTTTGCAAATAGATCCTTTACTTCTTTGGTTAAGTTTATTCCTAGGTATCTTAATTTTTTTGCCGCGATGGTAAATGGGATTGTTTTTTTAGTTTCTCTTTCTGTGAGTTCATCATTGGTGTATAAGAATGCCGTCGATTTCTTGACGTTAATTTTGTATCCTGCTACTTTGCCAAATTCATTTATTAAGTCTAGTAGATTTTTGATGGAGTCTTTAGGGTTTTCTATGTATAATATCATGTCATCTGTGAATAATGACAGTTTCATTTTCTCCTTTCCAATTTGGATTCATTTTATTTTTTCTTCATGTCTGATTGCTGTGGCTAAGACTTCCAGTACTATGTTAAATAAGAGTGGCGAAAGTGGGCATCCCTGTCTTGTTCCTGTTTTAAGGGAAATGTTTTTAGCTTTTGCCCATTGAGTATGATGTTGGCTATAGGTCTTTCATATATGTCCTTTCTTATATCAAGATATGATCCCTCTATTCCCAAATTGCTGAGCGTTTTTATCAGAAATGGGTGCTGGATTTTGTCGAATCCTTTTTCAGCATCCATTGATATGATCATGTGGTTTTTATCTTTCATTTTGTTTATGTGGTGTATCACATTTATTGATTTGCGAATATTGAACCAGCCTTGCATCCCTGGGATGAATCCCACTTGGTCATGGTGAATAATTTTTTTGATGTATTGCTGGATCTGATTTGCTAGTATTTTGTTCAGGATTTTGGCATCTATGTTCATCAGGGATATTTGCCTGTAGTTTTCTTTCTTTGTAGTGTCTTTTTCTGGTTTTGGAATTAGAATTATGCTGGCCTCATAAAACGAGTTTGGAAGTCTTCCTTCTTCTTGAATTTTTAGAAATAGTTTGAGGAGAATGGGTGTTAGTTCTTCTTTGAATGTTCATTAAAACTCCCCCGTGAAGCTGTCAGGGCCTGGGCTTTTGTTTGCTGGGAGAGTCTTGATTACATCTTCAATTTCCTTGGTTGTTATTGGCCTGTTCAAGTTTTCTATCTCTTCCCAGTCCAGTTTTGGGAGACTATGTGTTTCTAGAAATTTGTCCATTATGCTTAGATTGTCGAATTTGTTGTCATATAAATGTTCATAGTATTTGTTAACGATCCTTTGTATTTCTGTGGTGTCAGTTGTTACTTCTCCTCTTTCATTTCTGATTTTGTGTATTTGGGTTCTCTCTCTTTGTTTCTTGGTGAGTCTAGCTAAGGGTCCATCATTCTTGTTTATCTTTTCAAAAAACCAGCTCTTTGTTTCATTGATCCTTTGAATTGTTTTTCTGGTCTCTATGTCATTTATTCTGCTCTGCTCTTTACTATTTCCTTCCTTCTACTTGCTCTGGGGTTTTCTTTTAGTTTGCTTTCTAGTTCTTTAAGTTGTAAGGTTAGATAGTCTAGTAGAAATTTTTGTTGTTTCTTGAGGTAGGCCTGTAGTGCTATGAACTTCCCTCTCAGGACTGCTTTTGCTGCATCCCATAGATTTTGTGTTGTTGTGTGTTCATTTTCATTGGTTTCCAGGAAGTTTATAATTTCTTCCTTGATCTCCTCGGTAACCCATTCATTGTTTAATAACATGCTATTTAGCCTCCATGTGTTCAAATATCTTTGCACGTTCTTGTTGCAATTGATTTCTAGTTTCATGCCATTGTGATCCAAGAAGATGTTTGATATGATTTCTATCTTCTTGAACTTGTAGAGACTTAGTTTGTGTCCTAACATGTGGTCTATCTTTGAGAATGTCCCATGTGCACTTGAAAAGAATGTGAATTCTGTAGTTTTGGGGTGTAATTCTCTGTAAATGTCTATTAAATCCATTTGGTCTAGTGCTTCGTTTAGAGTCTCTGTGTCCTTGTTAATTTTTTGTCTAGAGGATCTATCCAGTGATGTCAGCGGGGTGTTGATGTCCCCTGCTATGATTGTATGGCTGTTAGTTTCTCCTTTGAAGTCCTCCAGAAGATTTTCAATATATTTTGGTGCTCCTATGTTGGGTGCATATATGTTTACCAGGGTTATATCTTCCTGTTGGATAGACCTTTTCAATATTATGTAGTGACCTTCTTTGTCTCTAGTTATGGCCTTCATTTTGAAATCTATTTTATCAGATATGAGTATTGGTACCCCAGCTTTTTTTTCCTTTCCGTTTGCTTAGAAGATTTTTTTCCAACCCTTCACTTTCAACCTATGTGAGTCTTTTGTTGTGAGGTGGGTCTCTTGTAAACAACATATATATGGGTCGTGCTTTCTTATCCAATCCGCTACTCTGTGTCTTTTTATCAGAGCATTCAATCCATTTACATTTAAAGTGATTCTTGATATGTACTTATTTATTGCCATTTTTGTTTAGTGTGGTTCTATTTTCCTTTCTTTTCTTCTACTAATTACAGCAGTCCTTTTAACATTTCTTGCAGTGCTGGTTTGGTGCTAATGTATTCCCTTAGCCTTTTTTTGTCTGGGAAGCTCTTTATTTGACCTTCTATTTTGAATGATAGCCTTGCTGGGTAGAGTACTCTTGGATTCAGATCCTTGTTTTTCATGACCTTGATTACTTCATGCCATTCCCTTCTGGCCTGTAGTGTTTCTGTTGAGAAGTCAGCTGATAGCCTTATAGGGGTTCCTTTGAAGGTAACCTGTTGCTTATCTCTTGCTGCCTTTAGAATTCTCTCTTTGTCTTTAATTTTTGGCATTTTAATTACTATGTGTCTTGGTATGGGCCTGTTTGGGTTCTTCTTACTTGGGAATCTCTGTGCTTCTTGAACTTGAATGCCTTCTTTGTTCACCAAATTAGGAAAGTTTTCTGTCACTATTTCTTCAAATATATTCTCTAACCCTTGCTCATTTTCTTCTTCTTTGGGGACTTCTATGATGCGAATATTATTACGTTTCCAGTTGTCCCATAGTTCTCTTAAGCTGTCTTCCTACTTTTTCATAATTTTTTCCTTTTGGTTTTCTGATTGGTTGATTTTTTTCTACCCTGTCTTCTAATTCACTGATCCAGTCCTCAGCTTCCTCTACTCTGCTGTTTAGTTCTTCCAATGTGTTCTTTATTTCTACTATGTCATTCTTCATTTCTTCTTGGTCCTTCTTGATTTCCAATTGGTTGATTTTCAATGTTTCTGTGTCTTTACTCATGGTGTTGATGTCCTTACTCATGCTGTTGAGCTTCCTCAAGATCATGGCTCTGAATTCTAGCTCTGTTAACTTGCTTGACTGCATTTCATTTATCTCATCTTCGGTAGAGGTCTCTTGTTCTTTCATTTGGGATCTGTTTCTTTGTTTCACTATTTTGGCTATCAGTGCATTTTGGAGCCTGCCAAATTTTCCCTGTGGATGTTGGTGTTCTGCTGTTTGTGGCTCCCTCTACTGGGTTTGGATGAGCGTGGGAGGACCCACGTTAAACACCACTGTTGAGTCTTACTTTCCTGGGTAGATTTGCAAGCCCAGAAAAGGTTAAGTTATCCTCTAGCTTTTTGCCTAGAAGCTATTAGTTGTGGTTACTTGAAGAGCCTTGGGTTCTCAGTTGAATGAAAACCTCCCTCAGGTGTTCAGCTTGAGAGGATTTTCCAAGGGTGGGGCATATGCTGGTAGTTAATGAGCCTCAATTTGAATTTCAATGGCCTACCTGGGTGAGGCTGAATCTCCGAGGGAGGGGCTGCCACCTCCCCCCAGAGCCCTGGGAAGGAGTAAGATGGCCACCATCCTGCGTGGCCACAACTCAGCAAAAGCTCTGAGCGCCCTCCAAATCCCGAGTGTCCCCACACAGTTCCAGTCCAGCCTGCCCTCCCTCTACTGGAGCCCAAGGTGAGTGGCTGTGGCTATTTTAGCGCTCTGTCCCAGCCCTCTGCGCTGTGGAGCCGGCTTGCGCTTTAACCCCAAGGGAGGTGCTCACAGCTAAGACCGTTGCTGTCCGTGGGCTCCCAGCCCCCCTCTCATGCCTCCGCAATCCCACCAGGATCAATTCAGTGTCCCTGGTTGTATGTTCCTCGCAAGCTGCTTTTCTGTTGCTTTTTCCTGATGTTTTGTCTTTATTTTAGTTGTAATTCCAGTTTGGTCCTGGGAGATGGTCTGTGTAGCTTCCATTCACTCTGCCGCCATTTTGGAATCTCAAAAGAGGTTTTTAACTTAAGAACTAATAATTATTGCCCTGGCTGGTAGCTCAGTCGATTAGAATGTTGTCCCAATATGCCAAAGTTGGGGGTTCGATCTCCAGTCAGGGAACATACAAGAAGCAACCAATGAATGCATAAATAAATGGAACAACAAATTGATCTCTCTCTCTCTTCTTCTCTCTCTCTGAAAATCAATTAATTAATTAATTAATAATTATTAACCAAGCTGAGTTTCTCAATTTCAAGAGAAAATGTACATGAGCAGCTTCAACAGTATTACCCTGCTGGATCATCAAAACAAACATGAGAGGTCCGTATAGAGCCCCTTGAAGTCACAGAAAACCTTCAACTGCTGATTTTGCTAGGGCAGCTATCAGAGCATGCCCTCATTGTTACAGCACCTTGTCGAGCTCTCTACATTTACTAAAGCTCAGTCTGAGCTTCCTATCCTTAAAAATCTATTTGTATAAATACATTCCAAAGTGGATCATGGGGTGAAATCTTTGGTCATCAAGTTTCTATTTTTAATTTAGAATAAAGATAAGACTAAATTGATGGGCACGAATTCTCATTATAAATTCTTTTCAAACAACTTTAGACCAGGTCTTTTCATTTTTTAAGCATACATAACCTAATCTGAAAGAAATGAAACGGTATTAAAACTTTTTACATTAATCCACAATAAAAATGTACCATCAAAAAGAGAAAAAGCCATCTGGCCGGTGTGGCTTAGTGACTGAGCGTCGACCCATGCACTAAAAGGTCGCCAGTTTGATTTCCAGTCAGGACACATGCCCAGGTTGTGGGCTTGATCCCCAGTGGGGGGCATGCAGAGGCGGCCAATCGATGTTCTGTCTCATCGATGTTTCTATCTCTCTCTCCCTCTCACTTCCTCTCTCTCTAAAGTCAATAAAGGGGAAAAAAAAGAGAGAAAAAGCCTTAATTAAAAAGAATAAATGGGATAAAATATTATCAATAATGCAGGCAAAAATGCTTATAATTTATTATAAATCTGAATTAGTAATGGTTACATAAAGAAGAGGGAAAGAAGTACTGAATTTATGAACAAGAATTAAAATACTATATAAAATATAGATAGCTAAAGAAATCCTAAATATATGAAGTGAAACAGAGCTTCACCAATAAAGCAATTACAAATTATTTGCACTCTGGAACAAAACAAAAAAATTGAAATTACTCTAGAAGATTGAAAGAACATGCCAACAAGAATTTTACATCTCAATTGATGGACATGTAAAACAGTGGAAATAAACTGTAAAATAATATGAATTTGACTTTTCCCTTTAAAATGAGTTCTTAAAGGGATTTTAGTGGGGAAAATGAAACAAAACAAGTAAAGGAAAAACTACCATAAAGATTGGGTCAACTAAGTTATGTATTCACTGGAAAACAATGGATAATTCTATCCTTAAATGCATAGTTTATTCTTTTAAATAACTGTGGGAAAATCTATTGTAATCAAGATAATAGTCACTCCCCCCCCCCAAAAAAAAAATCTAAGGTTTAGAATCTTACAAAAAGTATCATCAAATAAATTTCCAGAAAAGTTTTAAAAATTTAACTCGTAAGTACATAAAATGTTTTCAATGTTTGAGTTTTTTGCTTCTCACATAACAAATAAAACAGATGCCACTCGATAAATAAACACAGCAACCAGATGCCACTTCCAAAATTCAGAAAGTATTTTCCAAAATCAAAGAACAAAAATTAAATGAAAATGGCATTCTTACATTTGGAAATCCAATATTCACTAAATACCGATGATCTGGCAGGTTTTGTACTAAGCAGGTAAAATAATAATTAAAGTAGCAAGTATTTACTGACTCTTTATTATATGCTAGGCACTGTGCTAAACATTTTATATTTATTATCTCATTAATTTTCACCCAAAAAAAAGCCTATGAAGTCACTACCATGTCCGAAGGCAAGGTCAGATAAATGACAGAGCTAGGGCTAGGACCTGAGACATCTGATTCCAGGCATAAACTCTTCAGTGTCGCTGCCAAGGTATAGAAGACCCAGGGCCAGCTCTTAGAGGGATCATAAATGAGTGTCAAAAGCTAGGAACTTTAATGATAAGGTGAAAGCCATAGTGAGCATGAAAGAAACTGCTTGTCATTCCTTTATTCATTCAACAAATATTGAATGGTTGTTCTAAGCATCAAGGACCCAGAAGTAGACAAAACAAAATCCCTGTCTTCATGCAATGAAATGCGCAATAAAAAGTGAACAATTTCAGTTATTTCTAAGTGTAAAGAGAAACGCACAGCATTTCTGAGAAGGTCTCTCTGAGGGGACAACATTTTGACAGAGACCTGAATCTCAGTGATGTGAGGGGACCAGCCTTTCAAAGACCCAGGGAAGGCATTCTAGGCAGAGGGTAAAGCAGATATAAAATCACCAAGTCCAGAACAAGTTTGGTATCTTCCAGTTCCCAGGGAGAGGGAAAAAATGAACATCAGCTATAAGGTCAGAAAACTACTAAGGATCAGATCATATGGTTTTCTCACTTTGCTTTTTTCATTTAACAACAAAGGAGATTAATTTTTATTGCTAGTGTGATGAAAAGCCATTGGAGAGTTTTGAGTCAAAAGATGATAGGATCTGATTTATGTTTTTAAAAAATTGCTTTGCCTGCTTTATGGGAGGAGGAGTAGAATCAGGGAGACCATTTGATTGACCATTTGAATGATTGACATCATTCAAGTCAGAAAATGATGAAGGCTTGGACTTGGGTGAAGGTGTAGGTAGTATTATTTGTTCACATTTTTTTTTTTCTTCCCTCCAGGCCTTCATCGTGACTTTCCTGTTAGTGGAGTATATTCTCTTCCCTACTGACTTTTATTTCAGCTATGCGATCTAGTTTAACCAGTGGAATGTGGGTAAAAGTGAGACTGTGCCAGTTCCAAGCAAAGGTTTTTAAAGGTCTTGACTGTTTCTTTTTGCCCACTTATGCTCCTGTTCTCTGTGATTGGAGTGGACCATGCCCCAACTAGCCTCTACTCTTTAGGCTTGGGTCCAAGAATATGACTCTCTGGCAGGGTCATAGTCAACCCATAGACTGGTTAGTGGGGGAAAAAAATCTCAGTTCTTAGCCACTGATATTTTGGGGGTTGTTTGTTACACATCATTATCAGAGAAAGTTCTGACTAATGCAGGTAGCAGTAGAGGTGAGGTAATAATGGATGGATAGGATGGATTTTGAAGATAAAATTTATAGAGACTTATGGCTACATTTCATGTAGAAAGTGAGGTAAAGAAAAGAATCAAGGATGAGTTCTGGTTTTTAGATGGATAGTGGTGTCTTTTACTCAGGTAAAGAAAACTGGAGGGGTGCAGAATTTGTTGTGGGGTTAGAATAAAGCAGGTTCTCAACTAGATTCTCAATCTAGTTCTCAATCAAAAATGATTTTGCCCACAATTTAATAATATCTGGAGACATTTTTGATGTTGTTGTCACACTGGGAGGATAGTACTGGCATATAGTGGAGAGCATCCAGGGATGCTGCTAAACATCACGCAGTGCACAGGACAACCCACAACAAAGAATTATCCAGTCAAAAGTGACAATAGTGCCAGAACCAAAAGAGAGTGGAATAAAGTAGTGTGTTAGCTTTGAGGTGCCTATTAAATATCCAAGAGGAGATTTTGTAAAAGAGATTGGATTGGATATAGGCCTCTAGAGATTAGAAGAAGGATTTAAAGAGATCAAAACTTTGTGAGTGATTAATAGAAATAGACAATATTTAAAACTATAGAATTGGATAAGACTACTTGGGGACAGATATAAAAAGAGAAAAGAAAAGGCCCAAGTACTCATATCTGGTCCTTCCAACATTTCAAGATTGGGATGAAGAGGAAAAACCAGCTAAAGAGATTAAGAATAAGTCAACAGTGATGTGGAAAGAGACCAAGAGTCTGATATCCTGGAGTCGAGTCAAGAAAATGTTTGAAGAAGAAAGAGAAACATATTATAGTATATTTATTATTTGACATTAGTTTTATATTATAGTTGGTGATATTTAATACTATACATGTGGTAATAGAGCCTTACATTTTACACTTTATACTTTCAGACACTATATCTCCTATGGTCCTCATTGCCACACTGAGTGGGGTAAGAACAAAACTGGAGAACACTAAAAATCAAAGAGTTATAGTCTCTGCTCTGAGTACATGAAAATTAGTGACAATCTTAGGCCTACATGAATCCAAATCTATAATATGAGTAGTCCAGAGGTCAAAACAAGTGTTCCTGAGAAGATTGGAATTTCTTAGAAATAATGGAGGACCATAATGGTGACAAACATGGACATAACAACAACTAAAATAAATGTTTATCCAGTACATTCTAAATTCCAGTCAAGGACCTAAAGGTATGAAAGTAAAAAAACAAAATAGCTACCACTGTGGAATTACCTTCCATGGGCTCAAAGAAACCTGGGCTTACCCCAGTTATATTCTGTAATCTTGAGCATTTAACTTGCAAACTTGGTTTTGTTTTCAGATGAAGTTGGTAATTCTTCCCTCACACTTCTGACTGAACATGGCAAAGAGCATTCAAAGATTTACCTCTAGGCCTACTGAAATGCTGCTAAAATTTTTCTAAGGAAAGGAAAAGCTATAAAACAACAAAGACAAAGAACTCAAGAACATAAAACAGTAATAAAATTTTGAAACCTTGAAAATAGGTGGGCAAATGATAATCAATTTAGCAAATCAGAAAGCACTGAAACCCATGTCAACAAGAGGGGAAGTCCAGAAGCAGATTGATCCATATTGCAGTGTAGTACAGGGGTCAGTAATTTTTTTCTATAAAGGCCCAGCAAATATTTTAAGCTTTGTGTCATAGGGCCTCTGTCATAACTATTCAACTCTTCATTGTAGTGCAAAAGCAACCATATACAATACAGGGTGGGGCAAAAGTAGATTTACAGTTGTTCATATGGAAAATAATACAATAATTAATAACTACAGGAATAAACTGTGTTTCACATACAACTATAAACCTACTTTTATCCCACCCTATACGCATCTATGGAAATGGCTGTGTTCCAATAAAACTTTATTTTTTAAAACAGGCAGGGATTGGAGGAGAAGGAATTGTGATTTGGCAAGTAGACCATAGTTTGCTAAATTGTGGTATAGCATCTCAGGGATGAAGGCACCAGATACCTCTAAAAGCAACAGATCAATGGGTCTAAAAATATAATTGAAAGTATGTAGATGATGCAGCTAGGACCCCAGAATCCATTTCCCATCCATTGCAGCCAGGCTAAGTGTCCTCCCACACTTGCCAGAAGACTTGAGGATTCCTGCCTGGGAAACTAAATTTAGGGGAATCTGGATTCGGGCACAAATAAATGTAGATGTGAGATGCCCTAATAAAAACAAAAGACTAACTTAAAACATCTCAAGCCCTAGTCCCTAGTCAGTTGGCAGGACCTGGCAAGCCGACTTGAGCTCTTTCTGCAGGAGAATGGTGGATTCCTCTCTGGAGCAACTGGTCAACCCTAGAATAGATCTAAAGATGCTGAAAGTTGGTCACTCAACCAAAATAGTGCAGCCAGATTGTCCTAGCATAAAGCCATCGGATAACCTCCTCTAAACAAATACACAGTTTCCTATCTGTTTTTGCCATTTCCATCTTAAAGAATCACACTCTATCATGAAGGACAGCAATTAAAATGAACCTATAGAAAAAAATTTTAAAGAAAGAAAATAAAATGCCAAGGAACAGAGCAGATAGCCCAAAAAGCCTCAAAACATAATAATTAATTCTCCTCTGAAGATAAGAGAAGATATTGCATCCATGAAATAAAAATAGGAGGCTGGAAAAACAAAGCACCTTCAGAGAACAAAAAAAAGAGCTCTTGGAAATTAAAAATGCAATGGCAAGAATAAAGAATTCAAAAGAAGCACTGGAAAATACAGTTTAGAAAATCTCCCAGGCACAAAAACAAGAAAATAAGAAAGAAACAAAAATGAAATTAACGGACTGACCAAGGGGGTCTAACATCTAAATAAAAGTCATTCCAATCAGAGAGAACAGAGAAGATATGTTGTGTTCTAGATCTTTTGTGTGTTTTTATGAAATGTCACATTTTTTGAGAGCAAAGAGAAAATATGATTTAAATTCATAACTCTTTAGATTTGTCTGTTGAGAAGAAACCTCCAGACAAACCAGAAAGGATCATTCATATTCCACCTGCATTTCCTTCTAGCACATTTAGGTTCATTATTCAAACCAGGAAAGAACTAACAAATTAGTTTTCTCTTTCCAAGCCATGCAAAACAGTTTCAATCATTTTTATATGCATTCCCTACTGTTGTTTTTTTTTTTTTCTTTGTCAAAAGATTTCAAGGCCTGTCAACTCCTACCTTCATCTGTACCTAAGCATCCCTAAAATTCATATTCTCTCCAAACAGAACCCTCCAGTCTTCTGGCAGGTGTGGGAAGGCCTTTGCCTAACTGCAGGGAGTGGAACAGGGATCTGGGGTCCCAGCTGTCTCTTTTAGACACTCTCAGCTCCTCTGTCGCTACTTTCAGAAGTATCCAGTAACTTTGATCCCTCGACCTTTCTGAGATGCCTTTTATTTGATTAGACAATAAACACATTAGACATTTGCACATAAATGACAAATTCCTATGAACAATTCATTTCCAAAAGGGTTCCGAAAACTTGCTAGAAACGAATGCAAAAGGGCTGTGGTTACTAAAAGACACCTATAAAAGACTAAATTCTTTGTAAAAAAGGGAAAAGTGCTTATTTTCTCTCTTATTGACACAGAGATGTCTGAGGCAGCCTCAGGGTTACAACTTTAGCCAACATCGAGAGCAGATACAGGTTCAGGAATTGAAATTGTCACAGACCTTTAGGTATTTCCACATACTTTCAAAGACTCTCCAAAATCATATTTGGCTTTCAGGCTTTAAACTGGAAGATACAATAGACCACTTCTGGCATCCAGACCAGATAGTTTAGAATGCAGGGTTCTGTGAAAAAAACAAAAAACAATAAAAACCAGAACAGTCTTTTAATCATTTAGTTCATTTTTACCCTCTAGTAGTAATTTATAAGAACAAATACTTTTAGTTTCTAGTTTTAAAATGATAAAGACATTTTAACCAGGGTGAACAGGCAGGACAGTGGCCATCAGACCTTGACACATGAGCTCTAAAATGGAACACACCTGCCACTCTTTCTTTGAAAAACTCAAGGGTCGGTAGTAACAGCATCAGAACATGAAAGTCAAGGACACGCAAAAGATCTTTCTTTTTCTTTCACCCGAGGACATTTTGCATTTATCTCCAGACAGAGCGGGAGAGAGAGAGGGAGGAAGAGAGAGAGAGAAACATCGACGTGAGAGAGACACATCGAGTGGTTGCCACCCACACGACCCCAACTGGGGCCGGGGACAAACTGCAAATGAGGTACGTGCCCTTAGTGGGAACTGAACCCAGGACTCTCTGGTCCACTGGCCGACGCTCTAACCGCTGAGCCAAACTGGCCAGGGCCACACAAAAGAGCTTAAAGTTACACTGATTGTGACATTCCAGGGACTGCTTCTTTATTACTTTGCATGCTTGTGAAATGAGTATAATTTTTTTCTTGCAACCAAGACAAATAGCAAAGATGATTTTATCAGCAGTGAGAAAGGCAAATACTCAATAGCAGAGGAGGTGACATAATACCTAGTTAACCCCACAGGTGAGACAAACCATTGGTCTGACTAAACCAAGGTATACTGAGCCCGTGACAAAGAGATGGGTAGCTCAGATGCAGGAAATAAGAGAATTATCAATAAAAATAAACAAACAAAAGGAGTCAGCTAGATTGCTTGTTATCTCCTCCCCAAAGAGAATAGATGCCTTGTCTTTGAAATAAGATAAAAAACAAAAACATATTCCAGTATTTCCTTCACTACTGAAGGCAATAGAAAAGTTACTTTAAAAACAAAACTACCCCTGGCCAGTTTGGCTCAGCGGTTAGAGCGTCAGCCCGCGGACCAGAGAGTCTTGGGTTCGGTTCCTGCTAGGGGCACGTACATCGGTTGCAGTTTGTCCCCTGCCCCAGTTGGGGTCGTGTGGGTGGCAACCACTCGATGTGTTTCTCTCACATCGATGTTTCTCTCTCTCTCTCTTCCTCCCTCTCTCCCTCCCGCTCTATCTGAAGATAAATGCAGAAATGTCCTTGGGTGAGGATAAAAAAATAAAAACAGAACTAGATTTAATCTATAGGCAGGGTAAGTGAATGTAAGATCTTTATTACCAGATGGTAAGATTCATCTGAAGAGCTGTAACAGGCAAATCCAGGTTCTTGGGGCCCATGAGATGTGCATCTCAGACAACATAGTGTAGTTGACTCTCATAGTTGGGACATGTGGCTGTCCCATGGGTCCAGGGTAAATCCATGCTAACTGTGCAAGGAAGACTCAGAAACAAAGGTCAGCATTAAAAAGTAATTTTATTTGCAATCTTATATTTCAGAAGAACTGGGCTCTCAATATAAGATATAGCAAATATTTAAAGAAAAAAACTTCCAAGTTTCAATTAGTCTGTTTAAATTCTCATTGGTGAAAAATAACAGTTATCCCACATAATTACTGTATCATCAGAGATCTTATATATGTGTCGATGTCAGCATTTAGTTAAGGATTCAATTTACAGGAAAGGGGCTCAAGGCTTCATCTATCTTGCAGACTGGAGGGAAATATGGTATTCATGTGCTCACATACACTTTATCTTTGAGTGTGCTTAGATAAAATGGCGGCAGGGTAAGATAACTGCTTTACTCCTATGACCTAATTGCACTTTCTGTTTAAAATACTTCAAATGTGAAGCCTCACATCATAGGTCATACTATACAGAGCTTTATTTGAATGCCAATTATGTATCAAGAATGTTAATTCCTTAACAGTGGAAATACAGCAGTTTAAAGGATAGAAAAAAACTCTGCCCTCATTTTTGAAAACTGAGCCATGCTTTACTTATTATAACAGCCCTCAAAGCATCTTTCTGAGCACCTCATATGTATGCATAACAGATGCCAAAGAAATTGTTAAATAGAAATGAACATTTATTCGAAGTTTACTTCTAAATGAAGTTGTATTGTAGTGATGATTTTGTATATGGGTATTTGGGAGCAATTATTCTATCAATCAAATGTGAATTGGTTAAAACATTATTTTTTGTGAACACATAGTACACCACCATTGAGACTAATGTTGGTTAAAAGGAATCAACCAAATTGTTTGTTAGATACTAAAACATAGCTGTTTTGATCTCAGTCTCTTTCAACCATTTCCATCTCTGGGCCATTACAATTTAAAATCCTCTTCTATTTATTCATAGACACTTAAATTCTTCCTTTCAAATTAAAGATAAATTGTTGAAGGACTTCCATATAGTGCAATTTTAGTAAGACCTTTCTTCATCCACAGCTAGCTCACAACGAATACACAGTGTTTTTCCTCAGTCACTAATATTGGCAGATTCTTTCCCAAATCAGCCAAAATTTGTCAAGCTGTGGGCATCTCCAAGGCAGGGGCTATCTCTTCAAAATGCCCAGCACAAGACCTGACATAGGACAAAATCTCATTGCTAAACTGGACCAAACCTATTGCTTTTGCCTGAGAATCCTGTCACCACACAACACTGCAACTGATTTCTTTTCAAAATTTTCTCTTCAGAATCCAATTTACTACTGTCTAACTTATAAGATCACATGGAAACTTGAAAATATGGCATATTTTGTGTTACTTGGGTAGACTAAAAATTAACCATTTTTGTTAGAATAGGCGAAGTTCTTGAACACATTTCAAAGTAACTCAAAAATAGCTTTGGTTTTGTGATCTTGGTCTCCTACATTATATCAGATGCCTCAGGTTGTTTCTTTTCTTTTTCTTTTTAATTGAGGAACAAACTCAAAACCTTCATAATGATTTCTTTGCTCTGTTTTGTATTGCGAGCAACAAAACATTATTTCTGTCTCTCCTAGAAACCAAGTCATTCTTCCTCTTAATATGGGAAAAACCACTCCTGCCTAAAAATATCTCGCACCAGCACTTCCTTGTAAAGGAGGGACACTCTAAACATATGTAGTGGGACAGATGCCCATGTGTGCAGATGTGTAAGAAGCAACATTTCTGTTATTTTATAACAAGATAATTTCCTTCAAGCCTCATTCCATCTGATGAGAGATCATATAATCTCAGTCAGCTCTCCTAAAGTTAGGCATTTCAGTTAAAATTTGATAAAATTTAGTTAAAAAGTCAATATAGGACTTTCCCATCAACATTTTTCTCTCCACTTAGTACCTCCAAATTCCCGAGGCAGAGATTACCTAGTGTCGCGACATAAGGTTGAGGCATTTGTCCATGCTGGGTGCACTGTCCAGGCCAGATCCTCTGTAAGTGCTCAATTCCCTGTCCCGGGAACTGGATTCACCACCGTTCAGGCAGGATTATCCATACTGGCTGGATTCACTTCCTATACTAGCAGCCTGTGACCCTTGGATATGATCAGTTCCTCATACTGAGACCCTCTGTGTGTACTATCCACACTGATTGTCTCTACTCTGCTGCCCCCAAACCAGGGTGGGGATCAGAATTCCAACACAGGGCTTTCCAGGCGAAGAGAAGACACACCTCTGTTTTCAGACTCCCCAACCCATTGATGGCTCTATTGCTAATCTCAGAGGGGAAGAGCAAGAAACTGGGCCCTTTTTCAGAAACCATCAATAGCCTCCAAGTATCGTGCTTATATTTCCAACAAGTTTTACCTCATCCCACCCTTTAGAATATTTAGAGTCTGGGAGAGAGAAAGAGAGAGAATATGTATTGTTTATGACCAAAAATTGATGACCTGAGAGCTCTGCTTTTGAAAAAACAAAATTCAAGTTGTTAAAGCTCAAAAGTATTGTCTCTGTCTTGGCCTTCAAAAGAACATTTAAAAGATAAAAACACCAATCCCTGGCCCTGGCTAGTATGGCTCAGTGGTTAGAGTGTTGGCCCACAGATCAGAAAGACCCAGTTTCAGTTCCCGAAGGGCACGTACCTCGGTTGCGGTTTGTCCCTGACCCTGGTTGGGGTCGTGTGGGTGGCAGCCACTCGATGTGTCCCTCTCACATCGATGTTTCTCTCTCTCTCTTCCTTCCTCTCTCCCTCCCTCTCTATCTGAAGATAAATGCAAAAATGTCCTCGAGTGAGGATAAAAAAATAAAAATAAAAATAAATAATAAAATTTTAAAAAACATCAATCCCTGGCCTTTCTCTCCTTCTGGACTTCCATAGTATCAGCCTACCTTGAAGACAACAATCCTAGAATGTTCCAGCAATCCTAAACTACAGGAAAGTTAAGATATATGCATGGTTCAGGGTCTAGGCTATAAAAAGAAGCAAAGTTAGTTATTTCAATACTAGAAGTTTAATACGGGCAGTTAGTTTGAAAGGTGCTAGAAAGTTAATAGAACAAAAATTGACTTTGAGATAACTCCAAGAGTCAGCCACCACCCTGAGGTTTGGAGAACAAAAAGGAAAAGATTAGTGTTCCCAGATCATAGGAGCTTAGAAGAGGCACTGCCATGGAGCTGGAGTTCTGAACTGTGAAGGGATGTTCCATTCTGGCACACAGACCTCAGGGGTGGGCCCCACATGGCTGGCACTAGGACCTCTGAGGGGACCCTGCAACCCAGTGCTTGGGCTCCTGAGAAGGGCACTACAATGGCTGGCACTCAAACCTCTGAGAAAGGCACTGCTCCTCTGACCTTGGATTCCTGAGGGAGATCATTGAACAACTGGTGCTCAGAGATCTGAGGCCACTGTCCATCTAGTCCTTGGACTTTGAGGGGCTGTGCATGCCTCTCAGTGGCACCTAGATCTCTGAGTTGAGGCCTCATAGGGGCCGCTTTCCAGTACTCTGAGCAGCTGCTGCGCCTCTGGTACAGACCTCTAAGGGGAGGCCTGGCAGCTGCTGCTTGCCATGCCCATGAAAAGCTGTAACTGTCTGCTGCTCCTGTAACTCCTGCTGCTGGAAGGATGCTTACAGGACTTGGGAACAGGATGAGTGTCCCTTCTTCCTTTCTCCTGCTTTCCAGTCTCCTGTCATTTCCAGTTCCTCCCATTGCAGCTTTAAGGGAGTCTTGAAAATGTAGTTTGCAGACTCTTAGCCTGGCATCACAGAGCCAAATACAGAAGGGTAGGCATGAGTTAAGAAATAATAGGTTAGTAGCTAGTACAGTACAAAGAGAAAATGTCTTGCTGCGGGAAAAGACAATGAGGATATTTCAAAGTGTTTGAGGGAGATACTTTTCAAGCAAACAGAGGTACTGCAGAAGTACCTGACCCAGGCGTGAGTTTGCCCATCTGCCCTCAACCAAAGAAGCTTATAATTGATTTTTATTTTTTATTAACAAAATGTTGGAACTTATTGTTTTAAGCTATTATGGTACTAAAACTTGGCTATGTTAGGCACTAAGTAAGTACCTTAACAAAATGAGATCTTTGGAACAGGTATGTTTTGCTAAATAAATAAGGGGAGCAATATCTTGGTCTCTGCCCGCTTGAGCAAGGCCTGCAATGGGAAACCTCAGAGTTTTGATCTGCATCATTCAGTGGGCAAAGCTAAATCAGAAGAGGTAGTGTGGGTGGGGCCAAGCTCATCGTCAGTACAACTTGTATCTTTTAGTTCCCCAGCCCTGACCAACTGGACATAACCTGTTCAGTTCCAACCACAGACTGAATTTGTCTATAACTATTCTTGGGTCCCTGCCCTAGTTCTAGTTCTCGAATTGGGCTCTCACTCTACCTCCTTTTGTCCTTATGATGATTAATTTTATGTCTCAATTTTGCTAGGCAATGGTGCCCAGCTATTTGGTCAAACAGTAGTCTACATATTGCTGTGTAAGCTTGTTCTAGATGTGATTAACATTTCCAATCAGTACTTTGATTAAAGCAGATTATCCTCCCATTATGTGGATGGTCTTAAGAGTTAAGACTGAGGTTTCTTGAAGAAGAAGTAATTCTGCCTCAAGACTGCAACATAGAAAACCTGTTTGAATGTCAAGATTGCTGCCCTGAGGAATTTAAATTCAAGACTGAAATATCAACTCTTCCCTGAGTCTCCAGCCTGCCAGCCTGCCCTACAAATTTCAAACTTAGCCCCACAATTGTGTGAGCCAGTTTCTTAAAATAAACCCCTCTCTCTATGTATATATTTGTGTGTGTGTGTGTGTGTGTGTGTGTGTGTGTGTGTGTGTTTCCTCTCAGCTCTGTTTCTCTAGAAAACCCCAATCCATCAACCCCTCACTCCCCCCTGTCCTCCCCTAATATTAATTCAAGTCATCTTTGGTTACTGCTATTTGGGGGGCTTCCAAGTCTAGTTGTGAACACAATTTTTGAAATACCCCTTGCTGGGTTAAGTATATCTTTGACCTGTTCTATAACTTCCCAACCACCTGCAAGGTTTCCAGCAGCCCTGACCAGCTTCCCGTCTTCCTGAGTGATGGAGAATGGAAAGTCATTTATTATTATCTCCTGACTTCTAATCACCACAGTATGGCCTTTCTAGGGCCTTCACATTCCAGCTAAAATCATTTATTTAGTTGCTGACAGCTTTTTATGGGGTCCACACTGAGCAGCTGGGACACTAGAGGTCTGTTGGAAAAGTGAGCAGGAATGTTAATAGGAGGGGGGTGGGGCCTACACAGAAACCAGGCAGACTGAGGGTCATCCCCATGGGCAGCACCTGCTACTCCACTGAGTATAGGGATGTCTGTCATGAAGGAAAGGACTATAGCTTTATATACGTATTTTAATGTAACTCAAAAAATGAAAGTACTGTTCAAATGATGAAGTATCCAGCTGCTAAATTGTTTTTTACTTTTCCCTAGAAGGGAAAACAAGCCTTGGGTGTTTTCAGACTAATTACAAAGGTTTTGCTCTGGATTTTATTGAAGCAGATGCATTTAGCTCCTTTTTTATAGCTAAAAGCCATACTCACCCAAATCACTCAGATCTTTCTGTCACTCTAATTGCTTCACAGTTCACTTGGAGAAACTCGTAACAGCTTTGCTCTCCATTATGAAGCATCACAGAGAGAGTTGAAGCTGGTGTTCAAGCATGCAGCCTTTCCTACAAGCATCTCAGTGCCCAGACTGTGAAAGCTAAATATCTACTGAACCTCATCTCTCAAGGTCAGCAGAGACCTTTGCTAACCAAATCCTTTTATCTGTCCTTATTCTATTTGACCTCCTCCTTCGTTCATTTAAAAAATATCTACTGCCTGGCCAGTGTGGCTCAGTGGTTGAGCATCGACCCATGCACCAAGAGGTCACCGGTTCAATTCCCGGTCAGGGCACATGCCCAGGTTGTGGGCCGGATCCCCAGTGGGGGGCATGCAGGAGGCAGCCAATCGATGTTCTCTCTCATCGATGTTTCTATCTCTCTCCCTCTCCCTTCCTCTCTCTCTAAAATCAATAAAGAAAAAAAGATTTTTTTTCATAAAAAAATAAAAACATCTACTGAGGGCTTACTAGGTTTCCGACTCTATCTAGGTACTAGGGACAAAGAAATCAACAAGACACGATTTCTGCTCCCAAATGAAGTGAAAGAAAGAGGGAGAGATAATACTGAAATACATGTGATGGTTCCCAAAAGTAGGTGAATTAAAGGTATGTGTGAAGAAGCACAGAAGAAAGCCATCTTATTCAGGCTGGGCTTTCAAGGGATGACTTCTGGAGGAGGCAGCAGGAACTAATTTATAACACACAGGTAGGAATTAACTCATTAGGTGAGGGAAAGAAAAGTGACCCAGAAGAACTTACTTAACTAAAGGCAGCAAAGCATGAAAGAGCAGGAAGCATTCCAAGAAGCACTAGAAGACTGACTGGAGGAAAATGAGTGTATGGGGAGTAGCCAGATGTGAGGCAGGACAAGAAGGGGTGTGGGGGAGGCCCTAAAGGATTTTAAAGGAGCACTCTAGGAGTAATATGGAAACAGACTGCTGTAAAATAAAGGGAGAAAAGCTGAGAGATTCTTTAGAAAGTTATTGGAATATCCCATGTTGAGAACCTGATGAGAACCTGCACTAAGGAACTGTCTGAGTCACCCCGCCATTAAATGAGACGGCACATGCTAAAGAAGAATCCATCAGCTAGTGAGCGGATTCACTGTGTAAACTCTGAGGAGCCTGCAGAGCAACCAGATACAAGGCTCTGGCTAGAATATGGACATGGGAAATGAGTGTGTGCTTAGCAATTGAAAGAATTAGTATGGTTAAAATCACCATAGAGTATAAGCCAGAGGAACAGTAACCTGAAGACAGAAGTTTTAAAAGGAATAACAGTGCTTAGAAGCACAAAAGGTGATGAGCATGAAAAACAGGGAAGCAGCCAAGAAGAGAAAATCCAAAGGATAGCAGTATCAAAGAAGCACTTAAAACCATTGACTGTCTAGGAGACAATCTATGTAAAAGCTGGTAGGATATGAGTAATGGGTTCAAATTAGGTGCTTTGTTCTTTTGCCTTCTTGAGTAAATCATAGTTCCCATGAGGCATTTATCTGCCTATGGGAAGATTAAATTTGTTACCAAATAAATATAAATAAAGGACAAGGAAAAAGTCTGGGTTTTTTTTCCACCCAACATATACTGGATATGAAGCGATACAATAAATCTTGCTCACCAGGTTGTTATCTCTAGAGAGAATAGGCTGAATGCCCAGCCGGTGTGGCTCAGTGGATTGAACGTCATCCCATGGACTGAGAGGTCCTGGTTCGATTCCCAGTCAGAGCACATGCCTGGGCTGCAGGCTTAATCCCCAGGAGGTGGTGTGTAGGAGGCAACCAATCGATGTTTCTCTCTCACATCTATGCTTCTATCTCGCTCCTTTCTTCTCTCTCTAAAAAATCAATAAAAACATATTTTTAAAAAAATAGGCTGAAGGACTTAGAATACAGGGTTTACTAATGTGGAGGGCTATCCCATATCCCTACCAACAACCAGGACAGAGAAGGGAAGATATAATGAAGACAAAATAAAAGGGCTACCTGGCTGTTTCTAGCCTGGGGGAGGGAGGAGGAGAAAAGCGGGAGAGATTGGAAGCTGTCAATCTTGTGTCTCCCCATTTCCATTTCCAAGGCTTCAGGGAGATGTTTGTTATATAAGTGAGAATAAGATCAATGATAAAGATGTAGGCTATAGCCACTCACTCATTTTCTTATGGAAGACTCTGTGAAAAGAGCACTTTTCAATTTGTCCCCTTCCCCCAAATACAACCTGGATGCAGCCAAAGCTCCTAGTCTGTGAGATGTGAGCTTTCTCACACCTCCCCAGTTCTTGCATTTGTGCAGCTGAGGAACAGTGGACCTGCTAAGGGGCTTCTTGGTCAGAGCATGGTGACCTCACAGAGTAGGCTTCGTAAACACTGGGGCAGCAGGATGGACAAAGGCCAAGGCGGTCACTCAGGAACAAAGTGAGGCCAGATCACCTGGGAGCACTGCTGGATCCTTGCAAAGAAAACAAAGTGACATCGGCCACAGTCTGCCTGTCACAGGGCCAGCAGTGCCCAGTCAGCCAGGAGACATTGCCTCTGAGAGCAGCAGATAACTGCAAGCATACATCCCAGGACCAGCATGCGCCAGGGACGCCCTTCCCCACCACACCTGGATGCCTCCTTCGGGAAAGAAGTAGAAGCTGGAGAAGGCCATCTGAGAGATTGAATAAGTGTTTATCCCAAAGAAGAAACAAACAAAAAAATCATATTGACCTTTATTTATCCCAGATGACACATTCAGTTAGTCTGTTCTGCTACTCCACAGATAAAAGCTCAAGTCAAGCCCTGGCTGGTTTGGCTCAATGGTTAGAGCGTCGGCCTGCGGTCCAGAGAGACCCGGGTTCGGTTCCAGCTAAGGGCATGTACCTCGGTTGCAGTTTGTCCCCGGCCCTGGTTGGTCGTGCGGGTGGCAGCCACTCGATGTGTCCCTTTCACGTCAATGTTTCTCTCTCTCTCTCTCTCTTCCTTTCTCTCCCTCCCACTCTATCTGAACAAAAAATGAAAAAATGTCCTCAGGTGAGGATAAAAAAAAAAAAAAAAAAGCTCAAGTCAAAAATTAAATTCATTGTAGATAACATAAAGAATTTATTTTTTTCTTCACATCAGAGTAAGCACAATTTGCAACCTTGCTATATAGGTAAAAATGGGAAATAACATTTGCCAAAGTCTATTCCACAGAACACTAATTTCCCATAATGTTGACAGATATTATACAGGCAAAAAATAAATAAAAATTTTGAATCTATGGTCATTTACATTGGGCTAAAAATAGACAATATGTTTAATGGAAAGTCTTCTAAGAGCATTTACTTTGCTTACAAAAATTCTAAATCTCCAAGAGAGCAAGATGGTATGCCTCATTTCCCATATGTTTGTCCAAGAAATTTATTTTCATAGGCCATCTCTCTGAAGGGCTTCTGGAAACACTTCTAGCATTTAAAAAGGGAGATACCACCAAATCTTTAGAACAACTGGGATCACGAGCCCCTCTACTATGGTTTATTTATCAGTTGTCAACTAGAGCTATTGCTAAACAGGAAAGTTCAGGACTAGCCCTCAGCAAAATGTTGAAGCAAAAGAAACTAACATTTGCTGAGCACAAAATTTCACTTTCCTCCACTTTGGGCACATTTCTTTCCCTTCTTTTCCTCCTAAAAAGACTCCTCAGGTTTTTTGCTGGTTTATTCTAAACTACATTGATCATTTATGAACCATGATAGTGGCCCAACCACACGTTTGCCTCTTCCTTCTCACAAGAATCAGTGGCAGTGTAGTGTGGTGGGTGAGAGTCTGAAGACAGCCTGGGTTTGTTTGAATCCTGCCTCAACACTCTCTAGCTGCATGATTATCTTGGAAAAGTGACTTAACTTCCATGACCCCAGTATCCTTACCTTCAAAGTAGACTAAATAACAGTACTTGCCTATTGTACTCAAAGTAGTTATTCTCTACTTATATAAGTTAAATGAGTGTGTGTATATATATATGTAAAATATATAATATATATATATAATTTAGAATATAATATATGCTATATATATTTTAGCTATCCAAAATATTAGCAAAGGACTTAAAATGAAATGAACTCACAATGATGAAGAGAATAAGAGGAGTCATAAATAAATGTTGGAAGACACGAAGCAGACAAAGGAGCACTGCAGATAAAGCAGGACAGAGGAACCTACAATCTACCATCAGGGTTGGCAAACTTTTTCTCTAAAGGCCAGACAGTAAATATTTCAGGTTTTGTGAACCAGGAGGCAAAATAGAGGATGCTATGCAAGTCTCTGTTGTAACTACTCAATTCTATCACTGTAGCTGGGAAGCAACCATGGACAATACATACATGAATGAGCATGGCTAGATTCCAATAAAACTTTATTTATGGGCACTAAAATTTTAACTTGATATAATTTTCATGTGTCATACAATATTGTTATTTTAAATATTGTTTCATTGTGAACAAAAACACTTACCATGAGATCTACCCTCAACAAAATTTTAAGTGTATAATACATTATTATTTATAGGTACAACATAGTACATCAGACCTCTAGTGCTTATTCATCTTGCTTAACTAAAACTTTGTACCCATTGCTTCATAACTACCCGTTTCCTGTCCATCCCAGCCCTTGACAGCCACCATTCCACTTTTTGACTTTATGAATTTGACTACTTTAGATATATATTATGAGTGGAATCCTGCAATATTTGTCTTTCCATGACTGGCTTATATCACTTAGCATGTCTTCAAGGCTCATCTATGTTGTCACATATTGCAGAATCTCCTTTTATTAAGGTTGAATAGTACTCCATTGCATGTATGTACCATGTTATTTATGCATTCATCCATCAATAGATATTTAGGTTGTTTCCACATCTTGGATATTGTGAATCATGCTATAATGAACATGGGAGTGCTAAATATTTTTCATTTGATATTTATCAAAATTCCACTTAAAAATATAAATGCTAAAATGTAATTTAAAATGTACAAACATTTACATTTGGGGGAATTGAAGGAGGTCAAAAGGTACAAACTTCCAGTTATAAGATAAATAAGTACTAGAGGTGTAATGTACAACTTAATGACTACAGTTAACACTATCATATAGTATATTTGAAAGTTCCTAAAAAAAATTGATCCTAAAAATTCCCATCACAAGGAATAAAGCATTGTTTTTTACTGCATGAGGTGATGGATGTTAACTAAACTTATTATGGTAATTATTTTGGAATTATATAAAAGTCATTGTGCCTATACATCTTAAACTTATACAATGTTGTATGTCAATTAAATCTCAATAAAATTGAAAGAAAAAAATAAAATTAAAGGTAAAGACTATCCTAACTTCTCAGGCTATACCAAAGCGGGTGGCTGGCCAGATCTGGCCCATGGACCATACTTTGCCAACCCCTGTTCTAGAGCATGTTCATGTGAGAGATGCTAAGTTGGTTCTAGACTAGAAACAATAATCCAGGCTGTTTTTATACACAAAGAGAAATGATCACAGCAATTTAGACTCTATCCAATGTCCTCTTTACTAATCTTTTAAACAATTAACCTTTCCTAAATATGTTCATGCTTATTACATAGCTAACACATCGAAAAATACTAATATGTTAAATAACATTTCCCCAGACATTTAGATATTGATTGTAAAAGCAACTTATTATACTCTTTACACATCTGTAATATATCAGCCTCTAAAAATGCTTTAAACCCCTTAAAATAATATACTGAAACAATGCTTCTAGAATTGACTGATATAGATATTGGAAAACTATTAGAAAATTACTAACATCACAGGTTCAATTATGTTTATTATGTATATTTTATTTTAATGTACATTTTCTTTTTTCTTATACAACCACAGTTATACTCATTTGCTCTGAGAGACAAAGTAACCTTCCTGACCAGCTAAAGCTGCAAATAGGGTTTCAAAGTCCATGGTTGGACCTAAAACCACACATCTTGGGTCACCTTCCCAACTTGTTCTACCCAAGGACATTATCCACTTGGATGTGCCCCTTTTCATAGGAGGATATCCGTTGCATAAGAAACTGTCTAAATTATTAGCTCTAATTTTCTTTTTGTGACCTAAACTGTCCCCTAAAATAATGCTTATTCTGAATATCTTATCTCTATAGAACAGCTGATGTAGACCTACTTTCAAACTGTCTTTTCTCCATATACTTCCTTCCTTTAACAATCCAGTCCTTATCTGTTTGGAATCTGCTGGTTGGAAAAGTAAGACTTTAAAGTCTGACACGGGCCTGGACACAAATTCTCCTTAGAATTCTGAGCTTCTTTGGGTTTTGAAGAAAAAATATATAGATTTGTAGAGAAAAGGAAGCTAAGCATTAATGTGGATTTGTATTATCTCATATGCCTACTTTTGAAATTGAATGAGAAAAAACACCAAGGAAAGACATAAAATCAGAAAAATTTTAGCTCCTTTAATGAAATGAGATTTGGAGGAGAATGTATTTCATTAGGGTACCCAACATATTACTCTTACCTGCCTTTGAAGATTTGGGTGGATCAAGTTTAATATAGACCCTGCATCCTTTTTCAGCCTCTACTTTTACCACTAGCAATTTTTTTATTCTTTATTAATCCTCACCTGAGGATACTTTTCCATTTCTTCAGATAGAGTGGGAGGGAGAGAGAGAGAGAAAAAAAAAGCATCAATGCAAGAGAGACACATCAATTGGCTGCCTCTCACTGGACCCCGACCAGGGCTGGGGACTGAACTGCAACCAAGGTATATACCCTTGTCTGGAATCGAATCTGCGACCCTTCAGTCCGTGGGCCAACGCTCCAACCGCTGAGCCAAACCGGCCAGGGCATCACCACTAGTATTTTTACTTTCACTTTGTTTCACATTCAAACTCCTCAGAGACAGTATCTCTATGTCTCAATTGATGGCCATCATCTTTATTGGGCAGAACTTTGAACCTGACCACCTCAGGGACCACTGCTCAGACTATACGTGGACTTGCCTGGGATTAGTTGCCTGTTCCGTCTGCAAACTTATATGACAGGGCAGTTGGGTTATGTTGTGTAGACCATGGCCACTTGTTCATGCTTGAAGGTGATTTACAGATGAAGTGTTTCTACCAACAAAAATTATTCTATCAAAGTGTACCCCTAAAAGTTTCTACTCCCCAAAACTTTGTATAGTTGAGGAAGAGGATTTGCCTTATGTAAACTTGAAAATAATTAAAGTTCCTTATTTGGAAATTCATTCACACTAACACATGAAGAATAAGACCAACACAATTCATAAACTTCGGTTAGGTTTCTTAAACTTGTTTAAATGTTATTTTAAGAGCCTTGGCATGTGTGTGTGTGTGTGTATGTGTGTGTGTGTGTGTGTGTGTGTGTGTGTGTTTTGTAGTTCCTCGATTGAAAAAATCCTTGAAGGTAAGAACCACATCTACTATTTTTTTATACCCTAAATAGTTCTAAAATTCTGTGTTCACCAAGGGTGTCAAATAAATGTTACTGAGTAACTGGGCCCGAGGCTCTCTGGGAGTTCTTGAATAGTTGACTTTGACAGCTTCATTAACTATCTGTATCCACAGAGAGTGGACATCAGCTTAGAGGAATACATAAGAAATCCTTCTGTTCTATAATATCAATAAAAATATTAAAATTACACTGTGAACCATAAAGGAAATTATTTATATCCTATATGAGATTATCTGAATGTTCCTTCTTTCTTTGCAATCTAATAAACTATTTGTTAATATGCCAATGGCATGAATTAAAATTTTCTGGACCCTAAACAAATTTTGCTTCAAGTGACCCAATCCAGTTTCTTGAGATTCTAGAGAAAAGTCAAGCAGGCAAGTTCCTTTCTTTTCATGTCAGAGGTCTCCTCCTTTATAATGCATTGGGCTTGTGTTTGAGATTTTGTATTTAAGAAACATGCCAGTAGAAAACCATCTTACACTTGCAGCAAACCCACCAATCTTGGTGACTTTGAAACAAGGAATAAACTTGGTTTATGGCAGTAGCTCTCTTGGAGCTGAGCAAGTATATATGCCTTGTTCTCAAGCTTGATGATAATTAGATTTCTGAATAATAATCAGAACGTAACATTTTCAACATGGATGGACCTGGAGATAATTGTGCTAAGCCAAATAAGCCAGTCAGAGAAAGACAAGTTTCACATGATATCACTTATATGTGGAATCTAATGAACAAAATAAACTGATGAACAAAATAGGTCCCGAGACATGGAAGCATGGAACAGACTGACAGATCTCAGAGGGAGAGGGGAGAAAAGAGGTGGGAAGAGATTAACCAAAGAATTTATATGCATATTTGCATAGCCCACAGACACAGAAAATGGTGAGGTGAAGGCCTGGGGTGGGACAGGAGCTGGGTGGAGGTGGGCAAAAGGGATAAAGGGGGTATGTGGGGGATATCTGTAATACTCTCAACAATAAAAATAAACTAAAAAAAAATACCGTTAAAAATACATATATGACATTTTAACTGCAAAGACACATGCATAAAAATACTTGCTTTAGGTGACTCTTAAAGAGCTATACAGATTTTTTAGCCTAATTGAAATAGTGACTTTCCCCTATTACTGCAGAAAATAGTAAGCTTCTTCACCTCTCACCAGAAAAACATCTCATTTGCCTTAAATCAAAGTAACACAACCAATGAATAACACGAGTTTTCATTTTTTAACATGGAAACAGTTCTCCCACACAAAAGATGGATACAACATTAAATTTATTTTTTTGATCTGTCACATTGGGAAAGGGCTTCCTGCCAAAAGCCTTCTTCTTTAAAGTCACAACCTTTTTAAGCTCTACTCACAGGCAAATAATACAAAAGGAAAAGAAATGAATCATAATAATGCATCAAGGTACAAATTACAACCCTATGTGGGAAACCACCTATAGACGCATTGTTATGTTAACTCTTCACCAACTGTATGTAACATGCTCGTTCTAAGTGTATGATAGTACAACACTAGATCATAAACTCCTTCAAGCCAGAGCTGTATACACTTTGTAATTCTGCTGCCTCACAGTACCCTCTTCTCTAGCAGTTAAAGCAGAGACTCATCTACTGCAGGCAATGCTTAATAAATAGCCCTTGAAATGTCATTACCTGGAATCAAACTAGGCCACCAGTATAGGTATTAGTTTTGATAAAGGAAGAAAAAGGGAAGAAGGTTATGCTAACATTCCACAAATTGTGTTCCACATATTCTACAGAAAAAGAAAAAGAATTTGGTAGTCTACCAGATTCAGGAAAATCCATATACTATATCATCTTCTTAGAAATTTATATTCCAATGTGCATAAGCTTCAACTTGATTTAACACAGCATTTCCCAAGTGTGGTTAATTTTATGTGTCGACTCCACTGGGCTAAAGGATGTCCAGAAAACTGGTAAAAAATTATTTCTGGATGTGCCTGTAAGGTTGTTTCCAGGAGAGATTAGCATTTGAATTGGTGAACTAAGTAAAGCAGATTGCCCTTCCCAGTGTGGATAGACCTCATCAAATCCCTTGATGCAAAATAGAACAAACAAGTGGATGAAGGGCAGTTTGCTCTCTCTGTTGGAGCTGGGACATGCATCTTCTCCTGACCTCGGATATCAGCCCTCCTGGTTCTCAGGCCTTCAGACTCAGACTGGGGGTTACCTTATCAGCTCCCCCTACCCTCTCCCTTTTGGATTTCACTAAATGACACCATCGTTTTCCCAGTTCTCCAGTTTGCAGAAGGCAAACTGTGGGAATTCTCAGCCTCCATAATCAAATGAACCAATTTCTGTAATAAATGTCAGTTTTGTACACACACGTGTGTGTGTGTGTGTGTGTGTGTGTGTGTGTGTATCCTATCCTATTGGTTCTATTTCTCTGGAGAACCGTAATATAGTAAGCATATTTGACAATAGAGCCCCTTTCAGTAGATATCTACTGACAGTTAGAAGGACATCAATGTCCCATGGAGCAAAATCTCAGAAATCTTCAGTTGTCCTGTTCAAAACAATAATCAGACTTGAGAAGGAAAGGCACAGGTTCCTAGACCCAAACAGAGCATGAATTCTGCTATTATTGGATTCACATGACCCTGTACAAGCTACTTACCTTCTCTGAGCCTCAGTTTTCCCAAATGCAAACTAGGCAACAAGGCATCCTTCACAGATTGTTGTTGTTAAATAAAAAATGTACTATATTGTGCCTCATGAATTTATTTTTGTTCTTTCCAGTAGGAAGAACTACCCATTCTCCTTAGGAGGATAGAAGAAAGAAGGAAGTAGCATTCCCATTAGGATAGTAGTTATTGGTGGATGTGGGAAAATCAGGATCAATAGGTGGGGGGAGGAGTGATTGGGCAAAAAAGAAAAAAGAGAAAGAACTCAATAAATAAATTAATTAAATTTAAAAAATTAAAAATGCTTTGAAAAATAAGTCAGACATGCTAAAAGAAGTACAATAATAAAAGCAAAAGGAATGAGAGGTGGGAAAGACCCTTTCCTACCATGAACATGGAACAGTGAACCTCAGAAGATTTTATCTGAGGGTTTTCAAGTGGACAGGACAGTATCTGTCTCTGATCTAAATTCTCTGAACATCCTGCATACTTCAGAGCAGGACAGGCCGAACATCAAGCTTTTCTGAGTGAACATTAGGGATTTGGGCCTAATTCTAATTCATCAAGTGCAGAAATCCAGTCTAACCCAGATATTGTTTCTTTTCCGATGGTATTGATGTGTGATAACAACCTCTCAGTCCCTGGCAAAGAACAGCCAGCCTGAGAGAAAAAACTCAAAAACACTAACAGTGGAATGATAGCTTAGAGAAATTTACTCACCAAACCTTCAGTTCCTGCAGTAGACTTGTCAGCATGTTATATAGGGGTTTAATTTAGTAGCTTCTCAACATATGGGCAACAATATGGTCTTAGTGGTTCCCTGCTACTGGTATGGCAGAGGAGGAGGGAGAAATAACTAGACATTGACAGGCAAGTGTCTGCTCTCACAGCTCAGCCAAGGCTTCTGCAGAGGATGCCAGGTATTTTTAAACCACAGTGCCATTGCAGCTATAGAAATTATACATTTTTCTTTTTCTGGTAAATAGGTATTAGTTTGTTTCAGAGTCTGATGATAAATAAGTGATAGAAGTCATAAACCCAATGCTCTAATTCCTTCATCCAATTTCTTATTGCAAAGCATAATGCTGCCTATGATATATGCAGTGGAATATTAGGAGGCCAACACATTAATATTATTCTTACTCTCACATTCTTGAGAATGCACACATTCAAACAATTTGTGTATATTTGTCAGAATCTCCATTCTGCACATTATATGAGGAGGGACCTAAGAATTCTGCATAAAGCCAGCAAAATAAACCTTAAGCATACACGTAGGAGAAGGCCAGGACAACCAATGTTTACCCCAACCACACTGTAAACCGCTCCAAGTCTATGTATCTGTCCTGGTTCCCTCCCAGAACACTGTCACCACCATGACCAACCAGCACAATTCTCAGTATCCAGCAGTAATTCATAACTATTGACCAATATATTGATATTTTTCCAATATGCAGACTCCTTTTACATGGCCTCTAGGGGGGAAAAAAAGTGCAATGAAATGAAACAGGACAAAAGTGTGATACTTCTTTGTGCTCATTGTCTTCCTCACACACAATAGTGCCTGGCAGGAGTTCAGCCCACAAGAAGGTTTGATTTGTCTGAGACTGGACACATTTTGGGAAATAAACAGCATTTTCCCTGGAAAAAAACACATATAAATTGCAACCAAGTTTTTACTTCTTTTGCTTTCTTTATATAACCAAGCATGTGTATATTTATTTTCAAAGAAAAAAGAAGTTATTGTCTAACACTCATCTCTTGTTTATATCCATTGTTATAGACTGAATGTTTGTGTCCCTCCCAAATTCATATGTTGAAGCCTTAACCCCCAATATGATGGTATTTGGAAATAAGGCCTTTGGGAGGTAGTTAGGTTTAGATGAGGTCATGAGGGTGGGGTCCCATGATGACATTGGTGTCTTTATAAAAAAAGGAGGAGAGCCCAGCCAGTGTGGCTCAGTGGTTGAGCGTCGACCCATGTACCAAGAGATCACCGGTTCGATTCCCGGTCAGGGGACATCCCCAGTTTGTGGGCCAAATCCTCAGTGGGGGGGGGCATGCAGGAGGCAGCCAATCAATGTTCCCTCTCATCAGTGTTTCCATGTCTCTGTCTCTCTCCCTTCCTCTCTCTCTAAAATCAATAAAGAAAAATAGTTTTTAAAAAAAAAAAAAGAAAAGGAGGAGACACCAGAGTTCACTCTTTCCATACACACCCACCAAGGAAAGGTCACATGAGGACAGGGCAAGAAGACAACCATCCGCAAGCCAGAAAGAGAGACTTTACCAGAACCCAACCATTCTGGCACCCTGATTTTGGACTTCCAGTCTCAAGAACTGAGAAAATAAATGTCTGTTGTTTAAGCCATACAGAATATAGTATTTTGTTATAACAGCCTAAGCAAACCAGACATTCAATAAGACAGTGAGAATAAATGTGATTGAGAATAGAGCTAGTGTTCATGTGGGAAAGGCCAGCATGACACAAAAAAGAACATTCACTCATAAAACCACGATGTTTTTTTCCTCTGACTTTCTTTTTAAAAGATGAGATGCTGTAGAATTATCAGAGCCAGACAAGCTGTCTGCCCTTGCCAAGGGTCTAGGCACTATTACTATGAAAGTTAAAAGTTCTGTGGCAGGAGACTAAATACAGCCACCGAGCTTGAAGGTGAACGAGCAGGTTTTCAACAGCAACCCCAGAGACAAATGTACACTGACAGCATTTGCAAAGTCAGACCTTAATTTCCAGACTCACTGGAATTTAGTGCTATGGATTCCAAAGTCCAATCAACTCTCCAACTTCTATATTCACAGAGGGAAGAAGCATTATCATTTAATACTCCCTAAAGTAGTCTACTTTTCTTTATAAATTTGCTCTAGGGAGGGCTTTGTATTAGTCAGATTCTACAGAAAAACAGAACCAATATGAGAGAGAGAGATTGTAAGCAACTGGCTCATGCAGCTGCAGGAACTAACAAACCCAAACCTGTAGGGCAGGCCAGTAGGCAGGAAACTCAGGCAGGATTTCTATGCTGTGGTCTTGAGGACAATTGTTTCTTCTTTGAGAAACTTCAGTCTTTGCTCTGAAAGCCTTCAATTGGTTGGATGAGGCCCACTTGCATTATCCCTGTTTTATTCAAAGTCTACTGACTAAATGTTAATTGCATCTTAGAAAATATCTTCACAGCAACATTTAGACTGGTGTTTGGCCAAACAACTGGGCACCATAGCCTATCCAAGTTGACACACAAAATTAACCATCACAAACATAAAATAAGAAGTGAAAATAAAACAAGGGGTGGGCAGAAACAAAGACAAATTTTCAAATTGTCCTCTGTCCTAACCAGCTAATCTTCTTAAGAATGTATCTCATTCATTGACACATTAAACAACTCCCTGACTCAAATATGTTCTATTATATCCAAAGGGATGCCTTGCATTTTTACTAAAGTCAACATTGCAAGTGCAAGGTGAATTTCTGAGATGTGAAAAATAAACATGGGCAGGTCTAAACCATGAGATGTCAAAGGTTAGTAACTTAAGCTGCACTCTAAAAAAAGGTCGGGTCTTAGGACTACAGTACTGCTTGTCCATTTAGCAGTTTAGCCCCAGGGGCTAGCCCTGTGCTTGGCACACAGTTGGTCCTCAAACATTTTGGTGAGTGGATACATGAATGAATTAGGGAGGTAAAAGAGGTTAACACTATCAAAGGTGCTTCCCACTTTGAGGCGACAAAGCCAAGTAAAGGACTGTTTTGTTTGTTTATTTGTTTTTATACTCCATTACAAAATAGATAATTACCTCCACAAATCCAACAAGGGGCAGACTTGTTATAACTCTACTCTAGTGCCCCAGTCAATAAGGTCTCTTGGGTATTTTGGAGCTGTTCACTTGCATTCCATGTTGCAGCACTCGGAATTCAGTAAACATGTTTACCAGCTGTATGGCCTTGAGCAATAATAATAATAACAGCTAACACTAACCAAATGTCAGGTACTGTTTGAAGTGCCTGTATTTTACCCATTACATTCTTATGAGGTGAGTGCCATTAGTCTCCTTTTTACAGAAGAAGAAATTGCAGCACAGATAAATTAAGGAAAGTGCTCACAAGTCATACTAGTGGTTAGTAGCTGAATTGGAATTTGACTGAGTCTGGTTCCAGACACCTCTCTCTGCCTCTACTATACTGCATTTTACTTAGCTGCTCAGAGCCTCATTCTTCATTTGCAAAATGAATAAATAGATCCTCCTTTGTAGAATTGTCTTAGATTTAGAGCTAATATATGTAAAGCTTGAGGCATAGTGCCTAGCACACAGCCCATGGGCCCTGTGTGGTAGGGGAAGAAACAGTAATAGCAGTTGTAATTGTTGCTGCTGTCATTGTTATCATTGTCATGGCTGACGTAGACTTTCTCTACAACCAAATCATCTTGCAATCTCTACTTAGGTAACAAAATTGAAGGGAACATATACCTATCTCTATCACTTGGTTCATAAAATAAATAATAAAACATATACACTAATAAAGTAAATTCAGAGATGCAGAGTAATCACTTCTCGATTGTTTGCCATGCCACTCATTCTTAATATCAAGTTTTAGACTAACTGCAGAAAAAATGTGGTAAATTAAAGATGACCACAAATTCTGTGCTAATCCTTCTATTGAAGAACTGACTCCAATTTCCCTCTCCCTGAATCTGGGCTGGCTTTAGTGAACGGCTTGACCAATAGAATGTGACAGAGTTGACATTCTGGAAATTCTAAGATTAGGTCATGGGATTCTTTCAGCTCCTGCCTGGGCCATTTAAAATACTTACTCTAGGAGGCCTGACCTGTATGTAAAGAGTCTAACTATCCTGAGTAGCTAAAGCCAACCTTCCAGCCATCTCCATCAAAGTGGTGGACATGTGAGTGAAGCCATTTTGGACCTTCCAGACAAGCCCATCTGTCAGCTGAATACCTCCAAGGGATGTCCACCAATGCCACTTGGAATAGACAAATCACCGGAATTGCCAGATTCCTGATCAACAAAATAGTGATATATAATAAAACAATTGTTTTAAGCCACTAAGTTTTGGGGTAGTTTGTTAAATTGCAATAGTTAACTGGAACAGAAAGATTTCCAAAATACAAAGTGAGAAATTGCACAGCACTATGCTCTGAGAAAGAATACTTTTGGATTCAGTTGCCAATCGATAGAATCTAAATGAGTGATGTTGAGGAGGCAGCACTGCTCAGAGGGGAATATATTTATCAGAAAAAGAACATGTATCAGGCTTGGTTAATAAGAATAGAATGTATGATGTCAGTGAATTCAAGGCAATGCTTACAAGTCACCAAGACCTAAGAAATATAAAATAAGAGGACAAAACTGTGAAATGTTTCCATTCTTGCTACCACAAAACTGAAACAAATCAACATCAGAATTTGATCAGATGGAGCAGAGGGTCCAACTGAGGCAAAAAAGTTAATGATATTGAAATAAGAAAGTCATGTACAAAGTAAGCTTATAATAATTAAAGCAGAGCTACATGTGTCTTGCTCATTCCCCTTTAAGGAAGGATCTGGAAAGGAGTTAGGGAGCCATTTTTGCAAAAAAAAAAAAAAAGGTGCGACCCTGAGAAAAAGAATCTGAGTTACGGGTAAGAGGGCTAAACAGGGCCCATGTGCTCCAGAACTTCTTAATGTGCCAGACCTGTGATGTCTCCCTCTGGCTTGGGTCAGTGAAGAAAATGAACAACATGAATGTTTTATACATAGAAGGTACCTGGCTTGTCAGCAGCTGCTGCTTGATAGAAGGAAATCAGACACAGTGAGACATATATATGAACCAGCACCCATGTAGTCTAGAAAAGTTTGCAATTCCTTTATTTAACCTATGCAACACCCTTCTGGGAGCAATAACAGCATTTTCATTTCTGAAGTTATAAACAGAGCTATTAAACAACTTATTTAGAGCCATCTGACACCTCAGATAAAATTTTGCAAAGTAAGGTTGTTTCCAATCTGTAGCTCTTCCTCTCACTCTCCTTCTTTCCCTCCCTCTCTTCTTCTTTCCCAGTCTCTCCCTTTCTATATTTCTTCTTCCTTTTTCATTTCTTTTTCATATACTACGAAAACCTTTCCTGAGAATTGTCATGCAAATATTTCAAAGTAGCCCTATATTTCTATATTCCCTTTTTTCATTTATTTTTTATTGTTGACAGTATTACTGAACAGCCCCATAGCAAGGAAGAAGGACAGCTGAAACTACCCAAGGTAGTGAGACTAATAAGAACTAGATTCCATGGCACTGTATGGTCAGTGTTTTTATTCCAGGGAATTCCTGTCTGCAGAAAGTTTCTGCTGTTGTGTCCAGCTATTCTTGAAGAGCACTGCTGGGTGTAGCCCAAGGTTTAAAGCAGCTGGAATAAAAAGGGGAAAAAATGGCATTTTGCTTCAATCCAATATCAAATTATGCATAATTTCCCATTTCCATAAAACCTGAAGAAATCCTGACCCACAAATATTGATCTTTTATTATTTGCTAAAATAAATGTAGATGAAAGAGATACATATACAGCTTCAGAAAAGTCTTTTTATCTTTCTCTCTTTTAGTAATGAAAGAGATAAAGATTTTGTTAAAAGTAAAGAGAATCAATATCAAGATCCTTGAGACACTAAACAATCTGTCTTAGAAAATATGTTGCTGTTGCTCCCTATGCAATTTAAACACAGCTTTGAGGCAATTCACCCCACAGAAAAGAAGTTATCTTTAAATATTAAGCAATTCAATACCTTGGCTTTATTTCCTAACTAGATAGATAGATGATAGATAGATAAACAGATAATAGATAAACTGTCAGTGGACAGAGTCATTCTGTAGGCAATTTCTTATATTCTTTCTGATTCATGATCATTGATTATACACTGTCTAGTATTGTTTTGTGTTTCTGTTCTCTCCATGGAGGTTTTGAACTCCTTTAAGCTCAAGGACTATGTTTCTGTTCTATCCCCCGCTGAATAAAGTACAGTTTTGTAGACATACAAGATAATCAATCTATTTTTCTTAATCTAAAATTCACAAAAAGGAACATGTATTTTTTTTTTCAAGCACTGTAGAAGATTTTTAGAGGGTTTATTAAGGATTGTTTTTACAACTATTTGCAAATTTTCAAACCTGTTCATTAATAACAAATTTATAAAAACATAATTAATATTTTTATCATAGGAAACAAATGTTTCATAAAGATCAAATAGTGGCTTTTCCTCCCGGAGAGAGGAAGGCGCGTGAGATACCATAGGCCATGTGGATCGTGTGGGATGGGAGGCAGCGCCCGTGGGCCCTCACCGCGCTTTTCAAAGTGCAACAGAGCCTATGAGTTAAAGATGAATGACGGCTGTCATGATGGATGTTTGCCAAAAACTTATCGTACAGGTGACTAAATCACTAGGAGCACAACTACATGTAACAAGCATATAGATAGCTGCAGATGAATGTTCAAGTTCTTAGCTGTGGTGTTCAAAAATTCTTCATTGTCTCAGACGTGTGGCATTGACAATTTGGAAAGAAAAACAAAGAATTGATCAAGAAGACATGAATTGAAGCAAATGATGAAAATTAATATTTTATTTAACATCCATCACTTCACAATAAATTATGTAGAAAATACATTTTTAAAAGGTTCAAATAGTGAGTGTTCTTTTTTGAGGCCAAAGGACTGTTTAAAATGTATATTAGTAGAAATACATTGCTAACAAAATCAATGGGGGAAAAGTGAGATATTTATACTCTGATAACTAATGAAAAAATAAGAACTAAATTAGCCTACTAAATTTCCAAAGAGATGTCTGAAAAGTATGATCTACACATTATTTTATGTTGAGCAAGACAAATACATGGCTTCACTTATATGTGAAATCTAAAAAAAACCATACACATGAACACACAAAATATATATAATTTTGATGTTTGCAAGCATTTTAAATTACTGAATTTGGACTTCCAAGTTAACATGGTGAGAGATTCTACATGGTGATGGAAGCCTGATAAGTGTCTTCTTAAGTTCCTCAGAAAATATCCTTGAAGACACAAAAATGTGAAAGCTAGCTTTGGAACCAAACAGTAAGAAAAAATCTTAGAAAATCTTGGTGGAATTCCCATGAAATGCATCACCAGTTGAGATGGATCAAGAAGTACACTGTTGAACTACATATCACCTACTCTGCCCTCTGAAACATAAGGAACAGCCATCCAACACCCAGCACATCAGTGCTGAAGACAAAACTGAGAAGTCAAGGAAAAGGGCGAAAGGAGAAAATAATGAGAGAAGATAATGCATGTGAAGGGTAGAGGACAAAAAGCCAGATTAGAATTATAAATATTCCAATGAAAGAAAAAATGGAACAGAAATGAAAATCAAATAGAAGAAAACACTTTAGTTGAAAAAATACATGAGCCTAAGTGTTCTTGGAGTCCCCCCAAAAAATAAGCAAATGTCAACAGTAAGTGTATACATGCAAAATATCATAATTTCAAAGATTTAAAAAAAGACAACCTACAAGCATCTGGGAAAAATATCTGGCCTCACATTTCTTGCCAGCCATAAACACACCAGAAGATAGTAGAACAATCAGTCTACTGAATGATGAGGTAAAACAGCTGTGACCTAGAAATAGTCTCTCCATCGAAATAATTATTCATTTGTGACAGCAAGTGAAAGACTTTCTCAATAAGTAAGGGCTAAAAATATATACTACTGAAATATGCCCTGTGTTAAATTTAAATAAGACAAGATTCCCAAACTCTTTGTTTAAATAAGAAAACTGCAAAGTAACTTTATTTTACCTCAAGCATATGAAATGAGGGAAATAACAATGATCACCTTCAGATTTCACCGAGGGGTCACAAGTTTTACACCTTGTAGAAAAAAAAAAAAATGATGCCTACATCAAAATTATTACCAAGGTAACACATTATTAAGTAAAACAGCCAATTAAAATTACTGACCTTTCAGCGATTAAAGGCTATTTTCAACAGTAGTTAGCAGCCATCTCTGAAGCTCAGGTATCTTATAAAAATCCTTATCTGGAATTAATATAAGCAAGATACTTTCTATTTTTCCTTGAAAGTACAGGGAAAGAGGAAACAAACATTTCCTTATATTGCACTGTCTTCTTTTTTTTCATGATTAGGAAAGCCTGTTTCAAGACTAAGTATGAGGATCCCTTTGGTTATTACTAATAAAAAAAAAAAAAGAAACAGGACTCTAAATGAAAATTTGGACTCTGAAGTTCAAAGTATATAATTTGGAATAGAAAGGACAAGATAACATTATAAACATCACAATGTGGAGCATATAATGTTTTGTGTCTCACTTTCTCAAGAACATTAATAGATTTACTCCAGCTATCTGAAGTTGTATGAATCAATATGGTGTGGACTTCTGCATTGCAATCCTGGCTTCCTTAAGTCACTTAAGTTTTCTCGGTCTCAGTTTCCTCCTCTGGATGTATTATTGAACCTGTATCGTTAGATTCCAATGAGAATCAAATAAGAGAGTACAGGTAAACTATCACAGTGGCTGCTACACAATAAGCACGTAATGATAAACTTTTTAATATAATAAATTATTATCTAATAATACATTATTCTCATAGAGAAATATATTTGTATTAGTTATCTATTGCTTCACTACAAATTGTCCCCCAAATTTAGTCGCTTCAAACAAGAAGCTTTTATCTCATAGGAGTTTCTGAAGGTCAGGAATCCAGAAGCAACTTACCTGAGTTCTTCTGGCTCCGTATCTTTTATGAGGTGGCAATCAAAATGTTGGCTGAGGATGCAGACATCTGAAGGTTGGTAGGTCTTGGGGATTCACTTTCAAGAAGACTCACTCACATGGCTGTTGGCAGAAGGTATTGGTTCCTTACTGGCTAATGGCAGAAGACTTCAGCTCCTAGTGAATATGGGCTTCCGCTTATGACTTGTCAGCTACCTTTACCCAGAGGGAGCAATTCAAGAGAAAGAAGTCACAGTGCCTTTCATGACCTAGTCTCTGAAGTCCCATATCACCACTTCTGCTTTTCTCTATTCATTAGAAGCACATCATTAAGTCCATTCACACTCAAGGGAAGGTGAATTAGGCTCCACCTCTTGAAGAATATAAAGTAATTTGTGGAAATATTCAAAACTACCATAATTCTATTCATGTATTATATGCATATATCTCTAAGGAACAGAAAGCTAAAATATAAAAAATTATTTTTATACTGAGATATAACTGACATATAACAGTGTATAACTTTAAGGCATGCAATGTATTGATTTGATACATTTATATATTGCAATATCATTACACCTTAGCCTTAGCTAAGACATCCATTATGTCACATAATTATAATTTCCTTTTTTTGGTGAGAACATTTAAAATCTAGTCTCTTAGCTACTTTAAAATATGTAATACAATACCGTTAATTATAATCCCAATACTGTGCATTAGGTCCCCAGAACTTACTGATCTTCTAACTGCAAGTTTGTACTTTTTAACCAACATTTCCTCAATTTCCCCACAACAAGTCCCTGGTAATCACCATTCTACTCCATGTTTAAAAATTTTAGTTACCAGGAAACTAATAAAAATATATAGAATTAAGCAGGAAAAAAATGTTTTTAAACATGATTACAAAATTCAATTCTAAAACTTTCCTGTAAATTACAGTATATAATA
This sequence comes from Tadarida brasiliensis, assembly GCA_030848825.1. Taxonomy (NCBI): domain Eukaryota; kingdom Metazoa; phylum Chordata; class Mammalia; order Chiroptera; family Molossidae; genus Tadarida; species Tadarida brasiliensis. Next base: position 66,160,440 of record CM061262.1, read on the forward strand.
ATATAAAGCTGTAAAATAATAAGCTAAACTTATAACCCAAAATTATTTGAACAAACATATAGAAGAAGTAAGATAAGAGTTATAGAAATGAAAGCACACTGCATTTATTGTTGTATATAGGAAGAAGTTACTGCTTTGATATTGATTTTCATGATTAGCAAAATATAAATTTAAATATATAGCTAATAAACCAAAATTGAGTCATTAGTGTGATTTTTATTATAATGTTTTCTCATAATAAAAGAAAAATACCCTCAGTATAGATATGAAAATTTTTTAATTATCAAAAAGGATAAAGAAAAATAAATCTATAAACTCACCACCCATTAAAAGCCATTTGGTTTGATTCTTTGAAGCAATTATTCGTGTGTGTGTGTGTGTGTGTGTGTGTGTGTGGTGTAAAACATGTAAAAGTATAATACGTATTTCTCCAATATGCTATATAGAATCATAATATACTATACACATATCATGATTTTCCCCTTAATATTTGATAAGCTTTGTCTCATGTTTTTAAACCTTTTAAAAAATATTTTTAAAGACTGAAGACTATTGCATCACTTGCATTGCTATATTAACTTAATAATCCATCTACTATTGAATACTTTGGAGTTTTCAATTTTTATTAATGTAAACAGAAAATATACAATTTACATATTTCAAATATCTAATTATAATCATAGGATAAAATCCTAGAAGTAGAATTTCAGAAGAGTGAGAACATGTTTAGAGATCTTAATTGGTACTGCAAAACTGTACTTAAAAGGTTGTGCCAACTAATAAATACCTCAGCAGTGTTTGAAAGTTCTTATTTCCCCAAATCAAAACCACAATGAATGTACTCATAACCAATGGACATGGACAACAAAACTGGGGACGGGGCAGGGAGGGAGGGGGACGAGGGTGTCAATGGGGGAAAAAGGAGAAACATCTGTAACAAAAGTAAATTAATAAAAATAAATAAATAAATAAAATAAAAAATAAAAATAAAAAACACAATGAGACAGCACCTCACACCTGTTAGAATGGCTATTATCAAAAAGAAAAGAAATAACAGTGTTGGCAAGGATGTGAAGTAAAGGGAACTCTTGTGCACTGTTGATGAGAATGTGAATTGGTGCAGCCACTATGGAAAATAGCATAAAGTTTCCTCGAAAATTTAAAAGCAGAACTACCATGTGATCCAGCAATTCTACTTCTGGGTATTTATCAGAAGCAAATAAAAACATTAACTCAGAAAGATATATGCAACCCCACGTTTACTACAGCATTATTTACAACTTCTAAGATATGGAAACAGTCTATCAATGTATAAATGGATAAAGAGATGTGGTATATACATAGAATGGAATATTATTCAGCCATTAAAAAATAAGAAAATCTTGCCATTTGTGACAACATGGATGGACCCTGAAGACATTATGCTAAGTGAAATAAGTCAGACAGAGAAAGACAAATACAGTATGTTCTCATTTATATGTAGAATCTCAAAAAACACTGAGCTCTAAGTACAGAGAACAGATTGGTGGTTGCCAGAGGTGGGTTTCGGGGGCTGAGAACAATGGGTGAAGGGGATCAAAAGGTACAAACTTCCAATATAAAATAAGTAAGTCATGTAGATACAATGTACAGCATGGTGAATATCAGTAATAATAGTATGTTGCATATTTTAAAGTTGCTGAGAGCAGATCTTAAAAGTTCTTATTCACAAGAAACAAATTGTAACTTTGTATGGTGATGAATATTAATTAAACTTATTATGGTGCTCATTATCAATATATACACATATTAAATCAGTATGTTGTACACCTGAAACCAACATAATGTTATATGTCAATTTTTAAAAATTCTTTTTAAGAAAGTTTTTATTTCCCTACAGCCTTTACAATGGGGTAGCTCCCAGTTTCTCAAAACCAGAATTTTCAGAACATAGATTCTGGCCCCCAGTAATTGCTTTTATACTTTTCCCACCTAAGTCTCTACCATGTATACAAGAAGTTACAGGGCCAGTTTCAGGTGGTGCTACATTTTGATAATCTTACTGCAGAACTGAAAGAGCAATTTTCCTAGTCACCCAACAGTAACATCTGTCGCGAATTGAATTAGTTGCCTCTATAGACAATGAAAGAGAATAAGCTGATTTTTAAAAGGAAAAAAAAAAGGTCTACTTTAAGGCAATTTTTCAGACAAAAATGCACTCTTTATTCCAAGGACAAGAAGTAGAACTTCTACCTAATAGTCTTGGCTATTATAATTTTGACACCTGAGATACTTCTACTCATGCAAGTCATATTCCACACCCTCCTGATAAGGCAAGGAATGTGAATAATATCAATTGTACCATAATTTCCCTCTTATAAAATTCATTCATATTAATAAGGATTATTCTGATTAGAGTTACCCTTATCATTGCCTTATTTAATTTGATTTCCATTGTGGGAGACAGAAAATTAGGATGTGTGGTCCATGTGGATCACAGAAAAATATAAATTGTATTATATAATCACCAAGTTATCTGTGAGTACATGCTGGCCCACCAAAAAAAACATGAGAAGATAGTACTCTCTACTCAGTTATTATGCCATAACTTAATAATAATGATTCACTTTCTCCCTAGATGATTCCATCTATTTATAGGTTTTACATATCACTTCTATGCTAATAATTTCCAAATTTGTATTCTCAGCATTGAACTCTCTCTAGAGATCCAGATTCTTGTCTTGTAGGCTACTTGGATGTCAAACATGATTCTCAAATTTAATAATTCCAAAACAGAACTTGATCTATTTTCCTCTAGCCTTTTAGGTTTTTCCACCTGGTTGCTCAAGCCAAAAACCTGAATCATTCGTTTTCTAGATACAATCAACATATAACACTGCAACTTTAAGGAGTGCAACATGTTGGTTTGGTACATTTATATATTGCAGTATGATTACCACCATAGCATTAGCTAACACTGTACCATCTAGTCTCTAGTAGTCATCACGCAGACTACTGTAAAAGAGGTGCTCAGCTGCCACAGGCCTTCGATCACTGAACACAGAAGACAGCATTGAGGGGTACTGGGGAAGCTCCTGATGGAGATGATAATTATCAGCCCCTTGCAAGGCAAATACCTCAGGAGCGGCAAGGACAGTCTAATATTCTCAGATAGAAGAAGTCGGCATGCTTCCACTAGTGAAGAAAACTCATAATTTAGAGGCTAAAGATCCCTAGCATCATCGGAATTTGCCCATATGTCTTTATTTCAAAGTTTTAGGTCCCACTGATTTCCAATCAAAGCCCTAATTTTCACACAAAAGACCTTGAAAGATTGGTAACTCAATTTATTCTGTTATTCAGCCCCATACAAGCTTAGACTTTGAAGTTTGTTTGTTTTCAGAAATCTTAGTCCTGCAGCTACAGGACTAAGTGGGTTTTTAATAGCAGCTATAAACGTTTTCAGAAATATGAAGCTTTTACCTCATCATTTTCTTTCTACCTCTACTCCAGTACATGTATAAGCAACAACCCAACCCCATTGCACTTTTTTATTTTCATTAAAATGTTCTATGGAAGCAAATTCTTGGTTTCCTAAGGAATTGCTTTCTATAGGCATTTCATTACAGGTGTCTACAGGTGGTCATTTCAGTAACTTTTTTTAACCTCTGCATGCTACGATCTACCAGTGCCTCTTTACAATTGGACACAGGATTATTTGTCTCTAAAATCTAATCATAGAGAACCAATTCCTGCTGAATATGAACAAGGATGCATGGGACCCTGACTCCTGCCGGCAGACATCCTCCAACTCTGAAGGCACCCAGCCCTAAAATGAAGCCAACTCTGTGGACTTCCGAGCAGAACAGTGAGACAATTAGGTTAATGTTGGCACCATTAATCTCCTGAATCAACCAACCCCAAAACCTTCCATACTTCTATTTTTCAGCTACATGAACCAACAAATTCCTATGTTGTTTAAGCCACTTTGAGGTACTTTTTTATTGAGTTATAATTGACATATAACATTATTTTTGTTTAACAAAAATTATCATAAATGATGCAACACTATCATATTATACTGTTTTAATTTCCTCAAAGAAAGTGTTGCTATCTGAAATTATCTTGTTTACTTGTTTACATTTTGTCCTCTTTTAAATGTCTGCCACCTCCACTAGATTATAAACTCAATGCAAGTAGAGACTTTGAGTATTTTATTCCAAACTCCTAGAACAATGCCTAGCACACATCAAAAACACCTAAGGAATTAATGAGTAAAATGGATCCAGATAGAGTCTTCTCTTTCTATAGAATATAAAATACAGAACAGGCACTAATGGTGCCATCAAACAATGGCATGGTTTTTTTGTTGTTGTTTGTTGTTGTTTTTTTTGTTCAGACAGAGTAGGAAGGAGAGAGAGGAAGAGAGAGAGAAACATCGATGTGAAAGGGCCACATCGAGTGGCCGCCACCCGCACGACCAACCAGGGCCGGGGACAAACTGCAACCGAGGTACATGCCCTTAGCGGGAACCGAACCAGGGCCTCTCCGGACCACAGGCCGACGCTCTAACCGCTGAGCCAAACCGGCCAGGGCAAACAATGGCATGTTTTAATTCAGTTGGGCTGCCAGTCCCAAATGTGCCTTTCTTTTGTTCTGCCTTGATCATTTAGTCAAGAGCTGAGCTGTGTGTGGAATAGTTGTGAGTATAACATAACATAATTGCTAAATGGGTAGCATATCTGTTGCTGTAAAGCATCATGGGTGTTCAATTGAAAATTTACAGCTGATTCTTGAGATTACTATGTAATGAAACAGCTAACCTTTTCCCTAGGCAGGGGGTGCTCATTTGCCACTTCAGCATCCTGCAAACACAGCCATTGTTTCTCCAAGAGACCCTCTATGGATTTCATCACCTGGCTGTGAGTGTTATAGTTTCTTTTAACATGTTTTTTTTTTTTAATTAATTTATTTATTAATTAATTTATTTTTGTTACTCCTTTCTCCCCCTTTGATGTTTCTCCTTTTTCCCCCATTGACACCCTCTTCCCGATCTCTCCCCCCCCACCACCCCCGGCCCGTCCCCAGCATTGTTGTCTATGTCCATGGTTACGCATACATGCATAAAAGTTTTGTGGTTTATCTCTTCCCTCCCCCTTCCATCCCCTCTTCTGAAGTTTGTCAGTCTGTACCCTACTTCTATGTCTCTGAGTCTATTTTGTTCATCAGTTTGTTTTGTTCATTGTATTCCACAAATAAGTGAGACCATGTGATATTTGTCTTTCTCTGATTTGGCTTGTTTCGCTCAGCATAATACTCTCTAGGTCCCTCCATGTCATCTCAAAGGATAAGAGATCTTTCTTTCATACTGCTGCATAGTATTCCATTGTGTATATGTACCATAGCTTTTTTATCCATTCATCTATTGATGGACACTTGGGCTGTTTCCAGATCTTAGTGATTGTAAATAGTGTTGCTATGAACATAGGCTACATATATTCTTTCTGATTGGTATTTCAGGCCTCTTAGGATATATTCCTAGGAGTGGGATCACTGGGTCAAATGGCAGTTCAATTTTTAACTTGTTGAGGTAACACCATAGTGTTTTCCATAGTGGTTGCACCAGTCTGCATTCCCACCAGCAGTGTACTAGAGTCCTCTTTTAATATGTTTTTATTGATTTTTTTTTTTTTTTTAGAGAGAGAGGAAGGGAGAGAGATAGAAACATTGATGTGAGATAGAAACATCAATCAGCTGCCTTCCACACGCCCCCTACTGGGGATTGAGCCTGCAACCCAGGCATGTGCCCTGACCAGGAATCGACCTGGGACCTCTCATTCCATGGGACGACGCTCAATCTACAGAGCCAGACTGGCTGCACTGTGAGTGTTACAATTTTAAAAAGGAAAGCAACAACAGAAACTACAGCTAATCCATAAGAAAGTAAAGAAATAAACCTGCTCATCCACCCTCAAGATTTATTTTCTAATTTTCCTTCTGCTTTTCATCACTTGGATTTTACATAGCTCAGAAAAGTGTACAGTACAAAGGGTCATGGTTTCTGAAACACATGCAATCTTTTTTCATATATATTTTTTTTCCTCAGATAAAGCAGGAGGGAGAAAGGGAGGAAGAGAGAGAGAGAAACATCCATGTGAGAGAGACACATCGACTGGTTGCCACCCACACGACCCCAACCGGGGCTGGGGACAAACTGCAACCGAGGTACGTGCCCTTAGTGGGAACTGAATCCAAGACTCTCTGGTCCACAGGCCGACGCTCTAACCGCTGAGCCAAACCAGCCAGGACAACACATGTAATCTTTAATGTGCCATAAGATGTGGCAACTGGAAGTGGAAACTCCAGAAACCTGGCAGTATCCAAACAGGTGTCTCTGCTGCAAGACCCGTGTGCAGGAGTGCTGCTAATCTTATTTTCCTCTTCTGTTGTGGAACCCTAAAGCACTATGAGATTGTTATGGAGCCCCTAAGCAGTGTGTGACATTTGAGAAATATTAACTATGCTAATCACACTTACCTGAAGTTTCAGCTAGCCCAAGGAGATGCAGACTTTTAGGTAGCTGCATTCCAACAAATTTCCACTTGAAACTATATACCCATATGGTTTCCTCTTAAAGCCACCTCTTTAAGGAGGCAAGATTCCATTCCCAAAATCTTAGATATAATAAGGAGAGGACAATGCCCTGGCAGGTGTGGCTCAGTTGGTTGGGCGTTGTCCCATGCACCAAAATCTTGTTGGTTCCATTCCCAGTCACTGCACAGGTTGGGTTGAGCATCGTCCCATGGACTGAGAGGTCCTGGTTCAATTCCTGGCCAGGGCACAGGCCAGGTTGCAGGCTCGATCCCCAGTAGGGGGCATGCAGGAGGCAGCCAATCCATGTCTTGCTCTTACATCGATGTTTCTCTGTCTCTCTCCCTCTCCCTTCCTCTCTCTCTAAAAATCAATTTAAAAAGAAAAATAAAGAGAGGATAAGATAAAATTAATAGTTACTTGAAATGATCAATCCCCTTGATTCCAGACAAGGCTACATTAAACCATTCCACACGTGGCAATTTCAATACTGTGTCTAAAGATCTCTAAGGACAGTCTGGTTTTAACATCTTATCTCCCTCCCTAATGAGAAACTTTCTTAAATCGCTTATAATTCTGTCTGGGGGGTTGTTTTTAAAATTAAATTGGGTAAGGTGCATAGAAAGAACCTAACAGTGCCTGTGCTTAGATGCTCCTTTAAAAACAGAAGTGCCTTTGTCTATTTTCTGCACTTGGCCATATCCTCTCCTTCTGTACTTACAGAGAAGAGCTCTACATAGAAGAAAAGAGCTACTATTTGTGCTTTTACACTTTTTCCTAAGTAACTGTTATAGACTGAATATGTTCCCCAAAATTCATATGCCCAGTGTGGCTGTATTTGAAGATGGGACCTCTAATGAAGTAATGAGGGTTAAATGAGGTCAGAAGAGTGCAGTCTGATCCAATAAGATTAGTATTCTTATGAGAAGAAACACCAGAGAGCTTGCTGTCTCTCTCTCCACCATGTGAGGGCACAATGAGAAGACACTGTCTATAGACAGAGCGTTCCCACCAGAAATCCTTCCTGCTAGACCTTCATCTGGGACTTCCAGCCTCCACTGTGAAAAAGTAAGTTTCATGGTGTTGGGAAAATTGGACAGCTACATGCAAAAAAATGAAGCTAGACCACCAACTTACACCATATACAAGAATAAACTCAAAATGGATAAAAGACTTAAATGTGATTCGTGAATCCATAAAAATCCTAGAAAATGCAGGCAACAAAGTTTCAGACATCATATGCAGCAGAATTTTCACTGATACAACACCTAAGGCAAGAGAAACAAAGGAAAAAATGAACACATGGGACTACATCAAACTAAAAGCTTCTGCACAGCAAAAGAAACACCATCAAAATGGAAAGGAAACCCACTCTGTGGGAAATCATAATTGCCAATGATAAATCAGATAAGGGGTTAATCTCCAAAATATATAGAGTATTCACACAACTCAACAAAAGGAAGACAAAGAACCCAATTTAAAAATGGGCAGAGGACCTAAAGAGACACCTCTCCAAAAAGGACATACAAATGGCCAAGAGACATATGAAAAAATGCTCAACGTCACTAATCATCAGAGAGATGCAAATTAAAACAACAATGAGGTATCACCTCACACCTGTCAGAATAGCCGCCATCAACAAATCATCAAATAACAAGTGCTGGCGAGGGTGTGGAGAAAAGGGGACTCTAGTACACTGCTGGTGGGAATGCAGACTGGTGCAGCCACTATGGAAAACACTATGGTGTTACCTCAAAAGATTAAAAATTGAACTGCCATTTGACCCAGTGATCCCACTTCTAGGAATATACCCTAAGAAGCCTGAAACACCAATCAGAAAGAATACATGTACCCCCATGTTCATAGCAGCACTATTTACAATAGCTAAGATCTGGAAACAGCCTAAGTGTCCATCAGTAGATGAGTGGATAAAAAAGCTGTGGTACATACACACAATAGAATACTATGCAGCTGTAAGAAAGAAAGATCTCTTATCCTTTGAGTTGACATGGAGGGACCTGGAAAGTATTATCCTAAGCGAAACAAGTCAAGCAGAGAAAGACAAATATCACATGATCTCACTTATTTCTGGAATATAATGAACTAAACAAACTGATTAACAAAATAGACCCAGAGTCACAGAAGTAGGGTACAGACTAACAATCCTCAGAAGAGGGGGTGGGGGTGGAGGGAAGGGATAAACCATAGAACTTATATGCATGTATGTATAACCGATGGACATAGACAACAAAGCTGGGGATGGGGTGAGAGGGGATGGGGAGGAGGGTGTCAATGGGAGAAAAAGGAGAAACATCTGTAACAAAAATAAATGAATATTTTAAAAAAAGAAAAAGTAAGTTTGTCTTGTTTAAGCATCCCCCCCCAATCTGTGGTAATTTCTTATCTCAAGCTGACTGATAACAATAACCATTACCTGTTTTATTTTCTTACTTAGGATTTGCAGCCCATATGGACTGAGATAATATATTTGGAAGTTTCCTGAAAAAACATGTAAAAATAGAAGGTGGTTTCGTGTTATTTGGAAAATTTAAACTTGTTCACTTAAAAATTTTGCTTCTTTGCCCTAATAAAGCACTTTATTCTAAGATACATACCTTTAAAATGTTTTCATTAGTAAAAGGTGGTTGTAGTTCCTTTCAGGTGAGCCCTGGTTCCTCTTCCTGTGTGATTTATGCCTTCCTCTTGGCAGTGCAGAAAATCATTTATTTAATCTAAAATTATCCTTTCAATACAAACAATAGTTTTCAGATCTATTGAAAGACTTGGAATTGCCAAAAAAAAAAGTCCTACAACGAAGGTTTTGGAGCTCAGAACACGTTTTATCGGCTTTACACAAGTTTAGATAGATTTGACAGAGATTCTGCTATTCAACACTTCTGAAAATAGCCCATGATTTTTTGTCTGAGAGATACTTTCAGAATTCAAGGTACCAGGTGCTTCATAAGAACTGTGGTAAGGAACAAATCAGATAATGTGTGTGAGACAATGAAAATCACTCTGCAGTGAAGTGATTGATACTGTGAAGAAAATGTAACAATTAGTCTCACCCTCAACAGCAGTAGTAGTGATACATTACTACTCCTATTAATAATAGTAATAATAGCTATCATTTATCCAGCATTTACTGGATAAATGGATTGGACACTGTGCTATGTGCATCATGGGCATTATTGCAAACTTTTGTGGAAGTAATGTTATTATTCCAATTTTAGAGACAAAAAACCTGCTGCAGAGAGAGGTTAAATAACTTGCTAAGCATCATAGTGCTAGAAAATAAAGTAATATGCCGTTAGAAAAGAGACTTCGGTGTAGGAATAAGTCAGGGACCGGCTTCCTTGGAATTAGACCATAGCAGACTTCACTGATACTCATGTCACATCATCTTTGTGTGGGTTTAGATTTACCTCTACTGCCAGCATCCAGCTTCAAGCCTGAGCTTCTCATCTTTCCACATTCTGCCCCAAAGCTGCCAGAGGTCACTTGGCCCTCTTTCTAGGGCAGCTGAGAAGCTAACACTCTCAGGGGGCAACCCTCAACCAATGGGGGATGGAACAGGTAAATAAGTGTCCTGGCCTCCATCTTTCAAGGAGGGCAATTCCCTTCCCTGCCTATCTGCTTCCTCTCTCACGCCTGCTTGCTGAATCACCTTCCGAATAAACTGCATCTCCCCCCGGCCCTTATCTCAGGCTCTCCTTTGGGGAAACCCAAACTATGACACATTCAGTCCTTCTAACTAAATACATGGTTCTAACGAAATACATAGTATAATAAACATTTGGGTTTAAACCCCAAAACATTTATTAAAATTAAGAAATATACTTATTACATAGTTCTGATTTTTTTTTTTTCTCCTCACCCGAGGACATTTTTGCATTTATCTCCAGACAGAGCCACAGGGAGAGAGGGAGGAAGAGAGAGAGAGAAACATCGACGTGAGAGAGACACATCGACTGGTTGCCACCCACATGACCCCAACCGGGGCTGGGGACAAACTGCAACCGAGGTACATGCCCTTAGCGGAACCGAAACCAGGACTCTCTGGTCCACGGGCCGACGCTCTAACCGCTGAGCCAAACCGGCCAGGGCAGTTCTGATTATTTTTTAAATTTTGTTTAAAATTTTTTAGAGACCAGCATGAGATTTATGAACAGAGCATTTGTGGAGCTTTTAAAAAACTACTTTTTGAGGGGGTCAATGGGGAAAAAGGGGGGATATCTGCAATACTTTCAACAATTAAAAAAAAAACTATTTTTAGCACTTGCTGAAATGTTTCATACTAAAGAGAAAATCCTTTCACTCAACAAGACACTGATTAGATCTTTAGGTGACTGTTTCTATAGCAACACTCTATTCTTCAATATTGTATTATTTTTTTCAAGTCTACCTCCTCAGCCAGAGACTAGAGTTCACTGCACATAGCCATGCATTTTAACTCTGTCATTCAATGAAATGTTTCCCATTTTTCAGCTTATTTCCACAATTATCCCTTACCATTTTCACTTTTATTTCAATAGTGAATTTAATCAATTGAAAAGATTTCACTGAAGCTATTCTGTATATTTTGTATATTTGTATAAGATATAAGAATAACAACAGCAATTCCTCATTAACCAAATATTCAAGAACTTCCATAAGTGTGCTCCAAGCTACCTTTACCAGCACAGAGGACTAGGAATGTGACATATCACAGAGTGGAAGGCCAGGAAAATCCTTTCACTCATTCATGTATTCAGTAAATATTTAATGAGCATCAGCTATATTTCAGAGGCTGTGTTTGGTACTAGTGACACAACAGGGAACAAGGCCGACACGATCCCTCCCCTCAAGAAACTTACAGTCTAGAGGAGGCAGACAGACGATCATGAAGCATAGATGTGACGAATGTGAGAGTAGGGAAAGCACAGAGAGTTATGGAAGAAGAGGACTACTATCTTCTAGGGACAGGGAAAGACTTTCAGAGAACTCAGAATAAGAGCAATTTAGCTATGGGGATGAATGCAGTCAGCCATGGAAATAGCGTCCTCAGCAAGACAACCATGTGGTAGGAGACTTCGAGGTGGAAATCATGAAAGAATTTAGCTATAACTGGAGCGAAGAGTGTGAGGAAGAGTGAGGAGAAGTGAAGTGTCAAAGGCTGGATTATATAAAGCCTTATAAGCCATATGTATTAGTTAAGATAGCTCTAGGGCTGTAATATAAAAACCCCAAATCTTAGTGACTTAGCCCAAAGGAAGTTAATTTTTGGCTTGTTGAATAGTCCCATGTAGGTGTTCCTGGGTGGTGGGGCATTCCTCACCATGTTCTAAAGAATCAGGCTTTCCCCATCGTTTGTCTTAACCATCCCTGGGACTTAAGTGTACTGGGCATCAAGCCAGAGTCCAGAAGAAGGGTTTAGAACCACATGAGAAGATTCTTCTAGGCCAGGGCTGGAGTGCAGCAGATAACTCTCTCTCACATTTTATAGCCATGCTTCATGATAAGGGGGCCAGAAAATGTCATCTTATCAACAACTATGTACTAGGAAAGGGTATCGTGAATTTTTAGTAGATAGCTATTTACCTTTGCCACACTATGTTAATGAGTTTTGATTTTTCAAAGAGGAATGAAAAGCCATTAAATAGTTTTTAGTGGATCATAGCATTATTTGTAAAGATCACTCTGGATGTTGGGTGGAAAATGAACTAGCCAAGACGTTATTGAATAGTCCAAGAAAGAAATAATTGTTTCATGGACTAGGATGAGTCAATGAAGATAAAGATATTTATAATAGGCAGAATTTATGGAAATTAGTGACTGGTTGGAGTGAGTGTGGAAGAGAAAGCAAGAGTGACTCCCAAGTTTCCATCCTAAAACAATGAGTTTTAAAATAGAGGATGAGGCCCTGGACCGCCTGGCTCAGTGGTTGAGCATCAACCCATGCACCAAGAGGTCACTGGTTCGATTTCCAGTCAGGGCACATGCCCAGGTTGTGGGCCAAATCCCCAGTGGGGGGCATGCAGGAGGCAGCCAATCAGTGTTCTCTCTCATCGATGTTTCTACAGCTCTCTCCCTCTCCCTTCCTCTCTCTCTAAAATCAATAAAGAAAAAAAATTGTTTTTTAAATACCCTTGGGTGAGGATTAACAACAACAAAAAAATGGAGAATGAGCAGTTTAGCAAGCTAAGATGATGAATTTAACAGTGGCTAAGTTGAGTTTGAGGTGGCTTTGAGACTTCTAAATGGTAATGTGTAGTAGGAAGCTAGATATATAGGTCTGAAGCTAAGAAATCCAGACTAAGATGCAGATTATGAAGGTGAAAGCATATTAAAGCCATGAGAAGGGGTGGTATGCTCAGAGAAGTACAAAACAGAGACCACAGAAAAATATTTACTGGAAAGCTGCTGATCTCCTAGTTTCCTCACCTACAAAATAGGGAAAATAATAGTCCCTAGTTTATAAACTTTTCTAAGGATTAAATTGGATAGTAAATATTTAATTTAAATATTCGTGTAAATATCTAGCACACTGTCTACCACAGAGAAAGGAATAAATAAAGATTACCTGCTGTTATTAACTTTGGAGATTAAAAACAGAATGTGGCATCATGAAAATTAAGGAAAGAACATTTCAAGAAGATAGATGTTATTAACAGCATCAAGTATTGCCAAGAATTAATTTATGGTTCTTTGTGAGAGCTGGAGAAACCTAAGGAATTGGATTTCCTCTCCCTTAAATCTCTCCTCTGGCCGTTTTTCAGTGCTGAACACTCCTGACCCCACGGCTGGAGTGTGGATCACCAGCCTTTGCTGGCAAGTGCAATGCTCTGCCGGCAGGTGGGAAGGCAGAGTGTAAATAGCCTCAGAAGATTCACTTGGCTGATTTGACTGCCCAGTATGCAATGATTTCTCCTCCTCTTGTTAAAAGCCTTTGTCTCAATCTGCAGTTGTGGGGCCCAGAAACTATTTTGAGTAATGCATTCCTCCCTTAGCCTTGTTGAGTAGCCCATGAACTGACCTCAAGTTTGACCAATGCGAGTCCTCTGCCCCAAAACTTGAAATTGTAGAAAGAAAAAGGAGTAGGCTTGAACTGGAATATAAACTTGGGTACTGTCAGCAGCCGTATTTTCATTTTTCTTTGGGCCAGAGAAACAGAGAAGTTGATCAGCGACAAGAGAGGAGAAGGAGACGGTGGGACAGAGAAAGAAGGCGGTAAAGCTGTTCGATCTTGGGTTCCAGTTCTAGCCTGACCTGAGTGCAACCCTGCAGTTGTGACCCACGAGCTGCTTTGTGTCCTTTCTTACTTATGGTAGTTAAAAGAGTTTATAATTAAAACCAAAGGGTCTTAACCTAACACAGGAGTTTCTAAGAAATGATTAAATCTACAGTGAAGAAAGAGATTCCCTGTGGAATTTGCTTTGATAAGTCCTGGATCTGATACCAAATAGTCTCCTAGCCCACAGAAAAGAAGTGCTAGACAGCTTTTCAGGACATAGGGCTTGCAGGCACCCAGAGCTCTTGAGTTTGTCATGAATTGTGATATTTTTGATTAGTAGTTTGTTCGAGGGGAGTTTAGATGAAGGTATCATAAAAAAGGTGAGGGAATATTGTCCCAATTTCTTTCCTCCCAGGTTTCTCTTTAGCAAAAATTCCAAAGTATGCATCTCAAATATGATTGTTCAGAGGTCATTTCTTGAGACTGCACTAAACCACTTCTTGCAAAATCAGTTATTTTGTGATTTTTCAGAGAAACATCCATTAAACAAATGAAAACCCAGGTGTTTCTGCTCAATCTCCCCTGCTATGAATTTTCAGAACAAATATACACCACAAAGATTAAGTCCTATTATCCTGTTGACAGCACAGACAGAGCTGAATGCATGGCAATTCACAAAAGGCATTTAGGGCTCCCATTTTTGCCTCTCACTAACAATGTTACTTTATACAAAGAACTTAAATTTTCAAGGAATGATTTCTTCATATTTACCATGAAAGAGTTAGGTTAGATGGTTTCTAAGGCATCTTCCAGCAATACAAATCACATTCTACCAAAATTCATTGGCCAAACACAAGTCTCAGACACTGTTCCTGGAGGAGTCAGTATGCTAGAGAACTGGCTGATGGAATGTACTTCATGAGAACCACATTACCCTAGTCCCACCACCCCCAGTTATCACCCAGCCTGCTTTGCTGTTATTTCAGTCTGCAGGTAAAATTATGTTTTGGCAACTATAGCTGCACCTAAAAATAGAGCATTGATTAGTGTGAACTACCCAGGCCTAAAATCAAGACTGAAAATCTATTGGTTTAACAGCAATTTCATAACTATGGTTTCTTAATAGAGTGTTGGGTTCTGGAAAGTGAGAAGACTGTTCTGGGCACAGCAGAAACACTACATTTCATCCATTTTAAGAATCACATTTTTTCATATCTTAACAAATCCGAAATTGCTATTGGTGAGCCACAGCTCCTGGACATCAGTGTTTAAGAAAGGGTATCAGCGGCTTAGGAAAGGATCCTGATGCCGAGAGTGGAATACTCTTAAGAAATGTCGGGTCATCAGTGCTGTTGGCACAGAGGAAAACAATGTGTGGCAAATCATGGGTGCTGACAACTTGAGTGAAATATGACTCAAAGAGTCTAACTTTTAATGTAAAGAAATTTTAGCAATACCTTAATCAATGTATTTTCCTTATATTTTTCTTTTGATTAATACACAATAAGTGGTTATAAGAAAAACCCATAACAAACATAAGATTAAAATTCTCAGTAATAAAATATTGCACTGTGGTTTAACTGACAACATTTCTTTCATAGTGGCACATTAAATAATGGGGCATCTTGCAATTAACTGTCTGAGATTTGATAAATAAAGTGGTAATTAATCTAGGTTGGGCCTACACTCAAAATAAGGACCTCCAACACCTCCTCTCAAGTTTATATTTTAGAACTTCATGGGAAGAATTAAGAATTCAAATCAGACCCATACCCAGCTACCTGGAAGTTGAGGCCACCACACACAAGGAAAAAAGAACCACCCAAAGACCCTCCTGGCTCACCTTCTAATGCAATAAGTTCCAGTTGTTGGCAGGTTCTCCTATATCACCAGATAAATGACTCCCTTTCAGAGGTGAGGCAAGCCAGGAGGTAAAGAAAATGAAGGACGATACCCCCAAAAAAATATTACAAAAAGATCAAAATATAAGAAAACCCTTCAATTTTGTGCTATAAAGCAAGAAATTTGACAGAAGGGAGGGAGGGCGGAGAGCACACACTACAAAGATCACACTCAACATCAAGAAATTATTTCCTTCGAGTTCCTAAGTGAGGTGAGTGGCAGGAAATGATCCCAGTGTAAAGAAGTCATACTTAACCAGAAAAATTGTTAGACAAGTGCAAATGAAAACAAGGACCTGGGCCAGCATTCATTGTCAAACTGCTCTTTTTTTTTTTTTTTTTTTTTTCCTTCATTGGTTTTAGAGCAGCGGTTCTCAACCTGTGGGTAGCAAACCCTTTGGGGGTCAAACGACCCTTTCACAGGGGTCGCCTAAGACCATCAGAAAACACATATTTCTGATGGTCTTAGGAACCGAGACACCGCTCCTCTATCAGTCTCCAGGCGGGTCTGCCCACATGCAGATACGCCCACATACAACATGAGGAACTGTATTAAAGGGTCGCGGCATTAGGAAGGTTGAGAACCACTAAGGGAAAAGAGATCAGTGCCCCTGACTAAATAGTCAGGTACTGCATATTTTAAAGGTTCTTGTGGCGCACCATTGAAAATCACTGATTTAAACAATAAGAGGAACTACATTAACAGATTGCATTTAAGAAAAAAAATACTGGGAGGGAAATTGGTGGTATGTAGACTAGTTCAAGGAGTAAAAGTGGAAATTGGCCCGTGATAAACAGAGCAGCATTTGTGAATAGGAGAAGAATCAGAGTTGTCAACGGCAGGGAGTTTATATATATAGTCAAAAGAGGCCACTGTTGTCTTAAGCAAGAGCCATTTTAATATAATTATAAGTCTGAAAATCAGATTTAAGTGGTAAACGTTTTGGCTGTCAACTTCTGATATAATGCTTCAACTTTTATTTATGTGTCTTAGGTACTCATGAATCTTACAAATGTTTTTATGTTAGACGTGTTTAACTCAATAACTACCTATTAAGCATTTGCTGACCCCTTGGTGAATTTTTAGCTTGAAACAGTTACTGAACTTCCTAACAGATTACATCAGGTCCTTATAGCATATACATTTCAGCAATGGGAAGTTTAATTTTATACCATAATTTGATAAGCAAATATGAATTTTTAGATCTTAGTTTAAAAAGGTGATCTGTTCAATGGAACAGATTAGAGAACCCAGAAATCGACTCAAAACAGTATGCACAATTAATATTCAACAAAGGAGGCAAGAGCATACAATGAAGAAAAGACAGTTTATTCAATAAATAGTGCTGGGAAAATTGTACAGGTATATGCAAAAAGATGAAACTAGACCACCAACTTACACCATACACAAGAATAAACTCAAAATGGATAAAAGACTTAAATGTAACCCATAAAAATGCTAGAAGAAAATGTAGGCAGAAAAATCTCAGACATCATACGAAGCGGAATTTTCACTGATGCATCACCTAGGACAGGAGAAACAAAGGAAAAAATTAATAAATAGGACTACATCAAACTAAAAAAGCTTCTGAATGGCAAAATAAACCAGCATCAAAATGAAAAGGAAACCCACTCTCTGGGAGAACATAATTGCCAATGATACATTAGATAAGGGGTTAATATCCAAAATATATAGAATACTCATACAACTCAACAAAAGGAAGACAAACAATCCAATTAAAAATGGGCAGAGGACCTGAATAGTCACTTCTCCAAACAGGACATACAAATGGCCAGGAGACATATGAAAAACTGCTCAACATCTCTAATTATCAGAGAGATGCAAATTAAAATGGTTTGAGATGTCACCTCACACCTGCCAGAATGGCTGCCATCAACAAATCCTCAAACAAGTGCTGGCGAGGGGATGGAGAAAAGGGTACCCTAGCACACTGCTGGTATGAATGCAGACTGGTGCAGCCACTATGGAAAACAATATGGTGCTTCCTCAAAAAATTAAAAATTGAACTGCCATTTGACCCAGTGATCCCACTTCTAGGAATATATCCTAAGAAGCCTGAAACACCAATCAGGAAGAATATATTCACCCCTATGTTCATAGCAGCACTATTTATGATAGCTAAGATCTGGAAACAGCCCAAGTGTCCATCAGTAGGTGAGTGGATAAAAAGCTGGAGTACATTTACACAATGGAATAGTATGCAGCTGTAAGAAAGAAAGATCTCTTATCCTTTGAGACGACATGGAGGGACCTGGAGAGTATTATGCTGAGTGAAATAAGCCAGTCAGAGAAAGAAAAGTACCACATGATCTCACTTATTTATGGAACATCATGAACAAAAGAAGCTGTCAACCCAAATAGATCCAGAGTCATGGATGTAGGGAACAGACTAATAAATCTCTGGGAGTGGGAGGGGTGGGAAGAGATAAACCAAAGAACTTACATGCATATATGCACAACCGATAGACACAGGTTGGAGAAAGCAGGAGAGGGGTGAGAGTGGGGAGGAGGAGGGAGTCAATGGGGAAAAAAAGGGGGACATCTGTAATACTTTCAACAATAATAATAATAGCCCTGGCCAGTTTGGCTCAGCGGTTAGAGCGTCGGCCTGCGGTCCAGAGAGACCCGGGTTCGGTTCCCGCTAAGGGCATGTACCTTGGTTGCAGTTTGTCCCCGGCCCTGGTTGGTCGTGCGGGTGGCAGCCACTCGATGTGTCCCTTTCACATCGATGTTTCTCTCTCTCTCTCTCTTCCTCTCTCTCCCTCCCACTCTATCTGGACAAAAAATGAAAAAAAAAAAAAATGTCCTCAGGTGAGGACAAAAAAAAAAAAAAAAAAACAATAATAATATTAAAAGGTGATCTGTGCAGTACTGTGGTACCCAACTCTAATCTGACTTAAAAAAAAATAAAGTCGTATCATAAATTATTTCTAAAAAATACATGTCAACACACAAACTGGATATAAAATAGCTATTAAAAATAATGACCAATATTATTTCTTAAGGGCAGAATTTTATCATGTTTAGTGTCATACTATCAAGATTGCTCTACTGAACACTTTAATTATACTTCCTTATTTATACTTGTTTCAGTGTGAAATGCCTGTCTTAATTCCTGACTTAATTATGCTTTTTATATAGTGAACATGTCTTTAATTTTATAGTCTGTGGTCTTTCAGAACATCTGAATCCTCAGAAGTTGCTCAATAAATATTTGGCAATTAATAACCTGTCCTATAAAGGACAGTTTGGTCTGGCCTGTGTGGCTCAGTGGTTGAGCATCGACCCATGCACGAAGAGGTCACCGGTTTGATTCCTGGTCAGGACACATGCCCAGGTTGTGGGCCCGATTCCCAGTGGGGGGCATGCAGGAAGCAGCCAATCTATGTTTTCTCTCATTGATGTTTCTAACTCTCTCTCCCTCTCACTTCCTCTCTAAAACAGTGATTCTCAACCTTCCTAATGCTGCAACCCTTTAATACAGTTCCTCATGTTGTATGTGGGCGTATCTGCATGTGGGTGGACCCGCCTGGAGACTGATAGAGGAGTGGTGTCTTGGTTCCTAAGATCATTGGAAATATGTGTTTTCTGATGGTCTTAGGCGACCCCTGTGAAAGGGTCGTTCGACCCCCAAAGGGGTCGCAACCCACAAGTTGAGAACCACTGCTCTAAAATTTAAAAATTACAATAGCCAATACAACAGTAGCTATTCAGTGTGAATGAAACAAAATTGTACTTTTTTTTTTTTTGGTCAGATAGGCAAAAAATGTATTTTTTGGTGTGCTGTAGAATTTTAGTAATTTGTTTGTGTGCCATGAAATGAAAAAGGTTGAAAATAGCTGGTCTAAATAAAACCCTCACCTCGTTTATAATCTCAAAAAGCTTTAATTTTTTTAAGCCCTTTACAGTTTCAGTTCTCTCTCTCTCTCTCTCTCTTTCTCTCCCCCCCTCAATGTCCATCTCCATCTAAGTAAGTTATTCTTAATCTTCAAAATCCATTCATTTGTCCCTCTCCTATGAAAACTGTCTAACTCCCTAGACAAAAGTTGCCCCCTCATCTAAGCTCTAATTCTTCTATATTTCTATCTCTATTAAAGCACCTATTATGTTGGTTTGAAATAATTTGTCATAAAATCATCTCCCTTACTTACTCTATTTCTTCAGAATCTGGCCTATAGTAGGGTTTCAAAAAATGAATCATTAAACTAGAACTGAAAAATTGGTTTTTATAAGTGTATCCTCTTTATTTTCCCTCTTTCAAATAAAAAAGAAAAACTTTTTGAAATTATGAAACTATTCAAAAAAACTGTTTTAGAAAATTTAATTTAAATTTATGAAGACTTGTCTGAATCTTAGAATTTTAACTATAACTCTGGAAAGTAGAATGATGAAAGTCTTCCATCTGAGGGAAAATTGTTTTATTGATAATATACATATTTTTTAAAAGAGAGAATTATCTGTTTTTATTTTTCATTTGAATTTTGTGCACTTTAATTGACATAACATTATATTAGTTTCAGGTGTACAACATAATGATTTAATTAATATGTGTATATATTACAAAATTATCATCACAATAAGTCTGGTTAATATTTGTCACCATACCTAGTTTCAAAATTTTTTTCTTTTGATGAGAAATTTCAAGATCTACTCTCCTAATTATTTTCAAGTATGCAATTCAGAATTATTATCTATAATTACTATGCTGTACATTATATCTCCATGACTTACTAATTTTACAACTGAAAATTTGTGGTTTGAAGTTCAAGAATAAATAGGAAGATGTTGTAGCACAGTGTTGTAGCATTTTCTTTTCCAAATATGCTAATGGGATGAAGACTTGATAAATTGGTAGAGAAAGGAAAGAGGTGAAAAATTTCAAAATCCTAACTTTGAAGGGTCTGTTAGTTAAAAACATGAAGCTATTTATCCAGAGAGAAAGAAAAATCAATTCACATTTGCAATTACAACTATAAATTCAGCTATTCTTTTAGTGAAAGAAAACCAAGGGATTTGGATATTATTGATTAAATATTATTTTTTTAATTCACTCATGAATAATTTTGTATATCTAAGGCTATAATTTAAATATTTTTGACACACAGTCTTGTTTTTCTTTGACTTGAAATTATTTAATACACCTCATTTTTCTACTGCTACAAAAATTACAGAGAAGAACATAGAGGTGAGGTCGGAAGACCAGTTATCAAAGCCGGTAATTATTGCCTTGCTGTTTCATTTGTTTGAGCTACATTAAGTGTTTCACATATTATAATATTCCATTATTACTTTATGTACTCGTCAGCTGCCTGGTTCTCTAATCAGTGAAATGTCAGCCAGGTTTTTATTTTGCCATCAAAATGACTTTGCTTATTTAGTTCTTAATTTTGTTACCTGTGAACAAAGGCAATGAATTGGTATAGTTTGCATTTTTCTCACAAATTTCTGGGGGGGAATGTGTACTTTGATTAGAATTGCTAGCAAAGCAAATATTCTTTTAGTAAATGTGGTGCCTTTCAACAGTCTAATGGTGAAGTCAGTCTTCACAGAATGAGGAACAGGATAAATCTGAAGAGATTTTATTGAAAAGATTGAGTTATTGAGTCAATTTTTCATTAACTACTACATCTATCATATCACACAAACCAAATATATCAATTAAGTTGTATTGCATATGTAACATTGATATAAACAATTATCATAGTTAATTATTGGAAGTATAATAATCTGAAGATAGATGATTTCAAATTTGGGGCAATGGTTCAACAGTGTCATCAAGGA
Organism: Tadarida brasiliensis; assembly: GCA_030848825.1. NCBI lineage: Eukaryota > Metazoa > Chordata > Mammalia > Chiroptera > Molossidae > Tadarida > Tadarida brasiliensis. The sequence continues at coordinate 66,181,927 of CM061262.1, forward strand.
CCTTTAACTCTGGTAATGTCAACATGTTGACTTTTAGGCCTTTAGACTTTTAAGATCTAGTCAACTCATAGTCACAAGATGGCTACTGCAGGTCCAGGCATCACATCATATGCCAACATCACAGGTAGGAGGGAAAGGATAAATGGATCAGAAAGAAAAAATTTTCCCGGCAATTGAAAGCTGACTTTTCTTTATGGCAAATCACAAGGGACACGTCCATGGAATTTCTACAATTGGTATAGACAAATTGTGATTCTCTTCTAAGGCTAAGTATTAGTTTCCTATTGCTAATGTAACAGATTACCACAAACTTATAGCTTAAAACAATACAAATGTATTTTTTTACATTACTGAAAGTCAGAAATCTGCAATGGGCTACAATCAAGGTGTTGGAAGGTCTAAGTTCCTTCTGAGGCTTTATGGGAAAATTCCTTTGCATTTTCCAACTTCTAGAGCTCACCTGCATTTCTTGGTCCATGGCCCCTTCCTTGCATAACTTCAATCTCTGCTCTTATCATCATATTTCCTCTTCTGATTCTCCTGCCTCCCTCCTACAAAGGCCCACCTAGACACCCCACAGTATTCTGCCAATCTCAAGATCCCTAACTTAATCATATCTGCAAAGTTTTTTTTGCCATAAAATGTGACATTCGCAGGTCCTGAGGATTAGGAAATGGACACCTTGGAGGAGGTGAGGCATTATTCTGCCTACCACAGCACAAGAGAAGGAATGGCTGTTGGGTAAGCAAGTATTAGTGTTTGCCACCCTTCATCTATATTCCACCCATCCCTCATCAGTTTCATCCCCTCTCCCCTTGAACTGTTAGAAAGGAAAGGAAAATATGTGCTTTGTTTGTATTTAATCATAAATAATTATTTTCTTCTAAAAGCTATTGGAGAATATAATTTTATTGCAGCAGAACTAAGAATCAAAAGTCAGACTTTCAAATATACATGTTATTTTGTATATACTATCATAAAAATATTAAAATATATAGAAGCAAAAATTAGCAGAGAAGAAATAGATAAGTTTTACTTTAGATAGCTCTAATTGCATTGTTTTGCATATGGATTCATACAATCTATTCCAAATGTCTACATAATTTTCCCAGACTCCATTTTTACTGTTTCTTTGAAGAGATGAAAACAGTAGACTAGTTAGAGTATTAATGACTTGCCATCTTAAACCAGTAGCTTAAAGGTCAAACTATCAAACTATTGACTTTAAGGTATGTTTATTATTTTAAGAAATTTGGGTTTTCTGTCTTACAGCCAAAATAATTAGCACAAGCCGAACTTAGTCTCCTTGATGTCTAATGCATACTTAAAAAGGAGATTCTGAGTGTTGTTGCTAGCATAAAATCACTTTAGCAGACATGAAATAACATCCCATGAGGTTTGTTTATAATTATCATAAGATATTACCCAACAAAGATGTTCTTAAGTAGATTGTGCTTTAGAATTGTGCGTACAAAAAAGTAGTAGTTTACCACCAATCCTTAATGCACCTATGGCCATGGAGATGCAGAGTGGGAAGAATGTTTGTAGGAAATAAATAAGTAAAATTTATTGACACAGATAGATTTTTAAAAAGCAGTTGGAAAAGTTTTATTCATAACAGGGGACTTTTCCAATACCCTCCTCAGTGGAACCTGGTTAGAGTTTTTAATCCCTCGAGATAATTCTATGTTAGAGGTCAGCATAACTTCATAGGACATTCTGACCTGGATCTCATTACCACACCTACTAGCTCAGATGTTAAGAACACAGTCTCAAGGCCCTTGTCTCTCTGTCTTTCCCCAAGGCATACTGAAGAAATATTATTTTTGTTTTGTCATCACTTCACTCCCTCTATTTCACCTTAACCCACAGATCTCTTTTCTTAAAAACTAACAGCCATAAGTTCCCTATCATTTTCAAGCAATTTAGTTTAATCTTCATACTACTGCCTTAGAAGCCCCCAGGCAGGGATCTGAAATGTTCCTGAAAGCTTTGAAGTAAAGCTACTCTTCAAAGAGTCCCATTTTATTTTACTACTTGCCAGCCCTGTATCTTTTTATATTCCTCTTTCCCACTTCCATCTGACCTTTCTCCTCACACACAGACAATCCTCCCCAGAAACCTAGCAAACTAACACACAGATTCATTAAAATTTTGATTCAACATCACAATCTGAAGTAATTTCTTAAGAAGGCAAGAGTTAAGTATATACAAAAAAATAAAGACTTCCGGTCAAGATGGCGGCATAGGTAAACGCGGTACTCGCCTCCTCCCACAACCACATGAAAATTACAACTAAACTACAACACAACCATCATTCAGAACCACCTGAAATCAAGCTGAATGGAAGTCCTACAACTACGAAATTAAATAAGTAGCCACACCGAGACTGGTAGGAGGGAGATAGGCGCGGAGGCACCGGCGGGCTGGTCCCACACCCACGTGTGGCAGATAAAAATCAGGAGGAACACCTCGGCTGGGAAGGTCCTCCCTGAGGAGTGAGGAGTCCCAGTCCCACACCAGGCGCCCAGCTCAGGGTTTCAGTGCCAGGAAGAGAAGTTCCCATAACTTCTGACTGGAAAAACCAGTGGGAACTGAGGCTGAGGGCTGCTGCGGCTGCTGGAACCCCAGGCAGTTCCTCTTTTTTTTTTTTTTAAATATTTTTATTAATTTGTTTTTGTTACAGATGTTTCTCCTTTTTCCCCCATTGACACCCTCCTCCCCATCCCGCCCACCCCATTCCCAGCGTTGTTGTCTATGTCTATTGGTTATGCATACATGTATATAAGTTCTGTGGTTTATCTCTTCCCCCCCAACACCTCCTCTTCTGAGGTTTGTCAGTCTGTACCCTACCTCTATGTCTCTGTGTCAACTTTGTTCATCAGGTTGTTTAGTTCACTGTATTCCACAAATAAGTGAGATCATGTGATATTTGTCTTTCTCTGCTTGGCTTGTTTCACTTAGCATAATATTCTCCAGGTCCCTCCATGTCATCTCAAAGGATAAGAGATCTTTCTTTCTTACAGCTGCATAGTATTCCATGGTGTACATGTACCACAGCTTTTTAAATCCACTCATCTACTGATGGACACTTGGGTTGTTTCCAGATCTTAGCTGTTATAAATAGTGGTGCTATGAACATAGGGGTACATATATTCTTTCTGATTGGTGTCTCAGGCTTCTTAGGATATATTCCTAGGAGTGGGATCACTGAGTCAAATGGCAGTTCAATTTTTAATCTTTTGAGGTAACACCATAGTGTTTTCCATAGTGGCTGCACCAGTCTGCATTCCCACCAGCAGTGTACTAGAGTCCCCTTTTCTCCACACCCTCGCCAACACTTGTTGTTTGATGATTTGTTGATGGCGGCCATTCTGACAGGTGTGAGGTGATACCTCATTGTTGTTTTAATTTGCATCTCTCTGATGATTAGTGATGTTGAGCATTTCTTCATATGTCTCTTAGCTATTTGTATGTCCTTTTTGGAGAGGTGTCTATTTAGTTCCTCTGCCCATTTTTTAATTGGGTTCTTCGTCTTCCTTTTGTTGAGTTGTATGAGCACTCTATATATTTTGGAGATTAACCCCTTATCTGATGTATCATTGGAAATTATGCTCTCCCATACAGTGGGTTGCCTTTCCACTTTGATGGTTGTTTCTTTTGCTGTGCAGAGCTTTTGAGTTTGATGTAGTCCCATGTATTCATTTTTCCCTTTGTTTCTGTTGCCTTAGGTGATGTATCAGTGAAGATTCTGCTGCGCATGATGTCCGAAATTTTGTTGCCTACATTTTCTTCTGGGATTTTTATGGATTCACGAGTCACATTTAAGTCTTTTATCCATTTTGAGTTTATTCTTGTGTATGGTGTAAGTTGATGATCTAGTTTCATTTTTTTGCATGTAGCTAGCTGTCCAATATTCCCAGTACCATTTATTAAAGAGGCTGACTTTACTCCATTATGTGTTCTTGCCGCCTTTGTCAAATATTAATTGAGCATAATGTCTTGGGTCAATTTCCAGATTCTCTGTTCTGTTCCACTGGTCTATATGCCTGTTCTTGTGCCAGTACCAGGCTGTTTTGATTACAGTAGCTTTGTAGTATAACCTGATATCCGGTATTGTGATCCCACCTACTTTGTCCTTCTTTTTCAAGATTGCTGTGGCTATTCCGGGTCTTTTTTGGTTCCATATGAACTTTTGAAATATTTGTTCTAGTTCTGTGAAATATGTCACTGGTATTTTGATGGGGATTGCATTGAATCTATAGATTGCTTTGGGTAATATGGACATTTTAATGATGTTAATTCTTCCAATCCATGAACAAGGTATGTGCTTCCACTTTTTTATATCTTCCTCTATTTCTTTTTTCAATGTCCTGTAGTTTTCTGCAAATAGGTCCTTTGCTTCTTTGGTTAAGTTTATTCCTAGGTATCTTAATTTTTTTGCCATGATGGTAAATGGAATTTTTTTTTTAGTTTCTCTTTCTGTGAGTTCATCATTGGTGTATAAGAATGCCGTCGATTTCTTGACGTTAATTTTGTATCCTGCTACTTTGCCAAATTCATTTATTAAGTCTAGTAGATTTTTGATGGAGTCTTTAGGGTTTTCTATATATAATATCATGTCATCTGCGAATAATGACAGTTTCACTTCCTCCTTTCCAATTTGGATTCCTTTTATTTTTTCTTCACATCTGATTGCTGTGGCTAAGACTTCCAGTACTATGTTAAATAAGAGTGGTGAAAATGGGCATCCCTGTCTTGTTCCTGTTCTTAAGGGAAATGTTTTTAGTCTTTGCCCATTGAGTATGATGTTGGCTGTACGTCTTTCATATATGGCCTTTATTATATCAAAATATGATCCCTCTATTCCCAAATTGCTGAGCATTTTTATCAGAAATGGGTGCTGGACTTTGTCGAATGCTTTTTCAGCGTCTATTGATATGATTATGTGGTTTTTATCTTTCATTTTGTTTATGTGGTGTATCACATTTATTGATTTGCGAATATTGAACCAGCCTTGCATCCCTGGGATGAATCCCACTTGGTCATGGTGAATAATTTTTTTGATGTATTGCTGGATCCGATTTGCTAGTATTTTGTTCAGGATTTTGGCATCTATGTTCATCAGGGATATTGGCCTGTAGTTTTCTTTCTTTGTAGTGTCTTTTTCTGGTTTTGGAATTAGGATTATGCTGGCCTCATAAAACGAGTTTGGAAGTCTTCCTTCTTCTTGAATTTTTAGAAATAGTTTGAGGAGAATGGGTGTTAGTTCTTCTTTGAATGTTCGGTAAAACTCCCCCGTGAAGCCGTCCGGGCCTGGGCTTTTGTTTGCTGGGAGAGTCTTGATTACATCTTCAATTTCCTTAGCTTTTATTGGTCTGTTCAAGTTTTCTATCTCTTCCCAGTCCAGTTTTGGGAGACTATGTGTTTCTAGAAATTTGTCCATTTCACTTAGATTGTCGAATTTGTTGCCATATAAATGTTCATAGTATTTGCTAACGATCCTTTGTATTTCTGTGGTGTCAATTGTTACTTCTCCTCTTTCATTTCTGATTTTGTGTATTTGGGTTCTCTCTCTTTGTTTCTTGGTGAGTCTAGCTAAGGGTAGGACAATTCTGTATTGTGTGAAATGTCCCTTGAATTGAAGGATGCGAGCATACTGGTCACTCTCACAAAAAATTTTAGTAACACCTCATTGTGACAACTGAAAAAGTCTCCATTAATTTCAAACTATTCCCAGGAGGCAATACTGCCCCCACTGAGAACTACCATTCCAAGGTTTAGTAAGGAGGGCATCCAACACAGCCTTAGGGCCTTAGGAAAGACTAATGGAGAAAGTTATGACTTAACTGAGCCAACAGGAATTTGGGTTGAGTGCACAGTGTCGAAAAGGGTTGAAGATCAAAGGGAGCACAGAATATCCAGGACACTGCATGTATTTCAGAAGGGCTGGGACACAAAGTCATATTAATATTTACTCTGCTGCTGAAAACATAAAGAAAAAGAATCAAGTCTAAAAATCAAGTTTGGGCTGGCCGGTGTGGCTCACTGGTTGAGTATCGACCCATGCACCAAGAGGTCGCTGGTTCAGTTCCTGGTCAGGGCACATGCCCAGGTTGTGGGCCCGATCCCCAGTGAGGGGCATGCAGGAAGGGGCCAATCAATGTTCTCTCTCATCAATATGTCTATCTCTCTCTCCCTCTCCCTTCCTCTCTCTCTAAAACCAATAAAGAAGAAATATATTTTTAAAAAATCAAGTTTGAATGGTACATAAAAAAGAGGTTTCTAACTGCCTTCCAAAAGTTTACAGACACTATTAAACAGCACTGTTGCACAGTTCTCAACTTTAAAATTTTACCACAGGACATCAACAAGAATCTGACCTTTTCAGGTTTAGAAATTATTTGTTTCTCCTCGAATTGAAACAGCAGAGAACAGCCAATCAAAGGTAACATTAGCATCTTTCTTCCCTTCTCAATTGTCTTTACATTTACTACTTCTCTCACCTCCAGAGAGAAGGTTCTCTGCCCTTCTCATCAGAGCTGCTCTCTGAACATCAGACTGTAGACAAGAGGTCACAAACTGGCAGCTTGCCAGATCTGATCCATGGACAGGTTTTTCCCACTGTGTTACTTACCAAGCAGATTTTTTAATTTTAATTAGTTGCCAGCACATAAAAATCTGGAATTCCAGATTCCCTGGGGATATCAGAAGAACTGGCAATAGTGGGTCTGCATGTCCCCATGTCAGCAGTCAGCTAGAGCTGAGGAGAGGCTGGCCACTTTAGACAGGGCACATGTGCTCTAGTTTTCCACTCCCCTCCTCCTCTACTAATACCCAACACCTAGGTCTGGTACCAGTTGTCATTTGCCATTTGATTATATAGCGTTTTTCTTATACCTGGTGTGGTGGGTTGAATGATAACCCCCAGAAACATACATGCATGTCCTAATTCCCAAAATCTGTGAATTACCATCTTTGGGAAAGGGGTCTTCCCAGATTTCATTAAATTAAGGGTTTTGAGATAAAGAGGTATCTTGGATTATCCAGGTAGGCTTTAACCTCAATGATGAGTGTCCATTTAAGAAAGACACGAACAGGAGACACAAGAAGAGACAGTCACGCAGTGGAGGAGGCACTGTGAAGACAGAGGCAGAGATTGGAATAATGTGGCCATAAGCCAAGGAAACCAAGAAATGCCAAGAGCCAGTGGGAAGCTGAAGAGATAAGAAAAGGTTCTCCTCTGGAACCTTCAGAGAGAGTAAAGCCCTGCTGACATCCTGATTTCAAATCTGTGGCCTTCAGAACTGTGAGAGAGTACATTTCTATTATTTTAAGCCACTCAATTTGTGCTTTTTGTTACGACTGCCCTGAGATGTTGCATAGGCAATGAAAAAGTCAGAGCCAATGCTAAAGAATGTGAATCACAACCATGTAATTAAAGTAAAAAATATAGGTAATGTCTCCAAAAGAATAAATTTAGTAAAAGAGAAAAAGGAGCCCGGCTGGTGTGGCTTAGTGGACTGAGTATCATCCCGTGGACTGAGAGATCCTGGTTTTATTCCTGGTCAGGGCACATGCCCGGGTTGCCAGCTCCATCCCCAGTGGGGGTGGGGGGGGGTGGGGATGTGCAGAAGGCAGCCAATTGATGTTTCTCTCTCACATTGATATTTCTATGTCTCTCTCCCTTCCTCTCTCTCTAGAAAAAATCAATTAAAAAATTTTTTTTTTAATTTTAGAGAAAAAAGAAGAAATGAGACCTAAGTGCTAGCATCAGGAATGCCCACTATTAGGAAAAATAGGAAGAGAATGAGGATATGGCCAAGGATTTGAAAAGTAAAACAACATGGTCATTTTTGTTGAGTAGTGACACTGTACAAAATGGGAATTAAATCACGATGTAAATGAGTTCAAATGTGCTCTGTGTGTTCACGGCACACAAACCTCTCATTTGAGGACTCTGCCACCCAAAGAAGAAAACAACTAAAATCACTGGAAATGGCAGTAGTTTCACAGGGATGAATGGAATGCTTGTTTTGGCTTCTTGTTTCTGTTTTGGATTTCCTTTCTCTTTTTTCAAATACAGAGAAAATATGATTGACAGAAAAAGGAAAAATTTCCTTCTCTCTTTATTCTGTTGTTTTATTCTTAGAGTTTGAGACAAGTACTAGTAAATATAGGACTAATGATTGAATTGTGATCATTAAAAGAAAATATTTTATTAAATATTTCAAATTATTGGGATACAGTTGGTAAACTGCTTATAGTGGTTAACAACAAACTAAATATTACCCCCCAAAATTGAACGCATGTCATTAACAATCCAGCATTAGATATTATTTGCCTATTACATTTACAATAGATACTCAGAGGCAGTTAGGGAGTTGCACAATTTTTACTTGTTATTTATAATTAGAGGGATACTCACATAGTACAAAGACATTATAATGTTCTTTATTCCTCAAGGCAGAAAATACTATGGAATTATTTCTAAAGGAACTGTCATTTCTACCTAGTACTGTAGTCATATAAGTACATGAATTGCTGAATCATAATTTAGTAAATATATTAAATTTAACTTTGATAGCAATGCATAATATATACTTGAGATCTGTCATAATAGCTGATATCTATTGTGTTCACTATGTGTTAGGCCTTACATAAATGTATTTAATTCCTCATAATAATCATGACAGGTAGGTACAATTATCCTTCCCATTTTACAGATGAAGAAATTAAAGCACAGCCCAGCTGGTGTGGCTCAGTGGATCAAGTGTCTCCCATAGACTCAGAGGTCTCATTTTGATTCCTGGTCAGGGCACATGCCTGAGTCACCAACTTGATCCCCAGCAGGGGGCGTGCAGAATGCAGCCAATCAATGTTTCTCACATCAATGTTTCTATATCTCTCTCCCTTTCTCTCTCTCTAAAAAAAAATCAATAAAAACATATTTTTTAAAAAAAGAAACTAAAGCACAAAGAGGTCAAGTATATTACCTAAATCAGACAACTAGAGAGTGCTGAAATCTGAATCAAACCAGACACTCTGGCCCCAGAGTCTGCACTAGCAACCACAAAGGTCTAAAATGCAAATCTTAACCTTAAATATAGTAACAAAGTTGTTAAGTCTGATGGCCTAGTGAGATAAAGTCCATTACTCTTTTTTCAAAATGTCGACAACTTACCTGACTTTCATATATAAAGAAGCCAAAAAATTTCAAAGGAATAGAACCTCCTTATAATACAGTTTATTAAGACATTTAAATTAAGTACACTATAAGTTAATCGATATCTCTAAACACCTAGCAATGACTTATCAGAATTTACTATATATCCATCGCTCACAATAGACATTAGTGCATAAATCCATCCACACACACACACACGTACACACACACATCTACGATCTATGATCACATCTGTGCAATAAAATATAATATAAAAATATTTCTGGTGGGAAAAAAACTAGTGTGCATGGAAAGGCTTGTTGTATTTGATGGGATTTAAATTCTGCCAGTTGAGCCAGGCCTGTGTGGCTCAGTGGTTGAGCATCAACCCATGCACCAAGAGGTCACTGGTTCAATTCCCAGTCAGGGCACATGCCCAAGTTGTGGGCCTGATCCCTAGTGGGAGGCATGCAGAAGGCAGCCAATCGATGTTCTCTCTCATCGATGTTTCTATCTCTCCCTCTCCCTTCCTCTCTCTCTAATATCAATAGAGAGAAAAAAATTCTGCCAATTGACAGGAATCACAGTTCAAGAGACTTGTGCATTCAGTGAAGGATGGAATTTGGCTCTGTGTGTTTTAAATAGCATCCTGAGGAATTACTGTCCTCGGAAATGTACAGTGTGAGAGCAATTTTAAGTTCATAATTGTATCTAGCATGTGGTGATTCATTATCATCCTCTGAAAGCAGGCATCTGCTACTTAGCTTTTAAGAATTATGACAAAACTGATTACAAAATTGTGCATATTAATATAATAGCTTTTATCAAACATTCAAATGATTGCAATTACTAAGATTAATGCCACAGCTAACAGCAATTAACAGTGAAATAAATACTCAAACAGAAAGCTTGAAAGGAATATCACATTTTGTCAGAAAAATTAGTTGCCAAGTCCTGTTGATTCCACCTCATCCCCTCTATCACACTCCAGCCTCCCTCTCCATCCCCACTGCCATCTCTCTCTCTCACTTGGGGTCCAAGGCCCCTCTGAAAAAGTGTGCTGCCCTCATAACTGACTCCCCCAGCATACCACCTACAACCTCTCCCTGCTACAATCCATTTATACACAATTCCCAAAAACCTTCCAAGACCACACTGCTTCAGTTATTTCACTCCCCTACACAAAACCCTTCCATGACTCCCCAGTTGCTTGCGGAATGAATGCCATGTTCGCCAGTCTTTCATACAGGCACTCCATGCACTGGCTTTAACAGAAACCCCAACCTTGTTTTCTACATTCGCTCTTCCGGGATCCTTCCATCAAAACAACTTCTCTTCTCCACATGCACTCCAAGATTGCCATCTCTAGATCTTTGCTTACAATTAGAATGCCTTTTCCACTCCATTTCTACCACTGCCCCTCTGTATAAACCCAACTCAAATTTGGCCTCCTCCTTGAAGACTTCCTTGAGCTCACCATATACAATTAATCTCCAGCTCTGAGCACTCATAGCATTTTATATCTACCTTTCCTGTGAAATTTTGTCACTATCTTGTATTATAGTTATTTACATACCTCTATACTCTACCCCAAGGGAAGGAATTTTATCTGAGATATATATATATATACTACACAAATATTTATTGAGCACCAAGTATCTGCCAAACATAGTTCTTGGCACTGAGAACACATAACAAATAAGACATGATTACTGCCCTCATGGAGCTTAGAAAAATTAAAACAGGATAGTTGGATAGCGAGTAACTGGGAAGATACATGCCTGTTTTGAATAGAAGAATGGAAAGCAGAAGCCTGAATTAGAGCTCCCAGCTGCAAAGACCTGGCATACAAGAAGAGAAAAGCACAGGTGTGAAGTCTCTGAGTCAGAATTAAGCTTGGCATATTTGAGAGACCAAAAGAATCAATGTGGCTCAACTATAGGGCGCAAGGGGGAGAGTGGTGGAGAAGAGACCCAACTGACAGACCTCGTCAATAAATTGAATTCAGAGAGTGAGAAAAAAGGCAAATTAAGACCACCTCTAAGACTTTTGACCTGATCACCCGGCTATGTGAAAATACCATTAATAGAGATTGGGAAGCCTAGAGGAAGAGCAGGATTAGGGTACCAAAGAATTCCTTTGGGCATGTGAATTTTTAAAAGCCTACTAAATGCTCCAAGTAGAGACATAAAACAGGTAATTGGATATAATATAAAAGTCAGGAGCTCAGTGGAGAGCTCTGAGCTGAAGATACAAATTTGATAGTTGTGAGCACTTAGATGGTTTTTTTTTTTTTTAAAGGAAAGCAGATGAGAATACTGAAGACAGGGCACAGACAAAGAAGAGAAGTGGAGCACCACAATGTTTAAAGGTGTGGAGTCAGCAAAGGAGACTGAAAAGAAGTGGCCAGTGAGGTAGTAATAACACTAGGAAAACGATGGGTCACAGGTGTCAATGAGGAAAACATTTCAGGGAGGAGAAAGTGGACAACTGGACAGAATGCTGCTGAAAGGTTAGATAAGCTAAGCAGAAAGAAACCATTAGCAATACCACCCTTAGAGCTTAAAAAAGTGGGGGCTCTTAGCAGGTCCTACTCTAACACTCCTCTAGCTGCCCATGGGGCAAGGACTCCTCAAGGCCAAAGGGAGGTACCAACCAGAGCCTTCATCCTTGTAGACCATATACATGCATACCCAGAACCTCTGAACTCCCTTGCCTAAATCACCTCAAGTCCACTTTCAGAGCCTGCTTGGTCCCCTTCCCCAGGTTCTTTAGCCCATTAGCCCAAGAGATATCCAAGGGATGACTGATTCCAGGGAGTAAGGTCAGAGCTGTGATTCATGATCTGAGGAGTCCATTCTGATGCATACAAAATCATTTGATGTATGCGGTAGTTTCCTAGGGCTGCCATAACAAATTACCACAAATTTTGTAGCTTACAACAGAAATTTATTCTCTCACGGTTCTGGAAACCAGAAGTCTGAAATTGAGGTGTCAACAGGGGAGGTTCTTTCTGAAAGCTGAGAGGAAATTCATTCTATGCTTCTCTCTCAACTTCTGGTGGTTGCCAGAAATCACTGGTACTTCTTGGTTTGTAGCTGCATAACCCCAATCTATGTCTGTGTCTTCACATGGCCTTCTCCCCAGTGTCACTGAATATAAAATCCCTTTCCTTTCTCTCATGCAACCATTGGATTTAGTGCTCACCCTAAATCAAAAGTGACCTCATCTTGAGATTTTTAACTAAACTACATCCACAAAGACTCTATTTCCAGATAAGGTTGCATTTACAGGTACCAGGAATTAAGATTTGGACATATACTTTGAGGGACACTTTTCAACTCACTACAAGGTGCAAAATATGGTCAGGAATGAGAAGATGGGCTGCAGGTCAGGTGTCAGAGGTCAGTTGTCCTACGCTGCCACATTCCAGAAGGAAATTCTGAAGAGTCTGAGAATTCTAGATTCAAACTTGATCTTCTAGGTTGTTATAAACTTGCATTTGTCAAGATAAGAGAATGGAACATATTTTTGAATAGCCTGTAAGCTTAATTTATAACTTCTAAACACTTAGTTATGTGATTTATAGACCTCCATTTGAACTCTTTCCTTGGGTTCTGCAAAAGTTAGGGGTGGGTTTGACTATAGAAAAATATGGAGGCATCAACTCACCTGAACAACAGAAGCCTGACTTGAGCGAGTTGGTGAAATGAAGTGAGATAAGAAAGTACAGACTGTAACCAGAGACTATTCTTTCAAGTAAGTTAACTATGAAAAAGAGAAGAGAAATAGGAAATTAGAGGGAAGAGGATGTGGAGACCAGAAAGGTTTTTATTTTTCATATGTTTTTATTAATTTTTTTTTTTTTTAGAGAGAGAGGAAGAAAGAGAGAGATAGAAACATCGATGTGAGAGATATATATCAATCAGCTGACTCCTACATGCCACCTACTGGGGATCGAGCCCGAAACCTGGGCATGTGTTCTGACCGGAAATTGAACCTGGACCGCTCAGTCCTTAGGATAAGGCTTAATCCACTGAGCCACACCAGTTAGGCAGACTAGAAAGGTTTTTGTTTTGTTTTGTTTTGTTTTTAAGATGGCAAACAACTTATATGCATATATGCATAATCAATAGACACAGGCAATAGTTTGCGGAAAGCAGGAGGGGGTTGGGAGCGGGGAGGGGGAAATCAATGGGTGAAAAAGGGGGAGGACATCTAATACTTTCAACAATAAAAGTAAAATAAAATTTTAAAAGATGGCCAGTGTGTTTATATGTTTGTGTATTGATGAGGATAATCCAATAAAGAGGGAGAAATCAATGATGGAAGAGAGATAAAGAGTAATTGCAAAGTCTTTGAGTAGGTGAAAGGACATAACACCTGCAACACAAGAAGAGAGGAATGCCTCAGACATGTACATGGCAACTCTGTTTATTAGAATAGGAGTTAATAGAGACTATATATGCTCAGATACAGATAGGTAGCTTTGGTGGTAAAATGAGCTACTTCTCACTAGAGAGTAGAATTTTATCAGAGTTGTAGTTTTGACAGGCAAATATGACAAATATGGCATTAGGGTGTTGAACGTTTTTAAGGGAGTGATTATAATAATGTGTCTTGAGATCTAGGCTGGACAAGGAGGCAACTGAAGCCTTGAGGAGGGAGTGAACAGTGAGGGGGATGAGACACAGGAAGAGGGACAGATGAGTGAGAGACCTCAACACTGAAGTGAAACAGGAATGGTCTAACAAGTGATTAGGGCTTGGTATTAATCTTTTACAGTTTACAAATAGTAATTATTATTGTGCACTTTCTGTCCTTAGACACTTCAGAGATATGATCTCATTATCATCACCACCCAGCTGAGAGGAAGTAAAGTGGGTAATGGGCATTACTGAATCCTACTGTGCTTTAAAACTCACATTTGGGTATCATGTGGCTTCTGTAAAATTGTGTTGTTTGGAGGCTGGCAGAAGAATGAGAGAGAGTAGGTAAGCAGGGCCACTGTGTACACGTACCCAGGGAAGTCTGGCTAAGGAGGTGAATGGGGGCTGGACTCCAGCCTAAGCCCCGCACACCAAATCCTACAGGGGGTGCCCGGAGGGAAGAGGGTAGTGGAAGCCTATTAATAGAGATTCTTTCAATAGAGATGTCCAATGAATGAACTTTCTATAGACTTTCTATGCCTCCCAATGAGGAAAATTGAACAGAAGTGCCCAGAGAAAATAGTGCACCTGGACTTCAGCTACCAGCCTTTCACACCTTCAACTCAGCACAACTCACTTCCTGCAGACTGATGAACTGGCCAAGTTCAACATTTTGATATTTGGAAGACTCAGAGAAGTAGCACTTCTGAATGCCAGGGTTAACTTCACTCCAGTCACCTCTCAATCCAGATGAGGACAACCATGTCCATTATCAGCCATGTAAATGTGACAAAAATCTATGTCACAAAGCATTTGTAATGAAACATAGTTCATAATCCTTACAAAGTCCCCTACAGTATGGAAAAGAGGAAATAAGGGAAATAAAAAGTTAAAGATATGATGACCAGAAGGAAATTGATCATATTTTATCTGTATAAAAAGGTTTCGCGCCCTGGCCGGTTTGGCTCAGCAGTTAGAGTGTTGGCCCACGGACCAGAGAGTCCCGGGTTCAGTTTCCGCTAAGGGCACGTGCCTCGGTTGCAGTTTGTCCCCGGCCCTGGTTGGGGTCCTGTGGGTGGCAACCACTCGATGTGTCTTTCTCACGTCGATGTTTCTCTCTCTCTCTCTCTCTCTCTCTCTCTCTCTCTCTCTCTCTCTCTCTCTTCCTCCCTCTCTCCCTCAAGATAAATGCAAAAAGTGTCCTCAGGTGAGGATTAAAAAAAAAAAGGTTTCGCAGTACTGGCCACCCAGGTAGTCATGAAGTATATGTGCTTACAAATGCATCTGATTACCATTTATTTTCCCCTTACTATTTCTCATGGGATCTCAGATCCTCCAGAGGAAAGAAAATAGCTATTTCATAAGACAAAAGGAAATTTGTTCAGTACCTCTGGAAATAATCTGTGCTTTTAAATTTGGGGCAAGAACAGTAGGATCTACTAGCTCAGAAATTCCCTAGGAGTCTAACACCACAGAGAGGTGAAAGGGAAGGAGTATGGAGCGAGGAGAGGGATTTAAGATCCTCTGCTGTGTCATTTTTCCATAGGACTGTGCATGGCACCAAAGGTCAGACCGGATCTTTTGCTGGTAGCAATGTAAGACATTGCTGATGGCAATGTGGAGGGTCTACAAGAACAGGGACCAGCTTGCTGAGGTGCTGATTGGAACTAGGGTCTTCCCAGAGTCCAGAAGCAGTCAAACTAGAAACGGCCCTGAGGGGTGCAGGACAGAACTCCAGACAGATCAAAGGAAAGGAAACAGTTGACATGGCAAAATCAGCAGAAAGGCAGTCTCGGCATCTGGACCAATGGAGTCAGGAAAGGGGACGAAATAGGAGAGTTTGGAAGTACTATACCTCTGGGACTATACATTTCTTTAACAAATATATATTGAGTACCTTTCCTGTGTGTTTAAGGTAAAGAGTTAAATAAGATACAGGTCTTGCCACCAAGGAGATTTCAGACATTCAGGGCTCGACCTCAAGTCCCAGGGCTGTGGGGAAACACATGTGACTTTCAGGCTTTCCACGGTTTGGTCATCTCAAATGCAAATGTCTGATGCTTGTAACACAGTTTTTCTTCATTAAGAAAGCAATTCTTTCACCTTGTTCATAGTCTGTCTCCAGGACAGAATGAGAGACTCTGGAAATGGAAAGTAGGAACAATCCTGTACCATCTGAAAGGAGTACTGTGTGAATTGCACATGCTGCAACACTTCTCTCTTCCTCCCTGCCCTCCCTCTCAGAAATGTGTTGCTGTCATAAATTGATGATAAATTTATTTAATCTTTAAAATGTTGCAGAAGGAAAAAGAATACACTGCCAGAATGAACCTTACCCTAGTCATACATAACCCAGGTTCTCTATTTAGGAGGTAGTTTTCATTTTCAAATCATGTTTATTTGAGAAATGTTCCCAATAAAGAAATATGTCACTTACTCCCTTGTGTCAATCCTGAATTCCTTGAAAGCAGAGTGAATCTTATTCTAACGACTAGATTCACACTCTTAATTAAAGAGGTCTGTGAACCCCTGAAAATATGGGTGAATCTCTGAGTGAATGTTCATTTTTTCAGCAAGAGGGGCTGCAAACTTTCATCATATTTTCAAAGGTGTAAAACCGAAACATTCAAGCAGTTTGGAACCACACACTACAAGCTTAATTAAAGTTTGCTGAACAAACTAACTACTTAATTTATTTATGTATTCTGTCAATGCCCTTCAGCCAAAGAACCACCAGAAGTGTATCTGTACGTAAACAGGTTGAGTTTATTCCTTGATGCAGAGAGAGACAATATACACCATGGGGAATTGTGACATATCTCGGCAAGAGATTGGTAGAAAGAACCAATTACAGGATTTGGACTTTGATTAGGAGACTTGGGGGAGAGTCTATGATTGACTATCTCAATAAATCTTATTCATGGAAGAGGAGACTAGCACAAGGGTAAAACTATAGTTGGTAAAGAAATAGCAGTCACTCATTTTGGCTGACAGAGGGGTGTTTCATAGATATTTTGGGGGTGGCACAGTGACCTTGTTTATGTCTGTGCTTAGACAAAATTATGAAGTGGCCTTGTTCTGTCTCATTTTATCATAGTCTCAGAGTTACCTTGTCCGAGATTGGTACTCTGTGAGATTATTTCTATCTCACAGGAAAAAATAAGGCCCAGCTGTGAGTGCCAGGCCAGCTTCTAAATGTCAGGTATGGCTCTGTTTTTCCTTTCACAATTCCTAACAGTAGAAAGATTTTCTGCATTGTAAAGTAACTCAGTAAGGTGTTAGTAAAGCTTAAAATTTTACTGGGTTAAATAAACATTGTTGTTGGAATAGAAGGTAGAAAATTATATCTATGATAAAATATGTTAGATTTTTATACATATAAATGAATTTACATTCACACAATAAGTTACCTTAGTATTTCTTTTCGTACATTTTGCAAATAGTTTATTATGGAAGGTATATCAAGAAGTCATTTTACTTAAAGCTAAGCATTTTACAGGTACATGATTTTAAAGAAATTTAAGGCCAAAAATAAGTATTACATACCTTAAAAGGAGTTCTTTTTTCAAAGAAATGGCCAATGACCAAGTGTATCCTGGAAAGTCCATAAATTTGTATGTTTATATTTTTATTTTGTGATCATCTAACGAACAATAGCATAAACACATTTGGATGAATATCTCATCACCAAGTACTACCAGGTGAGGTCTATTCCCTGTATATCTCTAAAAGTAGAACTTCTTTGCTCCAAGTGAAACCAGATGACATGATAAGGAACCATAATATCAGACCAGTACTAGTCAGATCAGAGGAAAATGGTTGGAATAGCACACAATAATACAGGTAAAAGAAACTCAAAAGAACCTGCATCTGTTACAGATGGTAGGCACTTTACAAAATATGAAGGAGGAGAGGAAAGGAGGGGTAAAGGAGGAGGAAGGAGGAAGGAAGGTACTTACTAGAATGTGAATGGTGATGGTGTTGGATGATGGGACCAATTACAGGCTGCTTTTTCAATTACTTTATTCTTATTTTAAACAGAACTGAAATTTTCTGTAATAATCATCTAAAATAAAATTTTCTAAAATAACAATTATATTTTTTAAAATCTTTACATTGTTCAAGATAATGCTATTATCAGTTATTTTCATAGTCCTTGAGGTATCTGGTACTTTATAAAATGCTGTGTGTGAGCCTTTCAGTTTCCAGTCCAATGTGTAAAGAGCTTAGAAATTGTAACTCCCATCCTCACATCTATAAAAGAGCTGAAAAAACTAAAAATTAACATCTCTGCTTAGATCCACCAGAGAACTGAGGTCACAGGGTAAATCACCACCCTGAAAACTGAAGAGACAGGAAAATTACGCAGGATCACAGCTTACTAGAGCAGAAACTTCTGCTAGAGCCTGGAAGACACACTTAAAGTATAATTCACTAATTTTGAGAGACTGAATTTGGACTAGCTTGACACATAAAACTCCTGGGAGCCCAGCTTCAGGGAGTCCCTCGAACTCATATGAGTTTTATCTCCAGAAGCCCCACCAGGTTCTCAGAGTGAAGATCAGAGAAAAACTCTCCTTACATTTCTGGCATGGAGAGGATAAAAGTAACCATTTTGAAATAAGCCCAGAGCACTTTATTCTCCTTAATAACTGCCTGCCCCCAAGGAAAACTAACATATGTCAATTGCTTTCCTATATGCCAGCAATGAAAAATTGGAAGTTGATGTTTAAAATATAACATTATTAGGCCCGGCCAACGTGGCTCAGTGGTTGAGAGTCAACCCATGCACCAAGAGGTCACCAGTTCAATTCCCAGTCAAGTCACATGCCCGGGTTGTGGGTCAAATCCCCAGTGGGGGGCATCCAGGAGGTGGCCAATCGTTCTCTCTCATCGATGTTTCTATCTCTCTCTCCCTCTCCCTTCCTTTCTCTCTAAAATCAATAAAAATTAATAAATAAATAATAAATAAATAAATAAAATATAACATTATTGCCTGGTTGGTGTGGCTCAGTGGACTGAGCATCCGTCCCATGGACTGAGAAGTCCCGGTTCTATTACCGGTCGGGGCACATGCCAGGGTTGCAGGCTTGATCCCCAGTACGGGGTGTGCAAGAGGCAGCCAATCGATGTTTCCCTCTCACGTCAATGTTTCTACCTCTTTCTTCCTTCCTCTCTAAAAAAATAAAAACATATTTAAAAAAATAATAACATTATTAATATTAGCACCCCCCAAAAATACTTAAGTATAACTCCAACAAAATATGTACAAGATCCATATGAGGAAAACTACAAACTCTGATGAATGAAATCAGAGAACATCTAAATAAAGGGAAAGTTATTCCACATTCATGGATAGGAAGACTCAGTGTTGTTAAGATCATTGTTCTTCGCATTTGGATCTATATATTCAATGCATTCCCAATCAAAATACCAGATAGTTATTTAGTTCATATTGACAAAGTGATCCTAAAATTTATATGGAAAGGGGAAAAACTCAGGATAGCCAAAACAGTATTGAATAGCCACAACAAAGTTGGAGGACTGACACTACCTGACTTTAAGACTTACTCTACAGTTACATTAATCAAAATGGTGTGGTATTGGTGGGGGGAAAAAACGAAAAATAGATCACTGGAACAGAATAGAGAACTCAAAAATAGATCTACACAAATATAGTCAAGAGATCTTTGACAAAGGAGCAAAGGCAATTCAATGGAGAAAGGATAGTTGTGTTAGTTTGCTAGGACTACGTTAATAAAATATTACAGACTAGGTGGCTTCAACAACATAACGTTATTTTCTCACACTTCTTGAGGCCAGAAGTCCAAAATTAAAGGGTTAGCAGGTTTGGTTTATTTTGAGGCCTTTCTCCTTGGCCTATAAACGTCCACTTTATCACTGTGTCTTCATATGTTCACCTCTAGGTCTGTGTATGTGTCTGGTGTCTTAATCTCCTCTTTTATTAGGACATCAGTCAATTGTTCTATGTCACATCCTAACAACCCATTTTAACTTAATTACCTCTTAGAAATCTCTATCTCTAAATACAGTCATATTCTAAAGTACTGGGGATTAGGGCTTCAACATATGAATTTGAGAGGGATACAATTCAGCCCATAACAATAGTCTTTTCAACAAATGGTGCTGTAACAACTGGACATCCACAGGTTAAAAAAATAATAATAATAATAACCTAGAGAGATCCTACAACTTTTACAAAAACAAATTTAAAAAATAGATCATAGACCTAAATATAAAATACAAAACTATAAAACTTCTAAAAGATAACATCAGAGAAAATCTAGGTGACACGGAAGTTGGCAATAAGTTTTCAGATATAACACCAAAAGCAGAACTCATGAAAGAAATAATTGATAAATTGTAATTCATTAAAATTTAAAACATAAGCTCTGTGAAAGACAGTTAAGAGAATGAAAAGACAAACCAGACTTGGAGAAAAATCTTTAAAAAAACTTACCTGATAAAGTATTATAGTCAAAATATATAAAGAGCTCTTAAAACTCAACAGTAATAAAATATAAAACCCAATTTATTTATTTATTTATTTATATTTTATTTTATTTTATTTTAGAGAGAGGGGAAGAGAGAGGTAGAAACATCGATGTGAGAGAGATACATCCATCAGCTGCCTCCTGCATGCCCCCTACTGAGGATGAAACCTGGAACCCAGGCTTGAGCCAGAGCAGGAACCCAACTGGGACCTCTCAGTCTATGGGACGACACTCAGTCCAGTGAGCCACACCAGCCGGGCTACAACCCAATTTAAAAGCAGACAAAAGAGCTGGTACCTCACCAAAGAAGATATACAAATGACAAAGAAGTATAGGAAGAAATACTCCATGCCACACATCATTGAGGAATTGAAAATTAAAACAATGAAATACCACTACACAACAATTAAAATGGCTGAACTCCAAAATACAGACCACACCAAATGCTGACAAGAATGCAGAGCAACAAGAACTCTTATTCATTGCTGGTGGGAATATGGTACACCAACTTTGAAAGACAGTTTGACAGTTTCCTACAAAGTTAAACATATAGTCTTACCATATGATTCAATGCAATTGGGCTCCTGTATATTGATGCAAATAAATTCAAGTTGTATATTCACACAAAAAAATTGCACAGAAATATTTGTAGCAGCTTTATTCATAATTTCCAAAAAATTGAAGCAACCAAGATGTCCTTCAATAAGTGAATGGATAAACAAACAGTGGTATATCTATACAGTGGAATATAAGCAATAAACTAAATGAGCTATCAAGCCATGAAAAACATGGAGGAGTCTATTGCTAAGTAAAGAAGCCAGTCTGAAAAAGCTACATGCTATATGATTTAATTATCTGGTGTTCCGGGAAAGGCAAACATGAGAGATAGTAAAAAGATCAGTGATTACCAGGGATTTGGGAGGAGAAATGAATAGGTAGAGCACAGGAGATTTTTAGGACAATGAAACTATTCTGTATGATACTATAATGATGGATACAGGATCTTGATGCATTTTTCAAAACCCATAGAACATTACAACACTGCTATGAATGACTCTGTGTCCCCTGAAAATTCTTATTTTGAAGCCCTAACCCCCAATGTGACTGTTGTTGGAGATAGGACATCAGAGCGCTCTCTCCTCTCTCATTTATCCAATCAACTCTCTCTCTCTCTCTCTCTCTCTCTCTCTCTCTCTTTCTTTCCTTGAGCATTAAACATGCCTCTTGAATGATCAAAGATTAATGATATTTAAATTTTAAAAATAAAATTCATAAACAAGTTTGCTTACTCTCTTGAAAGTTTTGAATTTTGTGTTAAGTCACCTGTTTTTAAAATAAATAAAATCAACATGTTAAAATAAACATTTAAGATAAAATATACAGTAAAACAAGATAGGTGAGTAACATTTTAATTTATACTCAGGAAAGCTATAAAGTTAACATAAAATGAATATCCAAATGATCAAGTATCAGGGTACCACAAAACTAGCAAAACCCATCCATTTTTTTTTTTTTTTTTTTTTTTTTTTTGCAGTAAAGATGGACAAGTGACAATTAGATCACTCTGTAAGGAACACCTGGTGAAGACTAAAGGTCCTTGCCCATTCTTTTTTTTTTTTTTTTAATTTATTAGGGTGACATTGGTTTGCAAAACCATACAGGTTTCAAGTGTACAACTCAATAAAACATCGTCTGCATACTGCATCATGTGCCCATTGCCCCAAGCAAAGTCTCTTTCCATCCCCAATTTTGCCCTCTTTGCACCTACCTCCCACCCTCACTTCCTTCTGGCTATCATGACACTATTGTCTGTGTCTATGTGTTATATATATATGTTGTGTTTTTTTTTTGCTTAATCCCTTCATCTACTTTCATCCAGCCCCCAACCCCCTCCTTTCTGACAGCTATTGGTCTGTTCCATGTATCCATGCCTCTGTTTCTATTTTGTTCATTAGATTCCACATATAAGTGAGATCATATTGTATTTGTCTTTCTCTGACTGGCTTATTTCATTTAGTGTAATAGAATAATCATCCAGGTCCATCCATGCCATTGCAAAAGTAAGATTTCCTTCTTTTTTGTGGCCATATAGTATTCCATTGTGTAAATGTACCACAGCTTTTTTATCCATTCATCTACTGATGGGCACTTGGGCTGCTTCTAAATCTTGGCTATTGTAAATAACACTGCCATGAACATAGGGGTGAGTATATTCCTTCAAATTGGTGTTCGGGATTCTGAGGGTATAATCCCAGAAATGGGATCACTAGGTCAAGAAGCAGTTCCATTTTTAATTTTTTGAGGGAACTTCATACTGTTTTCCACAGAGGCTAACAAGTCTGTATTCCCACCAGCAGTGCATGAGGGTTCACATCCTCATCAGCACTTGTTGTTTGTTGACTTATTGATGATAGCCATTCTGACACGCGTGAGGTGGTATCTCATTGTGGTTTTAATTTGCATCTCTCTGATGATTAGTGACATTGAGCATTTTTTCATATGTCTATTATCCATCTATATGTCCTTTTTGGAGATGTGTCTATTCAGGTCCTTTACCCATTTTTTTTTTAATCCTCACCTGGGGACATTTTTCAATTTATCTTCAGATAGAGTGGGAGGGAGGGAGAGAGAGAGAAACATCAATGTGAGAGAGATACATGGACTGCCTCCCACACGACCCCGACCAGGGCCAGGGACCGAACCACAACTGAGGTACATTCCCTTGACTGGAATCGACCCATGACTCTTTGGTCTGTGGGCTGACGCACTAACCGCTGAACCAAACCGGCCAGGGCCCTTTGCCCATTTTTTATTGGGTTGCTTGTCTTCTAGGTGTTGATTTGTGTTGTTATAACCTGACAGCGAGATAACTAGAGACGCACGGCCGAATTGTAAGGGAGCACTTTATTACACCGGTGGGCTGTTACACCGGCGGGCTGGGGGGGTACAGCTTCCCCAAATCCTCAGCCCCGAGCCTTCTTTGTTGCCCGCTTTTAAAGGCACAGACTACAGAAAAAAAACTACATTCTCTTGGCGCCGCTTTTAGCACCGTTAAGGGGGACTGATACAGAGAAGTGGGGAGAAGAGCAGGGTAACTATTAATCTCTTTTTTCTCATGGTTTCTCTGAGTTTCCCAAGGCCATCCTCAACCCCTTATCTGTACAGTTTTCTTTGGGTGTCTCAAGGCCCTTATGTTTACAGAAAAGAAACTGCCAGGGTGTGTACGTGCAGTAACTGAGGGTCAGAATGGAGTTATTACAGTGTAAATTCTTTATTTATTTTGGAAATTAACCCCTTATCAGATTCTTTGAGGACCCAGGAGGCTCTTGATACGTGGATTTCCTTCAGGAGCACAAGAAACTCCTCAGATTGGTCATCTGACCTTTGCACATTCTATGTCAAACCATAGCCCAGTGTTGGCTCTGCTTAAAGAACAGGGACTCAAAAAGCAGTTCAGCACACCTAGTCCCTTCCGTATTGTCAACTCCAAACCTAACATTTTAGATTCTGTTTTCTTTCGAATTTTAGCAATTTTTCACTCATTCTTTTTATTTATGTATTTGATTATTTATGCCAGACACAATCTTTGATTAATAAAAAAATTTAAAAAACAGCTTGAGTTCAAATTCAAATATTTGTTTTAATATTATTCTGGTTACAAATTTGAGTACTACAACTCTATCATGTTCAAATTCATCTACTGACAAAATAATAATCCTTGGTCCTAACTACCTGGAGATATTTCTGTCTTTATATGGTCCCATCTTTATCCAGCTATGTAGTAGTGAAACTGACAATGAATGGGTCCGAGCCACCTGTCACTACTTGAGCCAATTAAGCAGAGACAAGGTCGAATTGTATTATGAGTGTTTATTCCAATATTGCCAGCAGTATGGGAGAGCAGTGGGTCATCCCGTAAAATCTGCCCTGTCCCCCCTCACTTGCCAGCTGCTTTTAAAGGGTAGAGAAACAATGACAGGCAAGGGGGAAGAATGTGGGCTGGGGGCTGCAGGGGCTAGTCACCAATGAGTCACAGTCATGGTCCAGGGTCCAGCATTCAAACAGATAATCAGGTTGTTAATCTTTCCACAATGTCTGGCAGTCCCCCTTGTCCTCAGATTAGGAGAATGGACAGCATTCCTGAGGTAAGCTCCTAAAGTGCACACCTCCCAGCTAGGTCAGAGTGGACTTTTCTTTAATCAGAACAAAGCAACCACGATTAACATTGCAAAGGATGATTATTCTATTATTCTTTCCTGCCCCTTCCAGTAGCAGTGTCTATGTTGGTACCCCATGACCCTTATCACCTGGTATTCACACCTTTGTGTAATCCCCACCCCAAGAGTGTGTGTGGATTTATTGACTCATTTCTAACTAAATATAACACAAGTAATCGGATGTCACTTCAGAGATTAGGTTATTAAAAAGACTGTGGCCTCCATCTTGGGCACTCACTCTTGCTCCCATTTACAGCAGTTGGCCAGGGAGAAGCCAACTGTCATGTTGTAAGGCTGTCCTGTGGAGAGGCCCACATGAGTGAGCTTGGCAGCAAATTCTTCAGTCTCAGTTGAGCCTTGAGATGACTGCAGCCTTGGCCAAGAGCTTGACTGCCACCTTGTGAGAGACCCTGAGCAAGAGGCACCCTCTAAGCTGCTCCCAGATTCCTGAGCCTTAGAAACTGTAAGATAATAAATGATTGTTATTTTAAGCCACTAAGTTTGGGGGTGGTTTGTTAGTTATAGATAACTAGTACAAGCTACAATTATTAAAGCCACAATTTAAATAAATTATTGCAATAACTGATACATTCTTTAAAATGCAGTAAATCTGTTGTCCAAAGAACAGAAATGATGCTTAATAATGTTGTATGTGTGACAGACTATTAAAATCTCATTGCAGTTATTCAATAATCAATAAAATGATCATTACATTTAAAAATAATGAAAACCGACATCATCAAATCCCCCCTGACTACCAAGTCAGCCATGAAGACAGAAGACAACAGTACACTTGTGTTCATTGTGTCAAGGCCAATAAGCACCAGATCAAACAGGCTGTGAAGAAGCTCTATGACACTGACATGGCCAAGGTCAACACCCAGATCAGGCCTGATGGAGAGAAGACGGCATATGTTTGACTGACTCCTGACTACGATGCTTTGGATGTTGCCAACAAAATTGGGACCATCTAAACTGAACCCAGCTAGCTAATTCTAAATATGAAAAAATTTACACTGAAATAAATAAATAAAAATAATGAAAAGCTTGGAATGACTCATCAAAAAAATTAAATATTGTTTAGCATAGCAGGTTTTGCAGGTTTTTATATTCTATGTGTGAAAATCCTTTTATGATACTAATGTATCAAGAATCTCTGTATTTGCAGAAATAGAATCACCAATCCCCAATTCTGCCAATTTACTGAACTTGAAATTCAATTTGTAGGTCTAAATTTTATTTCAGTGGCAATTCCTCTCCAATCAATGCCTGAAACAGCACTGGCTTTAAAGAATGGGACATGAGTGCCCTCTTGTGATAAAATAGGCATTTAAATATTTTTCAGTTGCATATGAAGTAATTTGAACTGAATCATTTCACAAACAAAAAATGCCCTCTATTGCTAGGCCAGTTTTATCAGTACTTGTAAGTCCAAGCGGACCAATTACCTGAAGAACTTGGTTAATGTCAATAGGCAACACGAATAAGTCACACTAAAGTGCTATTCCTTCTATTGTTCTGGTAGCTCCAACAAAAGTTGAGTATGATAGAGGCTCTTTAAACTGATCTCACTTAACTGTCTCACAAATGCTCTCCATTCCTGCTTAGTAACATACACAGGCTCCAGAACAAGAGGAAGCCTCAGAACCAAGCAGGTAGGCTCTGGTATGCTTCCACTCTCCAGCTGCCACTGGGTGAGGTCTGTACTTTTTGAGGGTTATTGTTTGATCCTAAATCTACTTATGTCAATTGTACTTGTATTCAGCTATGTAATTAAATGAAATAATATGCAAAATAATAAGTTGTTAAAAGAAAGTGTTTAGGTAAAAGAAAACTAAGTCGGATGTTTTGGAATGACTTCAGAAAAGGTAATAGGAAAAAAATTTTTTGAATTGCACATGGGCAAGAAAATTATGAAAAATAAAAAATAGGAGTCATAAAAATCTAGAGGAATTCTAAACCAAATAACATCAAACCATCAGCAGACTACTTTGGCGCCAAATCAAAAGGCTGGTAAAATATCCATTGTGTGTGTGTGTGTGTGTGTGTGTGTGTGTGTGTGTGTGTATAAATTTTTTTTTTTTAATATTCACCTGAGGATATTTTTCCATTGAATTTTTTTTTTCAGATATAGTGGGAGAGAGGGAGGGAGGGAGGGAGAGAGAGAAACATTGATGTGAGAGAGACGTATCAATTGGTTGCCTCCAGCACAATCCCAACCTGGGCAGGGGATCAAACCTGCAACCGAGGTACTTGCCCTTGACCAAGAATCAAACTGGAGACTCTTTGGTCTGCAGGCCAACGTTCTAACCACTGAGCCAAACCAGCCGGGGCTAAAATATTCATTTTTATATTTTGTACTAAAATAAAATATTTCAGATACATATTATCTTTTTAAATGATTCTCCACTTGAACCGATTTTTTTTATTCACAATCTAAAGGATGTTTTTTCACCAAATGCTCATATTTTATATGTATTTAGATTAAAACTTGCATGGAATGTGGATGTGGCCAAATTCTACAATGAATTTGGGTCTGTGTGTCCTGAAATACAGCAAATCTGCCTCTGGTTAAAAACTAAACCATAACATTTGGCATTAACATCTGGAAATATTAGTATTAACTTTTGATACCTAAAATTACACTGTTTTTACATTGCTGACATCAATATTTGGCATGAAAGTTTCACGCAGGTGATAATTGTCTGGAATCCTCACCACAGGAGGGCATTCCACATCCATTTTTTAAAAACCTAAATGACTTATTATCTACAAGCCTAAGCACAGATTCTCATGACATACCAAATACAGCATCAGTTAAGGAGACTTCTACCTCATTTTTTAATTACTCAGGAAATTGTGAATATAACTTGCCCAAATTAGTGTAAATGGCCAATGTTTCTCTGAATCACATTTATTTTAAAATGTTTAAGCACCTACTGTGTGCCCCTTCTGTTTTTCCTTGAACTTACACAGGAATCTCAGGACCTGTTACACTGATTAGCAGATATTGATATATAATTGTCCTATGTTGGATTCCATGAAAGAGTGTAATTCCTAAAGTACCAGAATACATGTATTCATACATTATTTAATCAATAATTATTTAGCATGTTCCAGACTCTATTCTTAGCCAAGCCAAGAATAAAACAGATAAAAATTTCTGGCTTTGTAGAGCTTATATTTTGGTAGGGGGGATATAAAAAAAAATCAATAGACATAAAACTTAGATGGTGTGTTAGAAAGTGATATGTGCTGTAGGAAAAAAAAAAAAAAAAAAACCAGAGGAAAGAGACAGCTAGGGAGTGTTGGGCCAGGGGTGCAATTCTAAACAGTCTGGCCTGAGAAAACGACACTAAGAAGGTGACATTTAGGTCGGGACCTAAAGGAGGTGAGGTTATGAGCCAGGAAGAAATGTGAAAGGAAGAGCAATCCAGGCCAGGAGGGGCACAGCCTTGACAAGGCCTAGCCACAAAGCAGTTTCACTTATAGGTAGAGTGACAATAAAATTTATGTCCAACGCAGGACAAATGTATTAGGCAGCCTGTGTCAGGAGCTCCGGCAGCAGTAAAACTACATGGGTACTTGAAATGTAATAACGCTCTCTTCTTCACTTCTTTTTATAAAAAAAATAAAATAAAATACATATCTACTACCCTAAAGTCATGAAAACAATCTTTTTTTTTTCATAAATTATCACAGCATGATGTAGTGAAAAGGGCCCTGGCTTTCACACATGAAACTTCCAGCTGTAATCTCTGCTCGACCTGAGGCATCATATTTGTGACAACAATAAGCTATTAACAAACATTAAACTAGAGAAATACAGGAGTCCAAATTAAAATGTTTGTCCACTTTATCTAAGTCAGGTTTTAAAAAACAAAAACTAGTGCCTACAGTTTTGTCAAGCTCAGATCCATTTAGTTAAAAAAATGAATGATCCTTGAACCTCACTTCCTGGGGTTCTTTCTGTCCTGGGAAATTTTCTGTCCAGGGTACTTCTCTGCACAGGTACACCTTTACCAAGGCACAGCTATTAAAGCCATAACTTTAGATGAATGGATGAAACACATGATAAACTGTTTAAAAGTACAGTAAACTCTCATCAAGAGAGCCGGGACCAGTCAACCCTTTGAGAAACACTTCTGGAGGACAGGGAAGACAACTCAATCACTGATTTGTTGAATAACCTTAGATAAGTCACTTGCATTTTCAGCATCCATTTTCCCATTTTTAAAAAATGGAAATAATAATATATGCCTTACCCACAGCACAATACTATTAATGTTAGATAACATGTTAAAAAGCATTGACAGCCCTGGCTGGTTTGGCACAGCGGTTAGAGTGTCGGCCAGTGGACCAGAGAGTCCCGGGTTCGGTTCCCACTAAAGGCACGTACCTCAGTTGCAGTTTGTCCCCGGCCCCAGTTGGGGTCGTGTGGGTGGCGACCAGTCCATGTGTCTCTCGCACGTCGATGTTTCTCTCTCTCTCTCTTCCCCCCTCTCTTCCTCCCGCTCTATCTGAAGATAAATGCAAAAAAGTGTCCTCAGGTGAGGATAAAAAAAAAAAAAAAAAAGCATTGACACCCAGCTGGTGTGGCTCAGTGGTTGAGCATTGACCCATGCACCAGGAGGTCGCCAGTTGCGATTCCCGGTCAGGGCACATGCCCAGGTTGTGGGCCAAATCCCCAGTGGGGGGCATGCAGGAGGCGGCCAATCAATGTTCTCTCTCGTTGATGTTTCTATCTGTCTCTCCCTCTCCCTTCCTCTCTCTCTAGAAATCAATAAAGAAAAAAATTTTTATTTTATTTTATATATTTTTATTTTTATTAATAGTGGTGGTGGTTTGGTTTGGGTGGAGTGGTGGTAGTGGGTGGTGGTGGTGGTGGTGTGGTGGTGTGGTGGTGTGATGGTAGTAGTGGTGGAAAAAAATTTTGAAAAGCATTGACTAATATAAAGTATTGCCATCATCATCATTAATTATGACTTTCTACTATAATTAAAGCAATAAGGTATATGTTTATTGGGGACTGAAGGCAAAAATAAAGAAGAAGAGGGGGCAGGGGAAGGAGGAGGAGGAGGAGAAAACTTAGATAATATCTGCCCTACCCATGCAATAAGATTAGAATTAGATGAATAACACATATGCTTAACAAATATATATGCAGATACTAACATTGTCTTAAAATAAAAACAAGCACTTAGTAAAGATTACAGTTGAAATAAATTATCAGATAGTGCTGAGTTTTGGAGATTACCTAATAATGCAAAAGTTTGCCAGGAATATCTACTGAAAGGAAATGAGAGTTTTATGATAGAAAATGAGGTAGTAGGTAATGGGAGAAAACAAATCACAAGGAAAAACAAAAGGCAATTTATTTTACAGGTCAAGCTAGATATATAACCAAAACAAGATTTGAAATAATAAGCATTTCATCATTTGCAGGGGAGAAATTTAGCGTTGGCCATATTTAATTTAGCTTCACAAAGTAGCCATGACTGTAGTCAGGGTCCCAGGTTGTGCTAGATCATTGAATTGGAAGAGCAAGATCAGGCAGAGTCACTTAAGAAAATGTTTTTCCAGATTGTAAGTGTTAGTCTATTAAAAATTTCTCCTGAGCCCTGGCCGGTTTGGCTCAGCGGTTAGAGTGTCGGCCTGCGGTCCAGAGAGACCAGGGTTCGGTTCCCGCTAAGGGCATGTACCTCGGTTGCAGTTTGTCCCCGGCCCTGGTTGGTCGTGCGGGTGGCAGCCACTTGATGTGTCCCTTTCACGTCGATGTTTCTCTCTCTCTCTCCCCCTCCCACTCTATCTGAACAAAAAATGAAAAAAAAAAAAAATTTCTCCTGGTACATCTGGGTAGAATGAGGTAAGAAAATAATTTTTTAGCCATAACCTCCTAATAAGGTATAATAAGGTCAAAAGTTAAATTACTACAGAGACTTATCTTTCCTTCCATTCATTTTATAAAGGACAAGCCTCTACCCTTCTCCTGGGGCTAGAAGAGTTTAATCAGACATAGCTCCCCATTGTCCCTTCCATCCATTAACCACTCTTCCTTCTGGACTCTGTCCCATCTGGCCATGCTCTTTTCTTCTAAATGTCTGTTCTAGTTTTTGGCTTATTTCTCTTGGACTGCACATCTTATCCCCTTGCTTTTCTAAATCAGCTGCCAACTGTAAAAGGAAAATGTTTCCTAACCTAGTCTGGGACAGAACATTTTAATGCAATCAACAACATCTTTCTGAGAAGAAATGAGCATTTCTGGTAAAACGCTTAAGCAATTTTCAGATAAACTTTAATAGAATTAAGACTTGTCCTAGGAAAGTCAGTTTAAGAGCTGATATAAATCCAACCAGGAAAAAATAAAAAAATAAAAAAATAAATCCAACCAGGAAGTTATTGGTGAAGAGTACAGTTTCTATAGAGGCATAAAGCAAAAGCCACACTACAGCGGGATGAAGAATGAAAGAGAAGTAAGGAGTTACAGACTATGAATGAATGTCAGTGACAGTTATAAGAAGCTTGGCTGGGAAAGGCAAGAAAAAAATAAGGTGGCATCTTGCTTTCAAAGATGGACCCGATCAAGATTATATGTTGAAGGAAAGGAAGGTTATAACTAGAAACTGGCTTTTTGTTTCTGAATGAAACTTTTGCCTCTCATTACAAATAAAGATAACGTGCTCTGATTTGGTTTTATTTCTTTAGAATGTGTAAACACTGTAAATTTAGAGATGGAGAACAGCTTTTTTTTTTTTTTTTTTATCCTCACCCGAGGACATTTTTCCATTTTTTGTTCAGATAGAGTGGGAGGGAGTGAGTGGAAGAGAGAGAGAGAGAGAAACATCGACATGAAAAGGACACATCGAGTGGCTGCCTCCCGCATGACCAACCAGGGCTGGGGACAAACTGCAACTGAGGTTCATGCCCCTAGCGTGAACCGAACCCAGGTCTCTCAGGACCACAGGACGACGCTCTAACCACTGAGCCAAACCGGCCAGGGCAAAAAAGCTTATTTTTATTACCTAGCATTAGAGTGGCAGGGTCTCCTAAATTTGTCTGCCCACTAGACTCAGCTAAGGATCTTGATAAAAATAAAGATTCCAGGGCTTTGTCCCAGACCCACCAAACCAGAATGTCTAAGAGAGAGTCCTGGAAATCTGAAATTTTAGAAGTATCTTATGAGCAAGCAAGATTGGGGAGAGGCGGGATGGTGGAAAGCACAGGCTCTAGAATTAGAAATACCTGGGTTCATGGCCTTGCATGAATTATTCCACCCCCCTCAGTGGTTGCTGTATGGGTGAAATAGTACAAAGTGCCTGGTACATATAAATATTCATTCTATATTTAGTTTTTTTTTTTTTTTTAATAAGACTTGTTCTAGGAAACTGCAGTCTCTGAACCCAGTTGACTGCCAGTGAAAAGTCTAGTGACCTTTAGTGAACCAGCTTTTTTTTTTTTTTTTTTTTTAAATATAGCTAGTCTAAGGATTACATAATCATTCCTTTTTTCTATCAAATGGTCCTAAGGGGCGTGAACCTTTGTTTGGCCTATAAGAAGCCTTTCACTTTTGTAGCAAGATTATAACAAAATTTTGACATTGCTCCTAATTTTTTTAATAAGGTTTCTTTATCACAACCCTCTGAGTCTATTGAATTTTTCCAACCCCTGGACTGTTTGCCTCCTTGTGCTAATGTGTTCACTTTAGCACCATTCCATATATTCTGATACTGCCTTAAACTGGCCTCTCAACAGTGAACACAGCTGGAAAGACAGAACCCCACAGGCTTTTATTAGAGGAAAGTGTTAAATTTGAGGAGTGCTACACAGTCCTCTCAGGAATAGCAATTCAAGACCAGGCACTTTCACTTACAGGGGTGTTATAGCAGAGCAATGAGCAGAAAATAGGCAGTAATCCAGATGCTGGAAACCAGGGTAAACTAGAGAGAGAGAGAAGAAATGGAGGATCTTTTTAAAAATCTAGAGTAGCATATCAAACAGACATCAGGATTATGTAAAGCCCTAAACAGAAAACAAAGTGCAGTACACAAAAGTTGGAATAAAAGATCAGAGCTGAGCAAGTAGAGTTAATTAGATTAATGGGATATCTTTGGCCTAAAGTTACCTTGTTTAATTTAAAGAGGAATCACCCCATCTGTAATACTGTTAACAATAAGGCAAAAAAATAAAATAAAATAAATAACAAAGATTTTTTTTTAATTTTAAAAATAAAGAGGACTCACCCTAGGGAGGAATACTGGGAATGACAAAGAAGCTTAAAGATTGAGGGTTTATTTTTTGTTTTGTTTTTTTTAATTAATTTATTTTTGTTACAGCTGTTTCTCCTTTTTCCCCCTGAGGGTGTTTTTGAATATCAATAATTGACCTGGATTTTGGTTTTGATTTCCCTGCTTCTCTTTTTGCTTATTTATGTAGTTGAAATATCTACATTCCTTTTTTTTCCCCCTTCTTCTTCACTTAATAAAGAGAGATTAATTTGGTCACTTTACCAGATTCTACTTCATTTTGAACAGGCTTGTCTAATGGGCTCAGTTTGGATTAAAGTTGTTACAGAGGAGGGGTAAGGCATATGACAGTAGCAGTCAGGGACCAAGAAGGAAGCGTGGCAGAATAGCAAAGCCAGACAAGTAGAAGGATAGTAGATGTGAAGCAGCCTGAGAAAGGAGATGGAAACAAAGGTCTAAAAGAGTAGGTTACTCCAGAGTAGCCATGCTAGAATCCAGAGAAGGAAGCTAGTGAACTAGGTGAGGGAGAGGGTGGGTCAGTGAGATGTGGGAGAAGACGGATCCAAACAAGTAGGTACTCAAAGAGGTCTCCAATGACCCAAACACTGAAATCATGGAAAAACACTTTGAACAGCGATGCCTTTCCCTCTGCCCAGAATGCTCTTCTCTGAGCTATCTACAGGACTCACTCTCTCCCTTCCTTCAGACCTTGATCAAATATGTTCTTCACAGCAAAGCTATTCTATCTAAAATGCCTACACCTTTACACACACACAATCCCTATCTCTCTCCTCAGCTGTTTTATTTTTCCTCTTAGTTCTTATCAGTGTCTAATATATCATATATTTTACTTATTTCCTTTGTTTAGTCTTGCCCACTAAAATATAAACTCCAGCCCTGGCCAGTTTGGTTCAGCAGTTAGAGCATCAGCCTGCAGATAGAAGCATCGTGGGTTCGATTACTGGTTAAGGACACATACCTGGGTTGCAGGTTTGATCCCTGGACCTGGTCGGGGTTGTGCAGGAGGCAACCAATCAATGTGTCTCTCTCACATTAATGTTACTCTCTCTCTCTCTCTCTCTCTCTCTCCCCCCTCTCCCTTCCACTCCATCTAAAAATCAATGGAAAAATATCCTCAGGTGAGGATTAACAAAATAATAAATAACATTCTTTAAAACAATAAAATAAAATATAAACTCCATGACAGAGAACTTTGTTTGTTCATTATTATATCCCCTACACCTAGAACACTGCTGAGCACATATTAATTAACACTCAACAAATATTTGTTATAAAAAAATATATTAGAATTTGTTAGCTAATCATGAAGATAACTTGTTCAAAATGATTAGAAGTACCAGAACACAATTTATGCATTCCTTTGTGGAAGTGGAAGGGAGAGGAAATATTGAGAATAATCATTTGGTAAAGAATATCGTGAACTTTAGAATTGAAAAAAGATCTTGGCAATAATCTAGTTGAAACTATCCTTGTTGTGGACTGAATATTTGTGCCCCACCCCCGCCCCCTCTCCCCCAAAATTTCATGTGCTGAAAGTCCTAATTCCCAATGTGATGGTATTAGGAGATGGGGTCTTTGGGAGTTACTTTAGTTTAGATGTGGTCATAAGGGTAGAACCCTCATGATGGTATGAGTGTCCTTATAAGAAAGGAAGAGACAATAGAGCTTCGTCTCTCCTCAGTGTGAGGATATAGAGAGAATGCAGTTATTTGAAAGCCAAGAAAGAGCCCTTACCAAGAACTAGTTTGCTGGCACCTTGACCTTGGACTTCTCAGCCTCCAGAACTGTGAAACACAAAGTTCTGTGGTTTAAGCCACCCAGACTATGGTATTTTGTTATAGCACTCCAAACTGACTAAGACAATTCTAACATCTTTTAATAGAAGTCTGGTCAAATATATTATAGTATAGCCATGTGATCAAATACTATGTAACTGTTAAATAAAAAATGAGAAAATGCTCAGCTAGTGCGGCTTAGTGGATTGAGCGTCATCCCATGGACTGAGGCCTCGGTTGAATTCCAGGTCAGGGCACATGCCTGGGTTTCGGGCTCAATCTCCAGTAGGGGGCATGCAAGAGGCAGCTTATCGATGTTTCTCACATAGATGTTTTTATCTCTTCATTCCTCTCTCTCTCTCTCAAAAATCAATAAAAACATATTTTTTAAAAATGAGAAAGCTATATGATGTTATAGGAAGATCTCAAGATACACTATTAAGAGAAAAAAGCAGAGTGCAGAACAATACATATAAGTATTGCTTTTTGTATAAAAAGGGAGCAGAAATAAGAATGTGTATTTGTATGTGCTTGTATAAACATAAAGATACATAAGAAACTAAGAGGGGAGAGAGTAAGGTAAGTACTGGACAGATGGGGGACAAACATGGAAGAGAGACTTAACACTTTATGTAGAATATTTTACACTTTGATTTTTGAACAGGTGAACAAATTGCCTCTTCAAAAATAAGTTAAAAATGTGAGCCCTTGACTTCTCTCTGGAACTCAAGACTACCTGCCCAACACTTCCCCTGAAATGTCTAATAGGCTTCTCAAATATGACATGTCTAAAACATCTGACTTCCTCCCTCAAACCTGCTTCTCTCCCTCTTTTCTCTAACTCAATAAACAGCACCAACATCCACCCTCTTACCCAAGTTCCCATTCTAAGAGTTATTCTTAATTATTGTTTCTCCTACATGAGTGAATTGGTGAATA
Source organism: Tadarida brasiliensis (assembly GCA_030848825.1). Lineage (NCBI taxonomy): Eukaryota > Metazoa > Chordata > Mammalia > Chiroptera > Molossidae > Tadarida > Tadarida brasiliensis. Next base: position 66,217,452 of record CM061262.1, read on the forward strand.
AGTCCTATCATTTCTGCCACCATGATAGAGCCCCTTACATTCTAGACAAGTTCTTACCATATCTACCATTATCATCCCAGTCCCAGCTACTGTCATTCATCTCTACCTGAACTACTAAAAGAGCCCTGGAGGTGTTACTCAGAGTGAGATGCACAGACAAAAACTGCTTGTTTCTAGTACATGACAACATAAGAACCTTGCACCAAAATGAAAATCAACTACTTCACTAAGTTCAGCAATTTTTTTTTTTCATAACAAGACTTTCTTGATGAAAAAGAGGATGAATTGATTTGTACTCTGAAGAAAGCTCTTTATCTCTTTGGAGACCAGCACTTTGAGTAGCAGTGTTGCTGGTAACACTGCTTCCACTCTTGCCCATTTGTACCCATTCTTTATAAAGTAGCCAAAATTTATTTCTAAAACATTAATCACATTATGTTGCCCCCAGCTTAAAACCTTCCAAAGCCTTCCTATGGCCACTGGAATAAAAGCTAAGCCCCTTACCAAATTCTAAATGGACCCACCAGCCTTGGCCCAGCTCTTTCATTACATTCTAGACAAGTTCTTTCTTATCTTTGGGCCTTTGGACCCTCTGCCTGGAATTTTCAGCCCTGTATCATCTTGTGGCTGATAGAGTATCATTATTTAGGTTTTAGCAAAAATGAATGGTGATAAAATGAATGTTATAAGTGATCTTATCCCCCAGATATTTATTTCTTTTTGCTTTTAGGAAATAATAGAATCAAATGTATGTCTCTCTTCTTGCAATTAGATAGGATCTTATACTATAGATTACTGTGTGTTATGTGGGCTGAATTGTGTCTCCCAAAAATTCATATAGTGAAGTCGTAATCCCAACTACCTCAGAATGTTAATTTCAAATAGGATCTTTCAAAAGATAATCAAGTTCACCACCCAAAGTCAAAGCTCCTTCTATCACCATATATTTGACCCCCTTTACTATGATGTATTATGGAATTGTACACTTGAAACCTATATAATTTAACCAATGTCACTGCAATAAATTTAATTTTTTTAAAGATAATTAAATTAAAATGAGGTCATCAGGGTAGGCCCAATCCAATATAACAAGTGTCCTTATAAGAAGAGGAGATTAAGCCCTGGCTAGTTTGGCTCAGCGGTTAGAGCGTCAGCCCAAAGACCAGAGAGACCCGGGTTCAGTTCCTGCTAAGGGCACGTACCTCGGTTGTAGTTCGTCCCCAGCCCCGGTTGGGGTCGTGTTGGTGGCAGCCAGTCTATGTGTTTCTCTCACATCAATGTTTCTCTCTCTCTCTTCCTCCCTCTCTCCCTCCTGCTCTATCTGAAGATGAATGCAAAAATGTCCTCGAGTGAGGATAAGAAAAAAAAAAAGAAGAAGAGGAGATTAAGTCCGGCCAGTGTGGCTCAGTGGTTTCACATCGACCCATGCACCAAGAGGTCGCCGCTTTGATTCCCGGTCAGGACACATGCCCAGGTTATGGGCCAAATCCCCAGTGGGGAGCATGCAGGAGGCGGCCCGTCCATGTTCTCTCTCATCGATGTTTCTATCTCTCTCTCCCTCTCACTTCCCCTCTCTCTCTTCCTCTCACTTCCCCTCTCTCTCTTATATCAATAAAGAAAAAAAAGCCCTGGCTGGTTTGGCTCAGCGGTTAAAGCATCGGCCCACGGACCGGAGAGACCCGAGTTCGGTTTCTGCTAAGGGCATATACCTCAGTTGCAGTTGCAGTTTGTCCCTGGCCCCTGTTGGGGTTGTGTGGGTGGCAACCAGTCGATGTGTCTCTCTCACATCGATGTTTCTCTCTCTCTCTCTTCCTCCCTCTCTCCCTCTTGCTCTATCTGAAGATAAATGCAAAAATGTCCTCGGGAGAGGATAAAAAAATATAATAATAAAAATAAAGAAATAAAGAAAAAAATTTTTTAAAGAAGAGGAGATTAAGACACAGATACATATAGAGGGAAGGTGTGAAGATTTAAGGAGAAAACAACCATCTACAAGCCAAGGAGCAATCAACCTCAGAAGAAATCAACCCTGCCAGCATCTTGATCTCAGATCTCTAGCCTCAAAAATTGTGAGAAAATAAATTTCTGTTGTTTAAGCTACCCATTTTGTCATACTTTCCTATGGCAGTCCTAGCAAACTAACACATTGTGTATTAACTAATATCATCTCTGAATTGCTTTGAGTATTCCATCCTAATTTTTCTTTCTCTCTAATACTTTACTTATTTTGTTTTTCTTTTCTGTATTTGTTTATGTAGCCACTTCAAATGCTTTTTGGAACCCATCAGTCCCCTGAAGTATGAGTCTGATAATCCTTTCTTTAAAGTGTGGGCTTAAGATTAATTTTCCATCACTGGTTCTTTCTTTATTTGTAATCCTCACCTGAGGATATTTTTTCCATTGATTTTCAGATAGAGTGGAAAGAAAGAAGGGAGAGAGAAGGGAACATCAGTGTGAGAGACCCATAGATTGGTTGCCTCCTGCACAACCCTGACAGGGGCCAGGGATTGAACCTGCAAACCAGGTACATGCCTTTGACTGGGAATTGAACTCGTGATCCTTCAGTCTGAGTGGTGATGCTGTAAACACTGAGCCAAATGGGCCAGAGGTCTTTTTTTTTTATTTTAAATTTATCCTTATGGTTAACAGTATTACAGATGTACCTTCCTTTTCCCCCCATTGACACCCTCCTCCCCACACCCCTTCCTGCCTTCACCACACTGTTATCTGTGTCCATTGGTTATGCATATAAGTTCCATGGTTTATGTCTTCCCACCCCTTCACCCCCCTTCCCTCTGAGGTATGTCAGTCTGTTCCCTACTTCCATGTCTCTGGATCTATTTTGTTCACCAGCTTATTTTGTTCATTATATTCCATAAATAAGGGAGATCATGTGCCATCACTGGTTCTTTTTTTTTTTTAAACTTATCTTTATTGTTAAATGTATTACAGATATTCCTCATTTTCCCCCCATTGACCCCCTCCTCCCCATTCCCGCCCCCCTCCTGCCTTTCCCCACACTGTTGTCTGTGTCCATTGGTTATGCATATATACATATAAGATCTTTGGTTTATTTCTTCCCACCCCCCAACCCCCCTTCCCTTTGAGGTTTGTCAGTCTAACAACCAATTTGTACTTCTTAATCCCTTCACATTTTCACCCAGCCCCCACCCATCTGGTAACCAACAAAAGTTCTCTGTATCTTTGAGAATGTTTCTGTTCTGCTTGTTCATTTTGTTTGTAGATTCAACTGTTGATAGATATGTACTTATTGCCATTTTGTTTGTTCATATTTTTTTATCTTTTTCTTCAAGAAGACCCTTCAACATTTCATATAATGGTTTGGTGGTGATGAACTCCTTTAGCTTTTCCTTGTCTGGGAAACTCTTTATATGGCCATCGATTCTAAATGACAGTTTTGCAGGACAGAGTAATCTTGATTGTAGGTTCTTGCTTTTCATCACTATGAATATTTCTTGCCACTCCCTTCTGGCCTGCAAAGTTTCTTTTGAGAAATCAGCTGACAGTCTTATGGGAACTCCCTTGTAGGTAACTAACTTCTTTTCTCTTGCTGCTTTTAAGATTCTCTCTTTGTCTTGGACCTTTTGCATTTTGATGATGATGTGTCTTGGTGTGGGCCTCTTGGGGTTCATCTTGTTTGGGACTCTCTGTGCTTCCTGGACTTATATGTCTGTTTCTTTCACCAAGTTAGGGAAGTTTTCTGCCATTATTGTTTCAAATAGGTTTTCGATTTCTTCTTCTTTCTCTTCTCCTTCTGGCACCCCCAAGATGCGAATGTTGGCACGCTTGAAATTGTCCCAGAGGCTCCTTACACTATTCTCATTTTTTTGGATTCTTTTTTCTTTTTGTTGTTCTGATTGGGCGTTTTTTGCTTCCTTATATTCCAAATCCATGGTTTGCTTCTTGGCTTTACCTACTCTACTATTGATTCTGTGTAAATTATTCTTTATTTCAGTTAGTGCCCCCTTCATTTCTAACTGTGCATCCAGAATTTCTGACTGGTCCCTTTTTATGCTCTTGAGGCCCTCACTAAGTTCACTGAGGTTCTCACTAAGTCCATTGAGCATCCTTATAAACAGTGTTTTGAACTCAGCATCTGTTAGGTTGCTTAACTCCATTTCACTTAGTTCTTTTCCTGGAGTTTTGTTCTGTTCTTTCATTTGGGACCTGTTTCTTTGTCTCCTCATTTTGGCTGCCTCCCTGTGTTTGTTTCTATGTATTACTTAGCGAGAAGTATGGGGCTAGCTGAGACCAGATGCTGCTTGTTTGAAAGAATTTAGGAAAAGCTGAAGCAGGATCCAAGACAGGCCAATCCTATGGTAAAGCAACTGGCAACAGCTTGGGTGGGCCTGAAAGTTGGGTGGGGCGGGGCCTCAGGGAATCACCAGGGCGGGGCCAACAGTGTGAGCCAGGTTGCTGGAGTCCCAGATGTGGCGGTGTCTGCCGGCCCAGGGAAGGGCTCACCAAAGGAACAAAGGCCTCCGACAGCACGTCTGTCCAGGAGAAAGTTGCCTCTCCAGCCCTCGTCCCATTGCCAAGCAGCTCAGTTCTTCCCCGTATTACTCTGGCGCCTTTCAAGCTGCCTCCCCAACACTGGAGCCTGGAGGGTGCGAGTCCGAGTAAGTCCGTGCACGGGCCCTTTAAGAGGAGCTGCGGGGGGGCTCCAGCCGCCTCAGCCTCAGTTCCCGCTGGTTTTTCCAGCCAGAAGTTATGGGGACTTCTCTTCCTGGCACTGGAACCCTGAGCTGGGCGCCTGGTGTGGGACGGGGACCCCTCAGTCCTTAGGGAGGACCTTCCCAGCCGAGGTGTCCTCCTAATTTTTATCCGCCACACGTGGGTGTGGGACCAGCCCGTCCGCCTCCGCCCCTCCTACCAGTCTCGATGTGACTACTTCTTTAATTTCGTAGTTGTAGGACTTCCATTCAGCTTGATTTTAGACGGTTTTGAATGATGGTTGTTCTGTAGTTTAGTTGTAACTTTGATGTGGTTGTAGGAGGACGCGATACCGTGTTTACCTACGCCGCCATCTTGACCGGAAGTCCCCATCACTGGTTCTTAATGAATCTTCCTGGATCCTGATCAACACTGCTTCCTTTCCTATGTGGCCATAAGCCAAATGACTAATGGTCCATCCAAGAATGTTGCCAAGGATCAACATCAAGTTGAGGGTTGTTGAAGGGTGAGAAACATCTAAAGAGTCTAGAATAAGGAGTCTAGAGTTGGCATTAGTACCAAGGACTTAAGGAGTGATTTTTTTGAATCTGGGCACTGCTTTTAAAAAAACTAATCAAAGAAATTATTTGATACAGCCAGCTGTATGTTTAAATGAGTACATGCTATATACTAAACACATTGCTAAATAGATGGTTATTTCATTTAATTCTCACTACAATCCTGTGAGGTAGATACTGATATGTCCATTTTATAGATGAAGAAATTGAAACACTGAAGAGGTTCAGTAGTTTTTCCCAGGTAACACAGCTAGTAAGTGATAGAACCAGCTTTGATAACTAGCAGTCTGACTCCTAACTAGCCACTGGATCATACTAGAGAGGACAAATAGAGCACCCAGTCAGTTCAGCTCAACAAACATTTATTGAACAATTATTATGTCTAAAACAATGCCCTGGAGATAGTGAAGATATAAAAATGAATAGAATATAATTCTGCCCTCAAAGAACTCTTGGTCTTGTTAGGCACCCCCAATAGCTATGCAAATAAATAAATTAAAATATTGCATGAGAGAACAATGAAAAAAAGTTTCAAGTTTCAGAAGTATTAAGTAGAGGAAATGATTCCTCAGTTCTAGAGACAAATTTCCAAGGAAGTTAACCTCTGTTCTGGGTTTTGATGAGAGAGCTGGCATTCATCATGTAGCTAAAATAGAGAAGGAAGTTCCAAGTAGAGAGTGCAACATATACAGTCTGTATGGTTAGTCTGAGAAACAAATATATTGCTGGACATATTGACATTATGCTTCTCCTTGGTGCTCCTCACATTTTATGTTTACCCAATTTTCATCACAACTTCTCTTGATTTTTTTTTTTTTTATCATCTCATTTGGGCAGATGGTATGCTTTACCCCACCTGGGGCTATAGCTAATTTCCTTCACTGGTTGATTGGATTCAACAAATTTCCTCATTGCCTGACTGGATTCTACATTCCTTTTATATTTTCTATGTGTGGAATCAATTCTATAGCTATTTAGTTGACAGACTAGGAGAGACACATATGACCAAGTAATTACTATTCAGTGACATAAGGCAATATCAGAGATATGTATCTGACACTGTGACACAATTTGAGTAGGAGACAAGTAAACTGAGTCTTGAAGGATGAGCAGGTAATTCAAGCAGAGGAAATAGCATGTGTTGAACAGAAGCATGAAACACAGCTTGTATGAGATACATGGACCAGTGTAACCAGAGTGTAAAATGTACCTAGAAAAATGGTGAGAAGGGAGCCTGGCCAGATAAGAAAACACTCAAAAAAATGTATATATGCATTCCATACCAAGGAGTTTGGATTTTTCTGGTAATTGGGAGTTGCTGATGAGTTTTAAAACACAGAGTAACATGATTAGAGTTTCATTTTAGAAATTGCCTCTGGCAGCATCTGGAGGATGAAATCAAAGCAGACAGATTAGTGAAAAGGACTACTGCAAAAGACAAATTGAAGGGCAATTTAGCAACATCTGTCAGCATGAAAAATCTACATACCTTTTTTGTTTTTTTAATCCTCACCCAAAGATATTTTTCCCACTGATTTTTAGAAAGAGTGGAAGGGAGGCAGGGAGGAAGAAAGAGACAGAGAAACATTGACGTGAGAGAGACACATCAATGGGTTGCCTCACGCATGCACCTGACCAGGGCCAGGGATCGAAACTGCAACCCAAGTATGCCCTCTTGGCTGGGAATCGAACCCTCGACCCTTTGGTCTGCAGACCAAGGCTCTAACCACAGAGCAACACCAGTCAGGCTACATACCTTTTATTTATTTATTTTTTTATCCTCACCTGGGGACATTTTTCCATTTTTTGTTCAGATAGAGTGGGAGGGAGAGAGAGGAAGAGAGAGAGAGAAACATCGACGTGAAAGGGACACATCGAGTGGCTGCCTCCCGCACGACCCAACCAGGGGCCGGGGACAAACTGCAGCCGAGGTAGGCGCCCTTAGCGGGAACCGAACCCAGGTCTCTCTGGACCGCAGGCCGACGCTCTAACCGCTGAGCCAAACCGGCCAGGGCTTTTTTTTTTTTAATTTTTAAAAATATGTTTTTATTTTTATTGATTTTTTTCATTTTTCCCCCAATTTTTATTAATTTATTTTTGTTACAGATGTTTCTCCTTTTTCCCCCCTAGCCACCCTCCTCCCCATCCCGCCCCACCCTCATCCCCCCAGCATTATTGTCTATGTCCATTTGTTATGCATACATGCATATAAGTTCTTTGGTTCATCTCATCCATTCCCCCTGCCCTGCCCCCTACTCTGAGGTTTGTCAGTCTGAACCATACTCCTTTCTATGTCTCTGGGTCTATTTCGTTCATCAGCCCACCTTGTTCATTATATTCCACAAATAAGTGAGATCACAGGCTACATACCTTTTGACCTAACAATTCCACTTGGTGGAATTTATCCCGTGGGTACTCTTGCACATGTATAGACGGTTATATGCAAGGTAATTCATAGGATCTAAATGTTCAATAGTCATCTATAAAATGAAATACTTTAAAGTCATAAAAAATATAATGTGTATATATAAAATGATCTCCAAAAGTTATTAAATTACAAAAAAAATTACAGAACAACCTGTAATGTGCACCAATATTTAAGTAAAAAGGTAAAACAAAATAATTTTATGCTTTTAATATGCACGTAGTACATTAAAGAACAACATATACATAAAATATTTCTGAAAGGAAATACTAGAAACTGGTATCAGTAATTATTTCCAGAGAAGTAAACTAGGTGGATGAGATATAGGAGTGGGAACAGACATTTGACTAGAGTTTTTGAATCTGGAACCATGTTATATTGTATTACCAATTCCCAAATAAATAAATCCAATTTTAATTTAAGAAGAGAGGGAAAATTCTAGTAAGAGATAAAGATCTCTGAATCAAGAAAGTAACAGTCACAGGTGGAGAAAAGGGGACAGATAAGAAAAATGTTAAGGAAATAAAACAAAAGAATTTCATGACTCTTTAGAGATAGCATGTAAGTGCGAAGAGTTTATAATAACACCAGATTTCTGCCCGAAGAAACTGAGTGACTGTATAGGTGCCACTTACCAAGGTAATGAATACATAGAGTAACAAGTTTAAGAAAAAGAAAATTGTTATGTTTGAAGTGTTGTGAGACCACATATCCAACTGCCTACTAGGTAACTTATTCATATAATCAACTATGCTAACCACTGAGAGTACATACATGGGGAAAGTGTAACTATCAGAGAAGTATTGGGCTATATGGTATAACACTCAAAAAAGAAATCTGGACAAGAGATGTAGATAGAGATTTTGAAGTCATCAGAACATATGCAGTTGATACGGGCTGAATTGCATCCTCCTCAAGTTTCATATGTTGAAGTCCTAACCCCAGTACCTCAGAATGTGACTATATCTAGAGATAAGGTCTCCAAAGAGGTCATGAAGGTCAAAATGAGATTAGAGTGGGCCCTAATACAACATGACTAATATCTTTGTAAGAAGAAATTTGGACACAGACATGAACATAGAGAAGATGCTGTGAAGACACAGGCAGAAAGTCTACAAGCTAAGGAGAGAGTCCTAGAAGAGATTCTTCCTTCATAGTCCACAGAAGAATCCTGCTAACACCTTGACCTTGAACTTCTATCCTCCAGAACAGTAAGAACATAAACTTCTGCCTGGCTGGTGTGGCTCAGTGGATTGAGCATCGATCCACGCACCAAGAGGTCGCCAGTTCGATTCCCAGTCAGGGCACATGCCCAGTTGTGGGCCTGATCCCCAGTGGGGGACACGTAGGAGGCGGCCAATCGATATTCTCTCTCATTGACATTTCTATCTCTCTCTCCCTCTCCCTTCCTCTCTCTCTCTCTCACATCAATAAAGAAAAAACATTTAAAAAAGAAAATGGAGTAACATATTTAAGGTAATCAAGGAAAGAAAATATGACCTAAGGATTTTATGTACAGCCAAACTGACTTTCAAAATTTACCCTGGCCAGTTTTGCTCAGCGGTTAGAGCATCGGCCTGCAGACAGAAGGGTCTCAGGTTTGATTCCTGGTCAAGGGCACATTACCTGGGCTGTAGATTTGATCCCTGACCCCAGTGGTGATCGTGCGGAGGTAACCAATTGATGTCTCTCTCTCTCCCCACCCTCCTCCCTCTTTTTTCCACTCTATCTAGAAAGCAATGGAAAAATATCCTCAGGTGAGGATTTAAAAAAAAAAAATGACTTTCAAAATTAAATGCTGCAAATAAATTGCATCAGTATGCAAGAACTCACAGAATATTGTTCACATAACCTTCCTGTCAAATCTGCGAGGGAATGAGTGTCAGATAACATGACTAGAGTAGCACTGAATTGAACTGTTGGTGAATATAAAATATTTATTTACTTGTAGAAATAAGATTGAGGATTATAAGAGAGACTATAGTATATAATGGTTATATGTATTTACAACATTGATACAATGCCACTGTACAGTAAATATATTTTTTTAATGGTGGGGAAATGAGGAGAGCATACACAAAAATAATTGTTTTCAGCAATCAAATGACTGTAGTATTAGCATTGTTTTTCTAAGACAATTGTGTATATAATGTGGAATAAAACAAGTAATTATGTGATATTATAATTATGTCATCCCCAATATTCTCAATGACTAAGATTATTTTTTAATGTAAAAAGAAATAGAGGTCATAATTTTGTAATTAATGGATTTATGCATTGACTTTCAATATCAGCTAGCATCGTGAGAGACAACCAGACATTATGTACCTTTTGAATCTGAATAAGATTCTAAATTCGATGTACTAAAAATACAGAAGACTGAAGAATGTGTTAAAATACACTATGAAGTCCGGTAGGTGTGGCTCAGTGGTTGAGCGTTGACCCATGCACCTAGAGGTCGCCAGTTGGATTCCTGGTCAGGGCACATGCCCAGGTTGTGGGCCTGATTCCCAGTGGGGGCATGCAGGAGGCAGCCAATCAATGTTCTCTCTCATCAATGTTTCTATCTCTCCCTCTACCTTCCTCTCTCTCTCTAAAATCAATAAAGAAAAAAATATTTAAATAAATAAAATAAAATACACTATGAAGATACAACCTGCAAAATCAAAGAAAACATATAGATCAAATGACTCGATTTTTTTCAACAATAAAATATGAGAGAAAAGATAAAAAGAGACAGAGAAGGAACACACAAATTAAAAAAGACTTAAAAGCCCTGGCCTAGTAGCTCAGTTGGTTAGAGCATTGTTCCAGTACACCAAGGTTATGGGTTTGATCCCTGGTCAGTGCACATATAAGAATTAACCAATGAATGTATAAATAAGTGGAACAACAAATTGATGTCTCTCTCTCTCTCTCAGAATCATTAAATAAATAAATTTTAAAATAATAATACAAAATAAATAAAAGAGACTTAAAAGAACTAAACAATGTTTAGGGATGCATATACATGGGTAATAAAACTATAATGAAAAACAAGAAATTGATTATCATAAAATTCATGATAGTTGCTACTTTAAGGGGTAGAATGGGGCTTGTGATTAAGAGACACATATAGGGCATCTGGGGTAAGTGGCAAAATTCTACATCCTGCCCTAGGTGGAAGTTATAAGGATGTTCAACTTTTAATAATTCTTTAATGTATACATTTTTTATATGGTTTTCTGTCTGTAATATGTTGGGCATAAAAAAAAGATTTAAAGAAAAAAACAAATTTTTAAATGTAAATCATAATATGTTGTTCTCCTGCATAAAACCCTCTGATGGCATTCTATCACACTCACCAAAAAAAAATCAAAATTCTTTCCTTCCAATCTCCTCCTTCCATTCTCTGCCTTTTTAAAAAGACTCCAGTCATATTGGCCTTTTGTTTCTTGATTATTCCAACTTTTTTTACACTAGATCATCCCTCTCTCTGGGAACCTCACACCAACTGTTTCCTCTGTTTGGAGCAATTTCATCCCACATTTTGCTTGGAGGGGCCCTCTGTTCTGTACCTCTGTTATATTCTTCCTAGTACTTATCATTATCTGAAATTGCCTTGCTTAACTATATACTTTTTCTCTGTCTTCCATTCGAAGAAAAGCTCGACCAGAGCAAGGACTCGTCTGACCAATTCACTGCTCCTAGAACAGTGCCTGGCACATAGCAAATACGCAATGAATGTAATCACTGACAGGGAGTGAATAGTATGAGAAGAGAACCAAGGACAGAACCATGGGGGACATCTACATTTAAGAGACAGTTAAAGGAAGAGAAGGCAGCAAAGAAATCATCTGAACCAGGGAAAAGAGATCCCAGAAGCCAGAGAGTAAAGTGTCTTCGTCAATATTGTCTTGAATTCTTTTATCACTTCCTGCTTATAGTTTAGAACTTACTCCCTGGACCTGATGTTTGATATTCTTCCACGGGCATCTACTTCTGAACTGCCCCTGCTTCAATTACCTCTTGAACTGAGAAGTTTCCAACTGCTTCAGGAAAAGTTGATCCAGCCCATCCTCTGAGGTTCCACGCTTGAGACAGCCTTTTGTGACTAGAATTTCTGCCAGATTCACCCCAGGAATAAGGCCTAGATAGAACCCTGTTGATTGTATGGTAAATGACATTAAAATAGTTTCTCAAACGTCCTGTGGATGAAAACAGGACCACATACTAAATATGACAAGCTCACCCCTGATTTGCTTTCTACCATCCCTTTAATCTACCACCATTGGATTTCACGTACCTCTCCTTATGTCTCCCCCTTTGATTATAATCTATAAAATAAGCTGCAAAACTGCCCTTCTCCGGAACATTTTCACAATGGGTTGCGATTTTTATTTCCAGCAATTGTTGTCAGTTTGGCTCAAACAAACTTATTAAAATTCTTTACAGGTTTGGACATTTCTTACGTTGACAGTCTCCATAATCATTCTCACTGAAACAAACCACCAAGGGTAAAGATCAAAGATACAAGTTGGAAACAGAATTGCACACTCAAAAAGAAGAGTTCAAAGAAGAAATCAGAAGTGACAATTTAACAAAGAAATATTTGCTAAAGAATTAGAAATTGTAAGTATCAAACACAAACTGAAATGGGGAATAGATAAGATCTGAAGCATCATGTACTCAAACTGTCATAGTTGTCAAATTTCATACTTAACAAAAGTATATATTTCATCAGGGAAGAGTTAGGATTCTAAGGAACACATCTTGAAAAATGACAAAGGGATTTATATAATAGCAAAGGAAGAAATAATGAAAAAATATAATATTGTGCAAAGACAATATTGTGATGAGATAATCCAATGATATATTAATTTGCTCTCTCAACTGAATGTATCTTTCCCTACTCTATTCTAGGCAGGTAGCCAAACCTTTGGTTTCACTTGCCATAAAGACTTTTTAATTTGTTTTAGGTAACAATTGCAACTCAGACTTTCATAAAAAGCTGTCTTCTCTGAGAGGGAGACATGGAGTGACTCTGCTGGGTATAATGGGCCAAAGTAGCTTCATCTAAGTTTCCAACAAGTTTGGCCCTTGAAACCTGACAAAAATTTGACATATTAAAAAAAAATACAGTAGGATCTGCACAGGTATCCCATTTCTTCTTTTTAACTGAATAAACTGGCTCTTAATTTATAAAATACTCTAAGAAACATCTCCATCAGATTTGTCTCCACTTGGCTTCCTTGAACAGCCAAAAAGTTATAGTTTATACTACTTTTCTTTAGCTTTTCTATCCAGATTTTGGATTTGCTCAAGCAGATTTCCTAATTCCCATCAGAATAATATGGATGTGTTGAAAATCTTTATCTTGCTCATATCGTTTCCCCTTGTGTCAGTTAGGATTAGCTTTCATTGCATATTGGTAAACTCTAAGAATGCCTTCAACAAAATAGAACTTATTTCCCTCACACATAACAAAAATCGAGTTGAACAGTCCAGGGTTGGTATGTAGATACACAGTTGCTATGGTCTGAAGGTTTGTGTCAAGTCTTTCACCCATTAGCTTTACAATATACAACCATGTCTTATGTATTTAAAACTCCAGTTTTAGGGAATTTCAAGACTCTCTAAATGCTAAACAGCTAGATGACAGCTATTATAGATTTCTTAAAGATATTTCAAGAGGATGAAATCATGGCCATCGTTTTGTATGTTATTAAAGTAATTTTCCAACACACTATGAAATTTTGCCAGTTATTTTTTATTATACACTCAATGTGATGGTTGGCTATATTTTGTACTTTCGATTTTATTTTGTGTTGAGCTTTTCCATTGCTTCCCCCATAGTCATTTTAGGAGACAAAAGTAGAGATAATGGAGTCTTCCACTGGGGCGCCTCCTGTCCAATGAAGGCCTTCACTGCATCATCCACACCCCCTGGGACAGGGTCATATAGTCAGGTATCTATGGCTTTTACCTGAAATGCAGTTATGGCTTTATGAGTGGTTTTCTAGAGGCTCTTAGTTTTAGGCAAGTCCCTATTGTTGGGAATGCTGTTCTCATACTCTTTGCAATCCAGATCAAGAGCAGCATGGGCTTATCTCTGTCTCTCCTTTGTTAGTTGCCTGTTCTATGTGGGCAAAAACACATTGCAGTGGGAGGGGAGCTGGGGCAGTGTGTCAATGGTTAGCTTTTCCCCTGAGAAGTCTGCCCCATTCAGCCTCAATAGTGTCAGTCCCCTGGGGCCAGAACATCTTGCCCTGAAGCTGAAACAGGCAGATATGGTCTACACACATCCTTCCTGTGCTGCAGGTGAAGGACACCTTTCCCTTCCCACCAGGAACAGATAGAGCAGTGTGGTTGGCCAGGTGCCATATGATGCAAATATTTTAAGCAGAACAAAGAAGTATACTCAAGCCTGGCCCAAGGCATACTCCCAAGCAGCTATGCAAGGGTCAAACAGGTCCTTATCTTTTGTTTTAACAGATGAAACAGATGAAGTATCCCTGTTCCAAAGACCTCCATATATATTCTGGAAAGGATCTTCTCTTGTCTTCTCAAGGATTTTGCTACTGACCCATTTCTGCCTTCTTACCTCACTTTCACAATACTCTTGAACTGGGCTTCTATCCTTGCTATTCCACTTTAGACTGTATTTACAAGATCACTGGTGATCTTCATGTTGCCAAACCCAATGCTCATTTCTGTTATCCTAACTGATCTTTCAGAAGCCTTCATTCTTATTGACCTATCTCTTCCTGAACTCTTCTGATATCACACTCTCCAGTTTTCCCCGCAAGGGTTCTCCTTTGCTGGCACTTCCTTCTCTACTGGAACTCTCAAGTTTGCAGAGCTCCAAAGGCTCTGTCCTGGGCCTTCTCATCTTTATTTATACTCTCTTCCTGATGATTTCACTCAATGTCACACTTTAAATACCTTACTCATGTCAATGACATTCTATCCCAGAACTCTCTTCTGAACTCGAGACTCATGTATCAAACTGGCTCCTTGACATTTCCACATATATGCAATTTCCCCCCCTAATTTAGCTCTTTACTGTTTCAAGAATTTAACACTTCATGGAGTATTCACAAGATTTTCTTCAATTCACAGTTGTCTGTCCTGCAATCAAATTAGAGTTTACTGAACTGTTCAGTTTGGACACTAGAAAAAAGAACATTTTATACTAAGAGATAAGATTCCTTAATTCTTATATATTTTTATTTTTATTATTTTTAATTGAGGTATAATTGACATACATAATAATAATAGTTTCAGGTGTATAATATAATGACTCAACAGTCATATATATTATGAAATGATCACCACAATAAGTCTAATTAATACCCATCACCATACATAGTTACAGAATTTTATTGTTCTTGGGATAAGAACTTTTAAGACTTACTCTCTTAGCAACTTTCAAATATTTCTAACTATAGTAGCTATGCTGTACATTACATTCCCATGACCTATTTATTTTATAACTGGAAGTCTGTACCTTTTGATCCCCTTCACTCATTTTTCCCAACCCCTACCCACTGTCTCTGGCAACTACCAATATGTACTCAGCATCCATGAGCTTGTTTATTTCTTTTTGTTTTTTAGATTATACATGTAACTGAGATCATATGGCATTTGTCTTTCTCTGTCTGAGTTCTTTAATTTAGGATACTGCTCTCAAGTTCCATCCAGGTTACTGCAAATGGGAATATTTTCATTTTTATGGCTGAATAATATTCCATTATATATATGTGTATACACACACATACACACACAGATCTATATCTGTATCTCCTATCATTTCAAATTAAAGTTTTCCTTTTCAGATAAATACTCAGAAGAGGAATTTCTGGGTCATGTGGTAGTTCTATTTTTAATTTTCTGAGGAACCTAAATACTGTTTTCCACAATGGCTGCACCAATTTACATTCTCACCAACAGTGCACAAGGGTTCTCTTTTCTCCACATCCTCACTAGCATTTATCTCTTATCTTTTTTATGATAGCCATTCTGAAAGGTGTGAGATGATATTTGGTTTTGATTTTCATTTCCCTGATGATTAGTGATGTGGTACACTTATTCATCTACCTGATGATCATATCTGTATGTCTTCTTTGGAAAACTGTCTATTCAGATCCTCTGCCCATTTTTTAACTGGATTGTTTATTTATTTATTTTGCTATTGAGTTGTATGAATTTTTTTTTATATATTTTGGATATTAACCCCTTATCAGATAATTCTTATTTTTAAAGGCTGATTTTCTTCCTTCTTTTGAATAAGCTAATTATGCTTGTGGCAGAATAGTAAGAAGCTAGGAAAATGCCTGGACAAATGGAATGGGGAAACTGAGACAAGAAAATTAAACAAGGCCAAACAGTTTGGGCAGCTTGCAGCTAGCTGGTGAGTCATAAGACCTTATCCTCCCCAACCAAGGACACTTGAGAGCAAATGGCTTATACCCTCCTCCCTAACCAGAGAATACATGGCTTAAATCACCCCGACCTGGGGAAATTGAGAAGAAAGACCCAATTGATGCCATTTTTGACAGCTAAACCCAAGGACAGATGAAGTCTGAGGAATAAATAACAAAACCCCAAAAGCATTTGGATAGTATCATTTGAGGAGGGGGATGTTAGGCAGGAAAGATACCTGCTAGGGCAGGAGGGGGGTAAAGGGAAAAAGAAAAGGGGAGTTTATCTCATTCACTGAACAAAGAAGTCAGCAGTCTTTGGATTTGCCAAGATAGAATTGCCAGATGTTCTCATAAATTCTGGAAAAAGCCAAAACAATGTAAAAGGCGAACCTTGACATCTAGTCTGTCTAACAGGGGAACCTTGAAACCTATAGGGGGGAAAAGTATAAAACTCTGAACCCTCACCAGGCAGGGCACTCAGACAAGCTGAGTTGTCCTCTTGTGCTTTATGCCAAGTGTAGTCTTAATAAATTTTCTTGCTTTGCTTCCTTAATAAATTTGCTTGCTTTGCTTCAACGCTGCTTTCTGTCACTCACCTGAATTCTTTCTCTTGAGCATGATAAGAGCTGAGGAGGGGAGAGCAAGCCCCTCTGACTCAGGCAGCTCTCTGGTAACATGCTTACAATACTTAATGTGGCATACATATTTCTCCCATGATTTAACCAAAAGCTGTAATAGTGAACTTTTTTTTTCATGCATTCATCATCTAACCAGATCTTTACATATACTGACTATGTTTTCAAAGGTTGTCTACTACAGGATATCTACACACACTATGGTACTAATTCTAGGCTACTGCTGCTGGCCTTTATTTCTTTTCTCTCCATACTTATCTGTGCACATGACTTCAGTGACTTCTGTCTTTTCTCTTGGGCTTCAGGTCTACATTTCTAATGGTCCAGTGGACAAATATAACTGCATGTTCAACTTCAAATTTAACACAACCAAAACTGAATTGTTTTTCTCCTTCCTCTCAAATCAGTAACTCCTGACTTCCCTCTTCCTGTCAATGGAGCTGCCATTCTCTTGCCTGACAGGCTCCACTCCACTTCCTCTCTCCCCCGACAGTTAATCATATATACTACTTTTCTTCTTTGAACACAGCAATGTCATGTCCTGATGATGTGATTATGAGTTTGGAGTCAAAAAACTTGGGAATGTTAGTTACCTGAAACCTCTGTGCCTCATTTTCCTCATCTGTAATATAAGGTTAAAAATACATACAAGGCCCTGGCTAGTTTGGCTCAGCCATAGAGCGTGGGCCCTCAGACCAATGAGTCACAGGTTCAATTCCGGTCAAGGGCACCTACCTCGGTTGTGGTTAGTCCCTGGCCCTGGCCGGGGTCGTGCAGGAGGCAACCAGTTGATGTGTCCCTCTCACGTTGATATTTCTCTCCCTCTCCTTCTCTCTCCCTCCCGCCCACTCTATCTGAAGATAAATAGAAAAATATCCTCGGGTGAGGATTAAAAAAAAAAAAAATACATACCAGGATTGTTTCAAATGATCTAATACATACAAGAACCTAACAGCCCGCCACCGCGGGGGAACCCAGGCGGGGCAGGGGAGCCGGGCGACCCCCCCACCACGGGGGAACCCAGGCGGAGCGGGGGAGCCGCCACCCCGCCACCACGGGGGAACCCAGGTGGAGCGGGGGAGCCGGGAGGCCCCCCCCACCACCACGGGGGAACCCAGGCTGGGCGGGGGAGCTGGGCGACCCCCCCACCACGGGGGAGCCCAGGCGGAGCGGGGGAGCCCAGGCGGAGTGGGGGAGCCGGGAGACGCCCCCACCAACGGAGGAAGCCGGCAACACACAGGAGAACTGAGCAAACTGAACAACGAAATTGACCCAGAGACATGGAGGGTGGAGTACAGGATGACGGGCCTCAGAGGAGGGGGGGAGGCAGGGGAAAGAGATAAATCACAGAGCCTATGTGCATGGGTGCATAACCAATGGACATGGACAACAGGGATGGGGAGGAGGAGAAGGGGAGGGGGAGGAGGGTGTCAATGGGGGGAAAAAAAGGAAAAACATCTGTAACAAAAACAAATTAATAATAAAATAAATTAAAAAAAAAGAACCTAACAGCACGTAAGTTCTCATTATATATTGTTTTCTTTCCTGCCTTCCATTTCCATGGCTAAAATTATAGTGGAGTCCCTCACAATATCTCATCTAAATGACTATACTCATTTCTAAACTCTGTGTTTAATTTTTCTCTCCCAAACACTTCCTAAAACATTATTTGGTTCACAGTATGATCTTACCCAGAATTCTTTAATGATTGTCTAATTTTTACAAGACCAGTGCTCTAACCTCTGAGCTATAGAGCCTTACAATGATTGTCTAATTTTTAAAGCAAAACTGTAGTACATGCACCAAGGGCTCAGTGAACATTTCTTGAAAAAAAATGACTAAAATGATTATCTAGATGTTTGTTACATAAGATGAGAATTTATTTTCAGTAAGCTAAATTCCTCAAGGATACTTTTCATTATAGTTCTGACCTCTTTATGATCTTTCTTAAATCACTTCAAATATTTGGTAGCAATTTGCTTGACTGTTTTAGGGTGGGAGCAATGACCGATGGCTTCATCCCCCGGTATATTTTTCTGTTCCTTGAAAAGATAAACATCTGTTTGTTGTTTTTTTTTAATCCTCACTCAAGGATATTTTTCCATTTATCTTCAGATAGAGTGGAAGGGAGAGAGAGACAGAGAAACATCAATGTGAGAGAGACACATCAATCTGCCGCCTCCCGCACACCCACTACCAGGGATCCAGCCCGCAACCTGGGCATTTGCCCTGATTGGGAATCGAATCAGTGACCTCTTGGTGCATAGGTTGATGCTCAACTACTGAGCCACACCAGCCAGGTGAAAAGATAAACATCGTGAATGAGTTGTATACTGGCTTCACAGTCATCATCAATGTTTACTGGAAGGCAGTGTTGTTAATAATCAGGCTCCAGATTCATCTCATTTCATACTGCATTTGTTAGAGTTATTAGTTTATGAATTAAAAGTAATATGGAATAATTGTTTAAAAAGACTCAAATATGTATTATCCTAACACAGTGGTTCTCAAACTTCTATATGTATATAAATCACCTTAGACCTGTACTGTCCAATACAGTAGCCACCATCTATGTGGCAATGGAGCACTTGATATTCAAAGTGAGATGTACTGTGAGTGTAAAATACACACCAGATTTTAAGGACTGAGTACAAAAAAAGGAATGTAAAATATCTCAATAACATATTGATCACATGTTGAAATGAAAATACTTTGGTTATATTGGTTTAAATAAAATGTATTAGGATTAATTTCATCTGATTTTTTAATTTAAAAAATGTGGTTACTGGCATATTTAAAATTACATATGCAACTTACTTTTATGATTCATGTTACGTTTCTGTTGAACAGCATTACCCAGATGTTTGTTTAAAATGTTTCCTGGGTCTCACTTTTGGAGATTCTGCTTCAGTAGTTCCAGGTTAGGGCTCAGAAATCAGATACTTTTTAGCTCTCCAAGTAATTCAATTGCTAAGTCACTATAAGGAGTCATTGTTTTATATTGCTTTGGCCAGATGATTTTGATGGTGTTCAGCACAGTAATGATTCAAAGATAACAGATCAACCGTTCTCTTTTTCAATTATATAATAATTGCCATCCCATAATAGTCATTCATGTGTTTCAATTAGCAAAACACACTTCCAAATATAATCACAATACAACAATTTGGTGGAAGTGGAAGAAAGGTGGGAGCAATTAAGCAATATCTATCACAATTTAAGTGTACATAATCTTTGTCTCACTTCTAGAAATTGATCTTACAGATCTTCTCACCAGTTTACTATGACATATCTATAATTCACTTTGGCACTATTGATACCATTGTAATTAGCTAGTTATTAATAATAGGTAAGGAGCAAAAGAGGGAGCCAGACATTCTATGTATCTCATCATTTGGGCAGCTTCACCAGGAAGCTGCAATTTCATACTCCCCAGGGAACCACTGGCCCATTCCCTGCAAAACACTGGGAGAAGGGGTCCAACAAAGGGGAGATAGACACATGCTCAGTGAAGCTGGGTGACATAGGGAAAGTACTTGCCTGTCAGTCAAACCTGGGTACAGAGGTCATTGGGCAGAATAGGCAGGACCACTGCAAGCCCATGAAAATTTGGGGATACATAATCCCCCAAACAAAGGAATTATCTCTCTTGGTTCTCTCTTGGCTCCCTGGTTTCTTTGGTTTTACTCCTGCTTCCTTGCATTCCCCTGTGTTACCTCCATGGCCATATTGCCATGCGGACCCCACAGGTAATGGACTAATGGACTGTAACTGGGAACACAAATTAAGCTAGTCTGATGCTGGACTGGACACTGCTCCCACATGGAGCAAAAACTCTGGACACCAGCTCTGATTCTAGCTCTGCTGAAGCGACAGTTACTTTGTTTGGGGGATAAAGGGAAATGGAACCTTGGAAACTCAGGGGTTTGATTCCGCAGAAATAAAGCTTTCTACAATATCTCATCCTCCTGTGCAAGTCTCACAAAATTATTTTTCTCAGGATATCACAAGAAATCCACCCCCACTAGCAACCAGCAAGGATGAAGACTTCTCTCTACCAATAACATTATAATGAAAAAATTGGCAGATAATTAAATAAATTATGATACATGCAATTGAATGCTATGCAGGCTATAAACAAGAATAATGACCTATATTCACTGATATGGTAAGATGTGGATGACATTTATGAAGGGACAAAGCAAGTTGCAGAAATGTATATAGATCCTATTTAGATATGAAAAATATGAACAGACTGGCTGGTGTGGCTCAGTGGTTGAGCGTCACCCCATGCACCAAGAGGTTGCTCATTCAATTCCCAATCAGGGCACATGCCCAGGTTGTGGGCCGATCCCCAGTGGGAGGTATCCAGGAGGCGGCCAATTGATGTTTTCACTCATCGATGTCTCTATCTCTCTCCCTCTCCCTTCCTCTCTGTCTAAAATCAATAAAGAAAAACTATTAAAAGTAATAATAATAATTTTTTAAAAGAAAAATATGAACATATATTTGTACAGATGGTTCCCAACTTACGATGACTTTACTTAAAAATTTTCAACTTTACAATACTGCAAAAGTGATAAGAATCCACCAGAAACTGTACTTTAAATTTTAAAGTTTGATCTTTCCCCTGGCTAACCATATGTAGTAGGATACTGTCTCCTGATGCTGGCTAGCAGCATGCTGCTACAGTTCCCAGTCAGATATGCTATCACAAGAGTAAACAACCAATACTCTATATTGTATTCATTGTATTAGATGATTTTGCCTAACTGTAGGCTAATCTAAGTGTTCTGAGCACATTTAAGGTAGGCCAGACTAAGCTATGATGTTTGGCAAGTTAGGTGTATCAAATGCATTTTCTAAGATATTTTCAACATACTGAGGGGTTTACTGGAATGTAACTCCATCATAAGCCAAGAAGCATCTGTATATGCATAGAAAGTTTCAAAAATTGTTAATAGTGATTACTGTTAATATGAAGAGAAGATTCCCAATGATATGGAAAGGAACTTTTAGTTTGCTTTTTATATCCGTCTGTATTGTTTTAGTTATTTTGAGCAGTATGCAAACTTACATTGTACATTACAAAACAATATCTAAAACCCTGCATTATGCCAAGCCAAGGGAATTCCTCATCACTTTGGTTTCTGTTACAGAAATCTGCTTTTCACTATTATCTTTTATTCTGGAATTTGGTCTTCATTTTTTTTTTTTTTTTTTTTTTGCATTTATCTTCAGATAGAGCAGGAGGGAGAGAGAGAGAGAAACGGGGGGGGGGGGGGGGGGGGCAACCCGCAACCGAGGTACGTGCCCTCAGCGGGAACCGAACCCAGGACTGTCTGGTCCGCGGGCAACGCTCCAAACGCTGAGCCAAACCGGCCAGGGCTGGTCTTCATCTTAATGCTCTAAAAAGCCACCACATTCTGTCATTCAACCCTTTTACCAGGCACTGTTCTAGGCAGAAAAATAAAGAACGGTGCACAAAACCATGTGTTCCTTAGACAAAACCAAGATGTCAACAGAATTAGTAATAAGAGCTATGAAGACTTGCATTTTCAAATGTTGAAATGTTTAAATGTCATGTGTGCTTGTGTGCGCATACACATATATTTACTCACACATATTCATCAAGTACATCGTTGCTACAGAATTTTTTGTGTTGTTTGGATAAAGTATTCTGCTATAGTTCTCGAATTAATCTTTCTCCTGCATTCATTATAGTGAACTTAGTACAAAGGAATTTAAAATGGCAAAGCTTTTCAGTTTTGTGAATTTAGGCAAATTACTTGCTTTAGGTCTCAACTTTCTCCTCTGTCAAATGGAATATTTACCTCTCAGGTTTGCTGTCTCGGGAAGAATTCTATGTGCTGAATATAGCGTGTAACAGCAGCGCCTGGCACAAGGAAGCCTGGGGTGGGGTGGCGCCATGGGGCTTCGCCCAGGGCCGTGTGCCCGGCGGCGGGCCGGCTCTCCGCAGGGCAGAATTCTCCCTGTGCACCGGAGAAGAATCGCGGCGCTTTCACATACTTTCTTCACCCGAGCATTTCTACCCGCCAATTTCCCTTTCCCGGCGAGCATTGGCCGCGGGGCGTCAACTCCCTCCAGACTCCAGCCAACCAGCCAACCCAACTTCTTGAATGGATCATAAACTGAGGCCGCCCTACGCTGCAAAACTCAAGTCCAATCTCGATCCTGAGCTGTCTAGTCCGTCCTGGGCGGATTTGGCTCGCGGCTGGAAGCAGCCTTGCCTCCAACTGCGCCTGTTCGTTTGAATTCTGGCGCCACTCCCGCGCCACGTAGAGCCAGACTCCGAAGGGACTGGAAGCAGCACGCCAGCGGGAGCGCGCTGAGGACTGGGCGGGCATGCGCAGGCGGGCGGCGCGCGCACCATGCCCGGAACGGTCCCCGAAAGAGCCGCCGCGCGCGCACTCTCGGTCTTCCCTCTGGAAAAGGCCACGCCCCCGTCCTCTCTCGTGTCCAATAGATGTGCGAGAGAGGGGCGGCCTCGGTCTGACTCGGGAGAGGCTATATAGGGAACTGCGGGCAGCACGGCACGTTCTTTTGCGTCGGAACTTCGGAGTTGGTGTTAGTCGTCGGTGAGTAGGCCTAGCGGGCGAGCAATCGGGCGAACATTGGTGGCACGGGCTTAAGTTGAAGGCTGCAGAAGAAATCTGTGACGAGGTTTACAGATTTCAGTGAGTTTGGAGTGTTGTATATTGAGAACTCGCTTGTGGGAAAGACACATACGAACCGCCACGTGTCCTGAGTCGTGGTGGCGGAGAGTTTAGGCTTGAGGCTGCTGCTGATGGCCACCGGCGCTGCGCGCGGCCTGGTTACTAAACCTGGGCAACCGGCTGGCTGAGCCTGCGCAGCGGCAAGAAAACCACATTCCCAGGATTTGAGGAGAGGAGTTAGTTTTACGTTAAGAGCAAGAGGCCTCTATTACTAAGGAATTGTCTTCTGTCGCCAGATGAAACGGTATTTCAAAATGGACAACCCCTGATTTTGCCGGAGACTGAGTTGTATTGTGGCCAGATGGCGCTGTGTGCAAAGCGGATTAATGAAGGGGGCAGGTTTTTTTCTTAGCACTGAAAACCTTGAACTCAAGTCCGTCAGAATGCTTAGTTTTAAATATGTTGATGCCCCGCAGGACAATGGCGCTCGGTGTAACGGAGCTGTTACGTGAAGATGCTATGGTAAGTCCGTTGAGAGTTTAGTTTTTAAACTGAAGAAATGAACCTGTTGATTTACAGGAATAAAAGATGGTGCATCACTTAAAATTTGCTTCTTTTTTTTAGATGCAAAGGAAAATTCCAAAACATATGGGAGAATATTTTCTGGAAAAATACCTGGCTAAAACCTGACAATCTTACCAGGTATTTGTTGGACTAGTTTTTTGATTCAGCATATGTTTAGTCCATATATATGTAGATTAAATGAAAAATTTTTTGTGCTTGAACAGCATCCTGGGAGATTGATGAAGCTGTGGATGTCGCTGACTGTCAGCTTTATTTTGAAGTAAGTTATGTGGCTTACAAGATCTGCTATAGTATTTCTAATACAGTGCTTGCCTTTTAAATGTTTTGGTTTATGGTCTAATCAGTGATGAAACCTATCCCGAAGCTGATTACCTGAAGAAAAGCATATATACGGATTCGGCTTCTGAGATAAGACCAGTATGGAAAATGAAATAAGTTTTTGTTGCCTGCAAAGGGAAAACTGCTACCTTACAACAGTGTTGTTTTTTTCTCTGCCAACAGTGAGGGGTCGCTGTCTGCCTGTTGAAAGAGGCCTGTTTGCTGTGACATTTTGAAGTTGTAACCATTTCTGTGAGTGGAGATATTTTGCTTAACAGTCAATATTGTGTCCTTGGTCTTATCTATGATGATCCTATCCCGAACCTGAATTTCTGTTGAAAAAACTTAATACGGATCTGGCTTCTGAGATGGACCGTTATAAGGACAATCGTATTCTTTACAATAAATTTTAAATAATTGCTGAAGTTGGTGGTTTTGTAAATCTAAAGTGTTTTCCTTTTCTAGGGCTAGTGTTACAAGATTTACCTGCCTGTTGTATGGGAAACTCGTGATCACGAAAAGCTCTTCATTTTATGGACATGGAAAGAACATACAGATCAACTTGGGAGTATTTATAATTTTGCAAATAGATTCTGAACCAATGTCAAATCTAGATTAATTATCCATAAGATTGGAGCCATTGCTATTTAGTCATGTCATAGTAGATTACATCCTAAATCTGTTTCTAAGAATGCATGTCAAACTAAGTATTTGTAATGGAAATTTTGTGTGTTTTTTTTTTTTAAGTAGCCTTGTAATCAAATAATTCTGGATGCTTGTCTTACCTGATTTAAAATGTATCATTAAAGCTGAGTAAAAGTTTATGCTGTTAAATGGAGATGAGAGTAACATGGAGAGGTGGCCTATTAATGGGGTTGGGGAGTACCAGGCATCAAAGTTACCACTCTGATTAATTGAATCATAGGATATTTAGTTTTATGTAATTGTTATTTGAAAGGGTCACAAGGAAGATCACCGAAAATAATCTGGGTTAGAACTAGTCAAACATTGCACAGAATGGATTCAGTGTTAACAGTAATAGCATCTGATCTAACCAAGGTGATTAGGTGATCATTTTCCCTAAATAGCTGCATGATTAAGTTGTTCCCAAGCCCATATTTAAATGTCATCGTCAAAACACCAAATTTTTTTCCTCAATGAGCTGTCGTCTTTTCCCTAAAATGTTTGTGTTCTTGCCTTAGTGAAAAGAATTTGATTTTTGGACCCATGCAGCTCAGGAGAGGCTCATGAGTCTGATAAGCCTATAGCTAAGTGGCCAGGCACATAGTGAATTTGCCCCAAGTAGTAAGACAATGTATAAAATGGATCTCTGGAAATGTTTCTTACACCCATGTTAAAATGCAGAGTACTGATGAACTAAAGATTTAAGGGCTTAGTACTTGGGGTATCTGCACGTTATTAAACCGGGTATAAGAAATTCCACAGTGGCTGTGGTTTGTGGGAAATAACTCCTAACGTTTCCTCTTGACGCTATAAGATCAAAAAACAAGTAGCATTGTGTTTGTAACCTTATTAGTTGGGTTTATATGTATGTAAATATGAGTGTTTGACGTTGCAGTCTGTGCCCTTGGCATCCCCCTTGCCCTGCTCTATTTGGAACTTTCTAACATGCTTTATAAGATTTGTTTCATTCACTGACTTGAATGCCTGGGCAGCTTAACTACCTGGTACTTGGCTGTGCAGTTAATTTTAAGTGAATAATGAATGGTAAAAGACTAATTGGGATCCTGCACAAAACTTTCAGGCACGTGTCTACCCTTTGTCAGAGCTGGCAAACACAACTTCAAAATAAGGCAAAGTTGTGAAATAGACAAAATGATCCCTGTGACCTTTTCCTGCAGTTCCTTCTGGTTTCGTTCCTTTCCCTCCCAATCATTCTTATAATGTCACATTTCCTTAGTTGATAAATTGGTAATGTGCATTTACTTTATTGCACTGCACTAGGTTCTGCCAAAGAGGCCAGATGTAAAATACTTTGTATGTCTTCTAGATGTAAAATACTTTGTATGTCTTATATGTCCGTGGTATAAAATGCCAAGAAAAGTGAAAAGCAAAACATCTGCAATACTATCAACAATTAAAAAAAAATTTTTTTTAAGCAAGCTATAGAGATACAAAGTACTGTGGGAGATAGGAATAATTAGAATGTCTCCAAGGATGGAACAACCAATTCCAATGTGAGGAAGATAGATTTGGGCAACAGAAACAGTGGGTGAAGCTGGTATGCTCCAGAACCTTGAGAGAGTGGGGAAGAGAAGGTTAAAATGTTAGAAAAGTACCTTAACAATGTTTTTGAGCAAGGATTTAGAGCTGCAAAAAGCTCTAGTCATTTGAGTTCCCTAAAACGTGTTTTCAGTAGAAGGTGCAGTCATATTTAGCCTTATTGGCCACACCTGAACAAGAAATTGGTTGGGTGCGGAAAGGTATAATTTTAGTGTAATTAACTTCAAAGTTCTACATATATCAGCTTTAATTAAAATTATTAGTTGATTTAAACACCTGGATGGGATTTTTCATTTCACACAAAGTTCCTGCTGTTACATTCCTAACTTTCTGGTTTATGAATGCTGACTTACTTTGTGATTTAAACAGGCAGCTACCAGCTAAGACCAGGGACCTTAAGTTAGTTGGGTGAGGGATTTACCCTCCGGAACATATTTGCACATTAGAATTCAGTGGAGCCTAAAAGAATGAGACCGATAGACGGGTCTGCTTGTTTAGGACTGGTTTCAGAAGTTAAAAACAATCTATATGTCTGGCTTTAGTGACTAGCCAATAGGAATTCTTTTCTCTGCCTTACACCATGCTTCCAGGTTATCTTAAAGTTCAGTTGGCTCAAACCTATCATTTGGTACTTTCTAAAATTAGTTCCGTTGCCAGAAATCCAATATCCTACTGCTCTTGGCTTCCCATTCAAGTGCCCTCTGAACTGATTATGTGCTTCATAATCCTTGGTGTTTGCCCAGCCTGTATGAAAGCTTTTGGCTCTTTTCATGGTTCTCACAGCAGTTTCCCAGTTAGAGCCCTTTTGAATCCCAGGCTACTAGGATAGTATGCTTAACTTTTGTCACTTCTTCTTTCCTGGGGGTGGAACCCTCCCTATCTTTTTCCTCCTGGAAATTTGGTTTCAGGTCCAAACAGTGCTTAAAACAGTACAGTCATCCCTAGCCACTTGGCACTTTGACGTTCGCAGCTTCACTATATCACCGTTTTTTCGAATACTATATTTGAAAAAAAATGTGATGGAGTGAAGCCACAAATTTCGAAGCGCGAAGTGGTGAGGGACGACTGTGTCTAAATAAAGAATCCTACTTCGTGGAAATTCATTTATCACGGTAGAGTCTGGAACTGATTAACCGTGATAAACGAGGGCCGACTGCTTGCAACTGCCTCACTGAATATTAACACTGCCTCTGGCTTTATTCCACCTTACTGATTGTATGTATTTGGGTGTGTACAGAGAGAGATCAAAACACAAGTGTGCTGTGAAGTTTGTGAAATTTTAGGGACCTTCTTGGTTCCTATATGAGAACTAAACTCCTTGGTCTCATTCTCAAGTCCTGGCCTCCCCTTACCACTTGTCCACTATTGAGGTCTTGGCATGCATGCTATGTGGCTGAGTTATAACAGGAAATAAGGATTTAACCTCATAGAATACCAAATCGAGTACAGTATAATTCAACCTATTTGGAAACTTTTAAAAATTGATTTTTAGAGAGGGGGGGAAATATCGATGAGAGAATATCGATTGGCTGCCTCCTGCATGCCCCCAGCTGGGAATTGGGCCCACAACCTGGGCCCAGTAACATGCATGTGCCCTGACCGGGAATCGAACCAGCGACCTCTGGGTGCATGGGTGGACACTCAACCACTGAGCCACACCAGCCAGGCCTATTTGGGAACTTTTATTATTATGCTTATTCACTTGATTCTAATTCTCTTGAGTATTAACAATGGAAAAAGCATTTCAGAAATTTGAAGAAAGTAACATGCATTACATCACTTTACTGAGGTTATCACAATTGAGATAATGACAGTGTCCTCCTACAAGTGTCCTTGTAGAGGCTTGCTTTTGAACATAAGTTTTAGGTGGCAAAATCCCAAATATGACTGAGTTAGATATAGAAGTCTAGAGTTTCAGGAGAGGTGTGAGCTGGAGAAATAAAATTGGAGTCATCAGCATGTAGATGGTATATTTAAAGCCATAATATTAGATGAGATCACCAAGGGAGTGAATATAAATAGAGAGGAGAAGCGATCCAAGAGTTGAGTCCTAGAACATTCCCAGAGTAGGACATTCCAGGTTTAGTTCAAATCCTGGAGATGGTTGTGTGCCAAGGGACAAAAATTGGGAAACATCTGTTAAGTCCAACTGCCAAATCTGGAGCAGAAACTAGATAGAAAAGGAGTACTAGAATGAAAAAGGTGAGAACTAAGCAAATGCTTGGGTGATGGGGCTGGAGATTGCCTTGTATTTAATATAGAGCATTATTAATATCAATGACAACTTTGTAAAGTATCAAGCAAAATGGTCTTCAGGACAGAATGAGATGAGGAATTTAGTAAGTGATAAGGGTTTCCATCAGGCACTGTGGACTTAGAGAAGTGGAGTTAACTACAGAAACATTACAGGTTTTCCTTGCAGTGCTAAGCTTCTGAGGCTGAAAACTACCAATTATAATAGTTAATCAACATAATTCTTCACTATTCTATGGGGCTTATCTGCCTGGGAGCAGAAAGCAGATCAGTAGATTAATCCAAAATTGGGGATAAACTAGCCAGACGGAGCAGAGCAGTGATGGGCCAAGAGATTTGAAGATGTAGATAAAAATTTTGTTCAAGTTACTGACCTTAAGATCCAGGCTGATTGGGGGGTAGGATGGGAGGGAGAGTGAGAGTGCCAGAAAACTGTTACAGGTAATAACAAAGATCAGGTATAACCCTATTGTGATTGTATTTGGAGATGGAGCCTCAAAGAAAGTAACCAAGGTTAAATGAGTTCATGGCCCTGGCCGGGTAGCTTGGTTTGTTCAAGCGTCTTACCGATATCCCAAGGTTACAGGTTTGATCTTTGGTTAGGGCACATTCAAGAAGCAACCAATGGCCCGGCCGGTGTGGCTCAGTGGTTGAGTGTCAACCCATGCACCCAGAGGACGCTGGTTCAATTCCTGGTCAGGGCACATGCCCAGGTTGTGGGCCCAATCCCCAGTGGGGGGCATGCAGGAGGCAGCCAATCGATGTTTCTATCTCCCTCTCCCTTCCTCTCTCTCTAAAAAATCAATAAAGTAAAAAAAAAAAAAAACAACAACAACCAATGAATGCATGAATAAATGGACCAACAAATCAATGTTGCTCTCTCCCTCTCTCTAAAATCAACCAGTGAAGGTTAAATGAGGTCATAAGGGTAGGGCCCTGATCCAATAGGATGAGTGCCCTCATAAGAAGAGACCATGTGAACCCACAGTGTGAAGGTATCCACCAAGCCAAACCAAGAGGCCCCAGAATAAAACCTACCTTGATTTTGGACTTTCCAGCCTCCGTTACTGTGAGAAAATTAATCTCTATTGTTTAAGCCACCCAATCTGTGGTATTTTGTTATGGAAGTTCTAACATGCTATAATAGTAGCAAAAGATAAATGACCACTGCTATAATTTTGGGAATTTATATTTGGCTAAATAATTATAAATAATAACTTTTTAAAACTCATGCAATAGGCCTGGCTGGTTTGGCTCAGCAGTTAGAGCTTCGGCCCGAGGGCCAAAGGGTCTTGGGTTCGATTCCCAGTCAAGGGCATATACCTGGGTTGCAGGTTCAATCCCCAGCCCCAATCAGGATCATGCAGGAAGCAACCAATTGATGTGTCTCTTTCACATTAATGTTTCTCTCCCTGCCTCCTTCCCACTCTCTTAAAAAAAAAAAAAAAAAAATCAGTGGAAAAATACCCTCGGGTGAGGATTAAAAAAAAAACCCATGCAATATAATCTTTCTGGCTTTATACATTCTCCATTTAGGTTTTTATTTATTACATTGAAATTAGATCTAACTATCATTTTTTTTAAGTTTTTTTTTTTTTTTAATTGACTTTTAGAGAGAGAGGAAGGGAGAGAAAAAGAGAGATAGAAACATGGATGAGAGAGAACACTGATCGGCCGCCTCCTGCATGCCCCCCACTGGGGATTGGGCCCACAACCTGGGCATGTGCCCTGACCAGAAATGGAACCAGTGACCTCTTGGTGCATGGGTCAACGCTCAACCACTGAGCCACACCGGCCAGGCAGATCTAACTATCTTAGAAGTGAATATTGTCTGAAATCTTAATGCTTCATAGGAAAAACTTTATTTTTATTTTTTATTTTTTTTACCTTATCTTTATTGTAGGAAGAACTTTTTAATATAAATGAAATTAGTTCTTTCATAATTGGAATGTCAACCTGTGGACCAAAGAGTCTCCGGTTTGATTCCGGTCAAGGGCACATACCTCGACTGTGGTTCATCCCCGGCCCTGGTCAGGGTCGTTCGGGATGTTTCTCTCCCTCTCTCTCCCTCCCTCTCACTCTATCTGAAGATAAATAGAAAAATATCCTTGGGTGAGGATTTTTAAAAAAAAAGTAATCGAATGAAGGTCACATAGGAAAGTAGAGGAATTGGAATATTAGATCTGACAGTCTTAAGTCAAAAGATGGTATTCTTACCCCACTAAATACATTCCCCAGAGGAGTAGTGTTTCTCTAAAAAGTACAAAGGAGATCAATGAAATAAAAAGAGGCAAACTGTGCCCGGCCGGGGTGGCTCAGTAGTTGAGCGTCAAGCCATGCACCAAGAGGCCAATCAATGTTCTCTCTCATCAATGTTTCTATCTCTCTCTCCCTTTCCCTCTCTCTCTAAAAAAATCAATTAAGAAAAAAAAATTTTAAAGAGGTAAACTGCAACTCAACCTGAAAATGAACTTCCCATTAAAAATATACAGCCTCTTTATTGTAGTCTCCCATCCATGTGAGTTGGAGGAAGGAGGCTGGCCCTAATCAACTTCAAAGTCCTTCCAAGTCTAAATTCAGATTCTTGACTTGCCCAAAATAACCCAGCTAGTTAATGACCAACACCTTCTACCCCTCTCTCAATCCAGTGCTCAATCCACTGGTAGTGTGGTGCCCCAATTTTTTTCCAGATTTCCTAAGAATCCATTAATCTGTAGGAATGGGTAAGATCACATTAAATTGTACTGGCTCACTGCTCATCTGTTGACACAGGGCCCCTACATAATTCCTTTGGAGAGGTTCTGGGATCCCCCATTAGCGTATCGCACATGTATTCACAAATAGGTCTTATATAAAGTCCTTCCTGATACCTGTGGCCCCTCCTTTTGGTACCTCCATGCATACTGTGCTTCCCACAGAACATCAAAGACTCTTTTGGTGCTGACTTTTATCATGGTCCTGAGGGATGTTGGGTTCTCAAATCCTCCTGGTGCTATGCCTCATAAAGCAGAAATCTGTGGAGCACTGCTTGTACCTCCTGTGTCACAAGCCCCTCAGAAAACAGGTCTTTTAGCCTTTCTTTTTTTCTTTTTTTTTCTTGCATTTATCTTCAGATAGAGTGGAAGGGAGAGAGGGTGGAAGAGAGAGAGATATCGATGTGAGAGAGACACACATCGACTGGCTGCCACCCACACCACCCCAACCAGGGCGGGGACAAACTGCAACCGAGGTATGTGCCCTTAGCGGGAACCGAACCCAGGACTCTGGTCCGCAGGCCAACACTCCCAACTGCTGAGCCAAACCGGCCAGGGCCAGCCTTTCTTCATAGACGTTTTTCCATGGCACTGAGACCTGGTCCCTGGGATCAGGCTTAAGTTTAGTACCTTCCTATCCTCATCTGCCCCATCTCTGGTCTCTTCCCAACAGGCTTTCGCCCTGCAATTCATCCTAAAAACCTGGAATGCTCAGCCTCATGAGCCCAGACAAATCTGAATTTCGATAGTATCCCAGAATCCATATTTGCCACATCAATTTTTTATTGATATGGCCTCCAGTTATATAAAATATGGATTTTAGCAGTAAAAACACAAGCCAACTAGCTTTAGTGAAGTATTTTTATAGAAAAGTAGAGTTTGGGGCCTGTTGCTAATAGTTGATTAATTACATTAGTGAGAACATGGGCATTAAACACACTAAACCTCTGGGGTGATTGTAATGTATATTCTTGTAATGTATATTGAGGTACATTTCAATTCTCTCTTTTTTATTTTTATTACAAATGGAAGCTCTTAGCTTATATTACATTTATTTTTCAAAAATGAATGCACAAACTGCTCTGAGGCTGACCAAATACCCAGAAATGTCAGGAGAGTTTTGAAATTCATGGACTTGTCTCTGTGTATCTGGATATAGCTCAGTTTCTTGATGAATGTTTACTTTAAATTCAATATTTTTCTTTGGAGATTGAGCCACACTGATAGCTTAGGTGTGTGATAATTCAGAAATGTCCTAAGCTTTTATTGGTTAGCTATTTGAACAAATAGGTACTACTGAGTAGATACCATGTGCAGGTACTGTCTTAAGCACTAACGACATGTCAGTGAACCAAATGACCAAAATCCCTGCTCTTGTGGAGTTTACATTTTAGGAGAAGGATGCTACATAATAAATAGATAAATTATAAAGTACATGAAAAAATGAGAAATGATATGAAAATAAATAGAACACAGGACACAGCATGGTTTGGGGGAAGTAAGTAATGGCTATGATTTTAGCTGGAGTTGACAGGATAGGTTTCCATGAGAAGGTGAGATAAGCAAATACTTACAGAGGGTGAGGGATTGAGCTCTGCACCTATCTGGAGAAAGAGCATTCCTATGGCAGTGGCCCAAAGGAGGAGCATGTGTGATAAGAGAAGAAACAGGCCATGCAGATCATGTAGGGTCTTACTTGCCATTGAAAGGATTTTGCTCTGAATAAAATGGGAACCACTGTAAAAGAAAACACAGAAATTTGAAGTATGAGTCATACACATCAAAACCTGTGAAGCCTACCCCTAGGGCCCAGATTGTGGTCTCCACCACTTACCATTAAAAGGAAACTGGGCCCTGGCTGGTTTGGCTGAGAGGTTAGAGCGTCGGCCCGCGGACCAGAGAGTCCTGGGTTCAGTTCTCGCTAAGGGCACGTACCTCGGTTGCAGTTTGTCCCCGGCCCCGGTTGGGGTCGTGTGGGTGGCAACCATTCGATGTGTCTCTCTTACATCAATGTTTTTCTCTCTCTTCCTCCCTCTCCCTCCCGCTCTATCTGAACAAAAAATGAAAAAATGTCCTCAGGTGAGGATAAAAAAAAAAGAAATAACTGATTACAGATCTTAGGCAATAAAGTGTAAGATGAGCTTGGTGCATCTTGCCATATACCAGAAGGTAAAAAATGCTATCAAAGACTGCTAGAGTGGTCTTAAAAGAACTCAGGAGCCAAATTGCAGCATCTCCTTTCCAAAAGTGGAAATTTTGACTATTATTAAGGATAATAATTACAACAGATTGAAATACATAAAGTATGTTTGAATATATAGGTTCATAATGATACCTTAAAAAAAACTGATTTTGATGCTGTTAGAGGGAGGATTCTAGGAAACCAACCTACCAATTTCAGAACTGGTAAGTAAAGGGACTTTCCAACACCAACTGTAGTAACAAAAGTAAGAGAAGGTGAAAAGGTTTTTATTGATGCACCCCAGTTAATAACTGAAAAAGATTGATATTAGAATATCACCATTTTGCAATATCTAATGAATTAATGTATCTAAGCAATGATCATCAAGGGCTGCTAAAATAAAAAATAAAAAAAGAGAGGCAACTTGAGTATTAAGTGGCTAACTGGATGTTTTGTGGTTATGTCAACAACATACTGCTACTTAAAGATACACTTTCCACAAGAAATATGCTTTCAATAAATTTTCCCTGTAAAGATAATATAGTTATCCTAAGATATTAGCATTCTCCATTCTTTGCAAAAATGTCACACTTCTGCAAGATATCTAATCAATCTTCCCAAAAAGAATTCCTCAGGTGAGTCTAACAAACAAAACTCTAGAAAAGCTAGTTATTGACATGAATTTAAAATAACATGGGATTTATTCCTTCAGCTTCAGTGGCATCTTGGAAAGGTGGGATTGTTACAGACACTTTAAACACTTCTAACAACTAGTGATATCAGTCCTGCCCATAGTACTGTTGTCTATCTAGCTAAACAGTCTTATCTCAGGACATATAATAAGTTCAATACCATGTTAATGTTTATTCAAGATTTATGGTTAATAGGTAATTCATATAATAACACTGCAAATCTTTGACCATCCTTCTTAATACAGAAAAAATATACAACCTATTAAACTTACTACCAGTGAAATCCAAATACAAGAAACTGTCTCCTGTCTGGCCGGTGTGGCTCAGTGGTTGAGCGTCAACCCATGCACCAAGAGGTCACCGGTTAGATTCCTGGTCAGGGCACATGCCCAGGTTGTGAGCCCGATTCCCAGTGGGGGGCATGCAGGAGGCAGCCAATCAATGTTCTCTCTCTCAATGTTTCTATCTCTCTCTCCCTCTCACTTCCTCTCTCTCTAAAATCAATAAGGAACAAATTTAAAAAATAATAAAAAAAGGAAACTGTCTCCCATTCAATTTTGTTTTTGCCATTTAATTGGTATTTAAATTATTTATTATTTTTTTAACTTGAATAAGGAATAATCTATAGAACACAAACTTCCAGAGTAAGTAAATTTTAGGCATAGGGTTCTGGGGTGTTTAAGTATCTAATTTCCTAAAGGCTATATTTTTGTTTCCCTTTTTTACCTATTAAAAAGTTATACAAATAAAAAAGTTATAATCTCACTTCAAAAGAATTATAAAAATATATTTTATAAAAATGAAGATATTATGAATAAAATTAAAACAACTCATAATTGCACCACTTAGAGATAACCACTGTTAAATTTTTTTATGTATTTTTCTATGCAGAGGTAAATTTTAATCAAATTTGAATTATACTGTATATGGTTTATTATACTGTTTTTTAAAATTTAGTAGTCTATAAAGACAATCTTTAGTGCCATTGAAAATTATTCTACTCGTTCTTATTGGCAACATTGAAAACATTTTATTTTTATGGATATTCAATAATTATTTAACCAAAATACCTAAGAATGAAAATTTTGATGGCTTTGAATTTTATCACGATGACAAATTTTACGGCAATAAATGTTCCAGACGGTAGTGCTACACTGGTTATCTCTGGATAGTGGGTTTATATTACCAACCAAGCATTAAATGCTAAGCTATTTTCTCACATCCATTCACAGCCATTCTAGTACAGAATGCCCCAGCAGGTGCCCTCTCTCTCCCCCAAACTTTTCTACTACCCAGTCTACAGAGGTAAGAAACTACCACACATCTTCAACCATATTTTTGTGCATTACTTCCACCACCTTGCCCTAATTAAAATCTGATCCTCCCCTGAGGGCACTGTTTCCAGTTGCAGCCTTCTTTTTGTTTTATTTTATTTCTGTTGTTGACACTATTACAGATATTCCCCATTTTCCTCCCCTTTGCCCCCATTCACCCAGCACTGCCCATTCCCCACTCCATCCTTCACCACACTGTTGTCTATGTCCATGGGCTATGCATATATATTCTTTGGCTAATCTCTTCACCTTCATCTAGTCCCCTCACCCTTCTCCCCTCTAAGGTCTGTCTGTTCCATGCATCCATGCCTCTGGATCTATTTTGTTTGCCAGTTTATTTTCATTAGATTCCATATATAAGTGAGATCACATGACATTTGTCTTTTTTTTTGACTGGCTTATTTCACTTAATATAATTATCTCTAGATCCATCCATGCCATCGCAAAGGATAAGAGTTCCTTCTTTTTTGTAGCTGCGTAGTATTCCATTGTGTAAATGTACCACAGCTTTTTATGCATTCATCTACCGATGGGCATTTGGCTATGCTGCTATGAACATAAGGGTGCATATATTCTTTCTGATTGGTGTTCTGGGATTCTTAGAATATATTCACAGAAGTATGATCACTGGGTCAAAAGGCAGTTCCATTTTGAGGAAATGCCATATTGTTTTCCACATGCAGCCTTCTTAAACTATCTTTTTCAGATGTGGAAGTTACCATCATTATCTTTCTTGCCTCCTCCTGCTACTTCTTGTCCATTATTCCTTCATCTTTATGTACAACTTCCTAATTTTTTTCATGTTCATCCTATCTGGCTTGCTACCCTTTGTTCTGCCTCAAGGCTATTATTTTCCAACTTTCCAGTTCTTTCCCTTTATTAATTTTGAAGAGTTTGGAACCAAGTTTTCTGTCCTAGTCTATATTATCTGTCTCCAATGTCCACACATCAATGTCCAAACAATCTGGTGTCTCAGTTCTTGGACTTCTTCCACTTTCTTCCTCCACACCCAACATTCTTACCTGGGATTCACTGGCCTCCAAGGATCCATGGACAGAATTCAACAGGTCTATGAAGCTGGATAAGGAAAAATCTATATATTTTCACTAAGCACTAACTGAAATTCAGCATTTCTTTCAATAATCAATGTAAGCAATGTATCACAGAATGATTAGCAGTGTCTATGGCTTTGCCACCAATAGAAAACAGCTATTTTCATATATGTTACAGTTCATGTCCCATACAAATATGCTCATTTGTACCTGGAAATTTTGGTCCTTTTTAAGCCTGCCACTAGATCTTGTTTTTTAATGCAAAGAAGCACATTACGTTAATCCATTTAGGCTGCTATAACAAAATACCACATACTATGATGGCTTATAAACAACAGAAATTTATTTCTCACAGTTCTGGAGGCTGACCCAGAGTGCAGCATGGTTGGGTGAGGGCTCTCTTCTGAGTCAAATATTTATTTTGTATCCTCACACATTGGAAGGTGGTGAGGGAGCTCTGTGGGGTCTCTTTTATAAAAGCACTAATTCCATTCATGGGGTCTCCACCCTCATGACCTAATCACCTTCTAAACAGTCAGCCTCCTAACACCATCACATGTTGTTAGAATTTCAACTTGTGAGTTCCAGGGGAACACAAACATTCAGATTGTAGCACATATATTACTGTAGCACATATTTGATTTGTTTAAATAGTTTGATAACTATTTTTAATGTTTGGCTTTTCATATGTAACGCTACAGATTTTGGTTTATGCATTCAAAATATTTTTTGAGAAGGGGTCCATAGTCTTCATCAGAGTGGCCAAGTAGTCCATAGCACAACAGTTAAGAAACTGCATTATATACCAACTCCCACTTATATTTATTTTTTATTTTTATTTTTTAAATATGGCCAGATAAAAGAATTTTGTTGCTTGTTCACCTTGACTGGGACAAGTAACCAGGGGTGCTTTGAGTTTTATTTTTTATTGTTTTAATTCAGTTACTTTTAAAAATATTTTTCTTTATTGATTTTAGAGAGAGAGGAAGGGAGAGGGAGAGAGAGATAGAAACGTTGATGAGAGAGAACATCGATTGGCCGCCGCCTGCATGCTCCCCACTGGGGATTGGGCCCACAACCTGGGCATGTGCCCTGACTGGGAATGGAACCGGCGACCCAGTTTGTGGTACCACAAACCGTACCACAGTGATTACACCGGCCCTAGGAAACAAATATACTGTTTTAGGCACAAACTAGTAAACAAAACAAAGATTCCTGCCCTTGTTTGTGACGCTTACCTGCCCTCTTAAAAACCTAGACATAAAGATAATCCCTTCTTTCTCCTCTGTTTTCAACTTCTCCCTCTCTCCTGGATCCTCCCAACTTTAAGGGTCCTGTATCTCTTTACATAAATATCAAAACATCTCTTGCCTTAATGTTCCCTTCTAACTAACAGGTCATCCCTTGCTCCTCTTTTACAGCCCCATTTCTTGAAATAGTCATCTACACCTCTCTTCAGATACTGATCTCCTGACTTCAGCCCTTTGCAGTG
This sequence comes from Tadarida brasiliensis, assembly GCA_030848825.1. Classification (NCBI taxonomy): domain Eukaryota; kingdom Metazoa; phylum Chordata; class Mammalia; order Chiroptera; family Molossidae; genus Tadarida; species Tadarida brasiliensis. Next base: position 66,255,751 of record CM061262.1, read on the forward strand.
TCACCTTTGTCCTCACTATTCCACTAAATTTGCCCTTGCCAAAGTCACAAGATGACCTTGTCACTAAATCCAACGGAACCTTGAGTTCCCTTCTTGCTTGACCTCTCAGCAGCATCTGACCATGATGACCACTTCCTCCTTTGTGAAATTCTTTTTTTCCTTTGGTGTCTTTTAACGCTATTACCTCTTATATTTTCTCCATATTTCTGATTACTCCTTCTCAGACTCTTTTGAAGATGCTTCTTCCATGTAATGGCCAGAAATGGCCCACATGCGTATTGCATTTATCTCCCCTGCTCGCACACATGCTCTATTGTCCCATTGGACTTCACTTACAAAATACTAGTTCAAAGATAAAAATATTAAGAATTGCAGGATGGTGACAACAGAGCTTAACATCAAGTGAGGGGCTCTTTTGTGTGCAGGGCCCTTGTGCATCTCTGCCCCTGACACCAGCCCTGAGAGCAACACTAGAGTCAAGAAGACCAGTAAAGAGGGTAGTACAGTAATCAAAGTGAGAGAGGATGGTGACTGAAACTGAAGGAGTAGTCTTGAAAATGGGGAAGGTGGATGGTTTCAAGAAATATTTGGGCTTCCAGACCAGCAGCATGTATAGATTGTGTGATGATAGAGAAAAAAGGGAGAAAGGAGTTAAGAATGAGTCCAAGTCATGATTTGTAAATGGGAAAAATGGAAATGCCATTTTCTGTTACTGGGAATGCTGGAGAAAGAACTGGAATGGAGGGATAGAAAGCAAGCAAAAAATGTTGAGTTTGAGGTATATGTATTACATGGTAGTGATGCTTATGGATAGTAGGATAGTCAGGTCTGAAACAGTTACTGATTTGGATGTTATACACATATAGATTGTGATTAAAGCCATGGAAATAAAAGAGATTGCTTCAAAAGAGCGTGTAAAGTGAGAAAAGAAAACTCTGGGCCTGGTAACTTAGTTGATTAGAGCATCATCCCAATATGCTAAGGTTGCGGGTTCAATCCCCAGTAAGGGCACATACAAAAATCAACCAATGGCCCTGGCCGGTTTGGCTCAGCAGTTAGAGTGTCGGCCTGAGGTCCAGAGAGACCCAGGTTCAGTTCCCGCTAAGGGCATGTACCTCGGTTGCAGTTTGTCCCCAGCCCTGGTTGGGTTGTGTGGGTGGCAGCCACTCAATGTGTCCCTTTCACGTCGATGTTTCTCTCTCTCTCTCTTCCTCTCTCCCTCCCACTCTACCTGAACAAAAAATGGAAAAATGTCCTCGGGGGAGGATAAAATAAATAAATAAATAAATAAATAAAACAAAAATCAACCAAGTGAAACAGCAAATCTCTCTCTCTTTCTCTCTCTCTCTCAAATGAAGAAATACCCAGCAGATGTGGCTCACTGGTTGAGCGTAGACCCATGCACCAAGAGGTCGCTGGTTCGATTGCCAGTCGGGGCACATGCCCAGGTTGTGGGCCTGGTCCCTAGTGTGGGGCATGCAGGAGGCCGCCAATCGATGTTCTCTCTCATCGATGTTTCTATCTCTCTATCTCCCTCTCCCTTCCTCTCTCTCTGAAAATCAATGGAGAAAAAAGTATTTTAAAAAAACACACAAATCAAGAAATAAAAAAAATAAAAGTTCTACACATATATCACTAACTCAGTTTCCAAATGTTTATTGTCCTAAATCTATTTAAAAACGATTGACAATTTTTACAACATTCAGTCAATCTTATCCAGGGCTATGCTATGTGTCTCCATTTATACAAGCCTTATTTTTATATTATTCAATGTAAGTTTTGTCATTTTTCTGGTATATAATCTTTATATTGCTTTTAAAGGTGACTAAGTGTTTTATATACGTTCATGTATGTATATGTGTGTGAATATATACACACACGTAAAAGCATCACTATTGTAATTTAGAAGTCTTTTCCACCATATTTTATTACTAGGTATTGCTGGTATGTAGGAAATCTAATGGTGTTGGTGATTGCTTTCTTATCTGGCTACTTTATTGCCCTTTTTTTATTAGTTGTGAATATCTACTATCTTATCATCTGTAAATAATGATATATTTATCTTCTCTTTTCCACAATTATGCTTCTTATTTGTTTCAAATCTCATTTTAATTGCTAGAAATTCTTCATTAAATAATGGTAATAAGGGTAGGTTCCCTTTTGTATTACTTACTTTAATGGAAACATGAGTATTTTAGTGGGCAGTGTGATATTGCCTGGATTTCATAAAATTATTCTTTATTATTGTAAGAAAGTTTTATTCTGAGTTTACTATTATTAAAACTCAAAAGTAAAATTTACTTTTATCACAAGCCTTTTTTAGCATCTATCTAAATGAATATATAGCTTACTCCTTTTGAACTATTGATGTGATATATTAGATCAGGTGTTTGGGGATATACTCTACTATATATATCTATATATATCTATCTATATCTATCTATCTCTATCTCTATCTCTATCTCTATATTTTTTTATTCTCACCCGAGGACATTTTTGCATTTATCTTCAGATAGAGCGGGAGGGAGAGAGGGAAGAAGAGAGAAAGAAACATCGATGTGAGAAATACGCATCGACTGGTTGCTACCCACACGACCCCAACAGGGGCCGGGGACAAACTGCAATCGAGGTATGTGCCCTTAGCGGAAACCGGCCAGAGCTCTACTATATTTTTTTACTAATTGTAAAATTTAACATGCAAGTACTTATTTTAATTAGGATTTTTACATTTCTTTTCATAATGGAAATTGGTCTGAATGTGTGTGTGTGTGTGTGTGTGTGTGTGTGTGTGTGTGTGTGTGTGTACATGCTCTGTCAGGTTTTATGTCAGAGTTTATGCTGGTTTTATATAATGACCTAAGAAAATTTACATCTTTTCCTATTCTATGTAACAGTTTATAAAACATTATAATTATATTTTTCATGAAAGAATCTTCAAAAACCTTAGTAGTTAATTCTTTAGAATCTTTTACAAGTTCTCCCATAGTTGTTTTTTTTTTAATGTAATTGATTTATATATAATTATGCTTATGATGCTCTCAGCAAAAGAAGTGAATAAACAACTGAACATTGTGCAAAAACATACTTTTATATATTTCATAATAAGATTAGGGGATTTTTTTTTTTTTTTTTTTTTTTTTTTTGCTTTTTGCTTCTTCTTTATTTTTATTGTTGGCACTATCACAGATATCCCCATTTCCCACCCACCCACCCTTTGACCACTCTACCCAGCCCCCAACCCCCTTCCCTCTGGACATCACCAAACAGTTGTTTGTGTCTATGGATTATGCATATATGTTCTTTGACTAATCCCCTCACCTTCTTTCTTCCAGTACCCCCTCCCCCATAGTTGCTTTTAATTTTCTGCTTTTTAATTTCCTGCTTTTCCCATCCCATCTGACAGATGTCAGACTGTTCTATGTATCCATGCCTTTGTTTCTATTTTGTTTGTTAGTTTATTTTGTTTATTAGATTCCACATATAAGTGAGATCATATGGTATTTGTCTTTTTCTGACTGGCTTATTTCACTTAGCATGATCATCTCCAGGTGCATCCATACTGTTGCAAAAGGTAAGATTTCTTCTTTTTTAAAGCCAAGTAGTATTCCATTGTGTAAATGTACCACAGCTTTTTTATCCACTCCTATATTGATGGGCACTTGGGCTGTTTCTAGATGTTGGCTATTGTAAATAATTCTGCAATGAACATAGAGGTGCGCATATTCTTTCGAATTGGTGTTTCAGGATTCTTAGGATATACTTCTAGAAGTGGGATTGCTGGATCAAAAGGCATTTCCCACCAACTGAGCCACCCAGCCAGGGCTGTCCCCCCCCCCCCTTTTTTTTAATTCAATTTATTTATTTATTTATTTATTTATTTATTTATTTATTTTTTAATCCTCACCTGAGTATATTTTTCCATTTATCTTCAGATAGAGTGGGAGGGGGAAGAGAGAGAAAGTGAGAGAGAGAGAGAGAGAGAGAGAGGCATTGATGTGAGAGAGACATATCAATTGGCTGCTTCCCACAGGACCCCGACCAGGGCCGGGGACCAAACTGCAACTGAGGTACATGCCCTTGACTGGAATTGAACCTGAGACTCTTTGGTCCACGGGCTGATGCTCTAACCACTGAGCAAAACCGACAGGGGCTAATTCATTGATTTTAGAGAGAGCAAAGAAGGGGGGGGAGAGAGAGAGAGAGAAATATCAATTTGTTGTTCCGCTTCTTTATGCATTCCTTGGTTGATTCTTCTATGTGCCCTGACTGGAGATTGAACCCGCCACCTTGGCAATCAGAACAATGCTCTAACTAACTGAGCTACCCAGTCAGGGGGGCTGCCTTTTTTTTTTTTTAATTTTTTTCTTTATTGATTTTAGAGAGAGAGGAAGGGATAGGGAGAGAGAGATAGAAACATCGATTGGCCACCTCCTGCATGCTCCCCACTGGGGATTGGGCCCACAACCTGGGTATGTGCCCTGACTGGGAATCGAACTGGCGACCTCTTGGTGCATGGGTCAACGCTCAACCACTGAGCCACACCACCTGGGGGATAGTATGGACATTTTAGTAATGTTTTATTCTTCCAATCCATAAACATGATATATGCTTCCACTTATTTGTATCTTCCTCAATTTCTTCCTTCAATGTCCATAGTTTTGTCAGTATCTTTCCGTTTTCTACTTCACTTAATTTTGATAACATGTTTTTCCAGAAAATCTTTAATTTTTTCAATATTCAAATTTATATCCAAGAATAATGAAGTAGTACATAAAAATGATTTAAAAAACAATGCCGGTCATTCTATTATCATTCTAATGTTCTGAACTGTGTTTCCACCTTCTTTCCCCAGTTATACTGTCTGACATTTGTTTGCATTAAAAGAAAAATAGTTTCAGGGTATATAAATCAATTATATTTTCTCTTATTTTTAAATTAATTTTTCCCCCATTTTTCCTTTTTAAACTTTACCTTTTGCCCTGGCCGGTTTGGCTCAGCGGTAGAGCCTTGGCCCGTGGACCAATGAGACCTGGGTTTGATTCCAGCGAAGGGCATGTACGTTGGTTGCGGTTAGTCCCTGGCCCTGGTTGGGGTCGTGGGGGAGGAACCAGTCGATGTGTCCCTCTCACATCAATGTTTCTCTCTCTCTCTCCCTTTCTCTCCCTGTCTCTCTACCTAAAGATAAATAGAAAAATATCCTCGGGTGAGAATTAAAAAAATAAAAAATAAAAAAAAAATAAAATTTACCTTTTGCATTTTATTGTTCTTTATTTCTTTTTTTTTTTATCCTCACCCGAGGACCTTTTTTCATTTTTTGTTCAGATAGAGTGGCAGGGAGAGAGAGGAAGAGAGAGAGAGAGAGAGAGAAACGTCGATGTGAAAGGGACACATCGAGTGGCTGCCTCCCGCATGACCCAACCAGGGCTGGGGACAAACTGCAACCGAGGTACATGCCCTTAGCGGGAACCGAACCCGGGTCTCTCTGGACCGCAGGCTGATGCTCTAACCGTTGAGCCAAATCGGCCAGGGTGGAGCATATATTATTTTTATAATAAAATATATTTAAAATAAAAATAGGACTGAAGGTACACAAATTAGTATCCTGATAAATTGTATGATTATCTTTCTCTTCTTGGAAGATTCTATGATCCAGTTCTCTAGGACTTGTATTTCCTCACACTTTTCTACCACTTCACTAATCACTATGCATATACAAGGAGAGAAGAACTAGTCAATTTTGTTACATTTTATCAGCTATGATGAAGACATAGACACAATAATGCAATTGACTCATAAATGTTTAACTCTTATGTGGGAGTATTTTATTGAGCCCTTTGTGCTAGATCAAGTAACGCAATGTAGCCAAATAAAGAGAGTATTACTTTAAAGATATGGGAAGAGTTGGGCAGGAAGGAGGAACTGAGGAATCTGAAATAGAATGATGGCACGATTGTCCAATTAACACTCACAGGAACTAGACCTGGGGAGACAAGAGCACCAGAGAGGCTCAAATGCCTGACAACTTTGTGTCTTCTCTCTTGCTGTGTGTGGTCTTTCTCAAACAATCTTTGCCCATCTCTGAGTATTTGCTCTATTTTTCTCCTGCTTTCTGTTGGCCTAGTCCCTTTCTCTTAAAATTTTTTTAAAATAGATTTTTAGAGAGAGAGAAAGGGGGGGGGCAGACATTGATTTGTTGGTTTGTTTATTTATTTATTTATTTATTTATTTATTTATTGTTAATCCTCACTGGAGGATATTTTTCCATTGAATTGTTTAGATAGAGTGAAAGGGATGAAGAGGGAGAGAGAGAGAGAAACATCCATGTGAGAGAGACACATCTATTGGTTGCCTCCCACACAACCCCAACCAGGTCCGAGGATCAAACCTGTGACCGAGGTATGTGCCCTTGACTGAGAATCTAACCCAAGACCCTTCTGTCTTCAGGCCGTTGTTCTAACTGCTGAGCCAGACCAGCCAGGGCTGTTTCACTTATTTATGCATTAATTGTTTGCTTCCCGTACGTGCCCTGACTTGGGATCAAACTGAAACAAAGCTCCAACCAACTGAGCTACTCTGCTAGGGTCCAGTCCCTTTCTCTTTAATATTTACATCTATTCTCTTTACTCTTATCTTCTCAAAAACCTTACTCCTTTGTTCAACTCCTCTCTCTCCTGCATCCTCAACCTTTTCCTTTCCATTGAGTTTTTTTTTTCTTTATTGAATTTAAAGAGAGAGGAAGGGAGAGGGAGAGAGAGATAGAAACATCAATGAGAGAGAACATCGATTAGCCGCCTTCTGCATGCCCCTCACTGGGGATTTGGCCCACAACCTGGGCATGTGCCTTGACTGGGAATTGAACCAGCGACCTCTTGGTGCATGGGTCTTTCCATTGAGTTTTATGCACAGGTATGTAAATATGCTTCCTCCATCTTAAAAACCAAAACAAGACCCAAAACACCCTGTGGTGAACCCACATCTCCTGTAAGCAACCACCCATTGCTCTGGGCCCTCTCTCAAAGGTCTTGAAAGAGCAGCCCACATATGCTGCCTCCATTCTAATTTGACTGTCACTCTCATGTCACTACTGAAACTGCTCTTCTTAAGCTCATTTTTCTGTTCCAGTCTTAACCCAAACTCTTAACTGCATTCATTCAACATAGTTGATCATTTCCTCCTTCTTAAATACCCTCCTCTTTTCTGAGACATTACACTCTCTTGATTTTTCTCCTACCACTCTGGTCAGTCCATCTCACACATCTTTAAAGGTTTGCTCTTCCTTGACTCATTCTCTAAAAATTGAACTTTGCCAGAGCTCAAACCTTGGACTTCTTGTCCTTGTTCTCTTCCTAGTCTTCTACCTCAGTGCTTGCATCCATTCATATGGCTTTAAATACTTTTGTGACAAGACAACAGAAAATGCATGTGGAGCCCTGGCTGGTGTGGTTCAGTTAGTTGGAGCATCATCCAGTACACTGAAAGGTCTTGGGTTCAATTCCCGGTCAGGGCACATACCTAGGTTTCGGGTTTGATACCCAGATGGGTCACATATGAGAGGCAACCAATCGATGTTTCTCTCTATCTATCTATCTCTTTCTCTCTCTCAAATCAATAAACATAGCCTCAGGTGAGTATTAAAAAAAAAAAGCAAGTGGATTGTTTTTTGATTAGTGCTATTCAGTAGAACTTTCTGTAATGATTCAAATGTCCTATGTCAATGCTGTACAGTACCATAGTCACTAGCCACTGGCTACTGACCACTTGACAGGTGGCTAGTGTGACTGAGGAACTAAATATTAGACTTTATTCAATTTTAATTAACTTAAATTAAGTAGCCACATATGGCTTGTGGCTATAGTATTAGAGAGTTTGGTTCTAGATTAAAAGGAACGGAAGAAACATAACAAAATGCAGTGTTTGAACTTGGTTAAATATAGTGAAAAACAGATGCAGAGGTGGGTTTCAGCTTGATCTCTCTCTCCTCTGATCTGTATCTAGCTCTTCTTCCAACTGTCAGCCCTGCTAATCAACAGTGACTCCAGGCCTGCCACCAGCCACAGAACAGCCTTCCATAAAGCTCTCCACTAGCTTTTTTTTTTTTTTAAATTTTTTTTCTTTATTGATTTTAGAGAGAGGAAGGGAGAGGGAGAGAGTGATAGAAACATCGATGCGAGAGAACATCAATTAGCCGCCTCCTGCATACCCCTCACTGGGGATTGGGCCCACAACGTGGGCATGTGCCCAGACTGGGAATCGAACCGGCAACCTCTTGGTGCATGGGTCGATGCTCAGCCACTGAGCCACACCAGCCAGGCCTCCACGAGCTCTCCTTTATGGTCCCACTCCAGCAACTGGACATGCCCGGCTTCCCAGATTCCCCTGCAAGGCCTTTTTTTCACCCAGCCTTCAGGCAGGTTGGTGAGTGACTCAGCTCTCATTCTCCAACTCTCCCTTTTGGACCACTGCTTCCTGAGCTTCTCTCATCATATAAATTCTTATTCCTATAATAAACTCCTTATCCCAGAATACTCATGGTGGTTTTGCTTCCCCAGTTGATTCCTAACTGATGCACTCTTGAAAACTGTTACTCTCTCAGGTGCCCTCAACTCAGTAAATGGCACCAACATCCATCAGTTGTCCCCTTAACTCCCTACTTTCAATCATCACTAAGTCCTTGGCAAATTAGGTTCAAAATATACATTGAACATGTCCACTTCTATTTCCTCTGCAACTCCCTAGTCCAAGTAACTCCCATTCCTTACCCAGTTTCATTTCCATCATTAATTTCCAATATCTATTCTGTTCCTAAATACTAATTTTAAACATGAAAATGTTCAATGACTTCCTATTGCACTTATTCACCTGGAATGTTCTTGAAGCTCCCTTTCATTCCTTACTTTCCTTGGTTTATTCCTTCAGGTCTTGGTTTAAATATCACTTCCTCAGAAAGGCCTTTCTTGACCAACCTAAGTAGATCCTCCCTGTTATTGAAACACTTTACCATGTTAATGTCTTCTTTGCATTTATCACATTTCATAATTTTAGTTATATATTTTCTTTTTTCTCACTTAGCTGTTATCTCCATGAAGGCAAAAGACATTTCTGCTTTTTTCACCTAGTGCTTAATTAAATGCTGGCACATAATGGGTGCTCAAAATATGTGTGGGATGATGAATATAGTGAATGGATTTCTCTTAGTTTTTGCTTATTTATGATTTTTGCTTCCTTATAATTTTAGTTTGACATGAACTCTCATACCCCAACTCTTACTTCTTCTTCATGACAGTGATTCTATTTTTGGTCTTCCTCTAGGTATGGTCTGGTGCCTGAGGCTGGTCCAATTAGTTGTGGCAAGGCAAGGATGAGTAGTGTTGCAAAGGAAAATGTGACAGTTTAGGCTGCTCCCTTAGTAGGGGCTTTGCTTACCCTTGGAAAGAACTTGAGACACACCACGATGGACATATTCAATAAAATAATAATTATTAATATTTTTTTGCCATGATTCATCTTGAAAATCTGAACAACCAAAGATTACTTGTATTCTGGGATTCCATTTAGAGTAGGAATACTTCGATAAAACCATTGTTTGGGTTTATGTTTACATAATCCCTGTTCTTTTTGTTTACTTGTATAAACTCTGTGGGTTCTGTAATTTAATTCATCAACTTTCATTTTAAAAGTTAAAATGTGAACAGTTAAAATGTTTTCTAATTTTAAAAAGTCTAGGTGCGCTCTCCCTCTCGAGAGCATGCCCACACCTTTCTTTCCTCTCACGAGTGCATCTCCTAAACTCTAAGGGTCCCCAGGAGACTTGCAACCAGGGGAGCAATGGGCAATGGCAGCTCGTCTGGGGCAAATCCCCTGAACCTGTCTCCAAGGCCCCCTTTTATTTGACTTTCCAGTGAGCTAAGGCAGTCCTGCCTAAGCTCTCTCCTGTTGCTTCTTCTATCCTAAGCCGTTCCTTGTTTCACTGTCCCTAGCTTTAATAAACGTATCTTAAAATAAATAAATAAATAAATAAATAATCTAAAAGCAACAGAAAGAATGTCTAGCATTTCAAATGTATATAAAGTGTTATCTTTTTTAATGAACAGGTTTTATTTTTAGAACACATTTAGGTTTAAGAAAAATGAGCAGAGAAAGTAGAGTTTCCAACTGCTCCCCAAGCCCTCCTCTTCCCACAGTTTCCCCTATTAATAACATTGTGCATTAGATGGTACATTTGTTACAACTGACAAACCAATCTTGATACGTTATTATTAATTAAGGTCCATAGTTTACATTTGGATTCACTGTTTATGATGTACATTCCATGGGTTTCAACAAATGAATGATGACATATATTCACCATTATAGCATTATACAGAATAATTGCATTGCCCTCAAAATCCCCATGTTCTACCTATTTATCCCTCCTTCTGTTTCTCCCTTTCCCCAAACCCCTAGCAACCACTAATTTTTACTGTCTCTATATTTTTTGCCTTGTCCAGAATGTTATATTGTTGCAATCATAGTGTGTAGCCTGTTCAGATTGGCTTTTTTTCACTTAGCAATATGCATTTAAGATTCCTCCATGTCTTTTCATGGTTTAATAGATCATTTCTTGATAGCACTAAATAATATTCTGTTATATAGATACCAAAGTTTGTTTATCCATTTACCTATTCAGGAACATCTTGGTTGCTTCTGAGTTTTGGCAATTATGAAGAAAATTGCTATAAACATTCATGGGCAGGTGTTTTGTATGTGTGTGTGTGTGTGTGTGTGTGTGTGTGTGTGTGTGTGTGTGTGTACTTACATTTTCAATTCATTTGAGTAAATACCAAGGAATGCAACTGTTGAATCATATGCTAAGAGTATGTTTAGTTTCGTAAGAAATTGCCAAACTGTCTTCCAAAGTGGCTGTACCATTTTGCATTCCCACTAGCAATGAATAAGAAAAAGTTCCTGTTGTTCCACATCCTCACCAGCATTTAGTCTCAGTGTTTTGGATTTTGGCCATAATAGGTGCGTAGTGGCATCTCACTATTTAATTTTCAATTTCTGATTATATATTATGGTGAACATCTTTTCATATGTTTATTTGCCTTCTGTACATTTTCTTTGGTGAGGTGTCTGTTCAGATCATCTGCTCATTTTTAAAAACTGGGTTACTTGCTTTCTTATTATTGGGTTTTAACTTGTTTGAGTTTGTATATTTTTGGATACTAGTCCTTTAACGGATATGTGTTTTGCAAAGATTTTTTTCTCCCAATCTGTAGCTTTTCTTTTCATTCTCTTAGCAGTGTCTTTGAAGAGAAGTCTTAAATTTTAACACATCAGCCTTTCAATTACTATGAAAATAAGATGTGAGAGATGTTGCAAAACTTTGTTGATTACTGCAAAGATTGGATTGAATAACTTCCACAGTCTCTTTTGACTCCAAGTTTTTATGGCTCTTAGGAAAGAATAAGTATGTTGTGGATTTTTCTCATATGAATTTTAGGGTCCCCTTCCCATTATAACATTAATGTGTAATAGTTTCAAAATTTTTAGAAAATGTAGAAAGGAGGGAAATATGATATTTTTAAAAACAGAGTGGCATTGAGAAGGTAGAAGAATTTTGGATGACAAACAAAAAACCAAACAGGCATGCTTGTATGCCTGCCTTTCATTGATTGCAACTCAACAGGTCTCCATCTTTTCTACTTCAAAGGTTACATGGATGGAAAGACAATAATGTGGTATATAAATAATTAACTTTTAAAAAACATTTAACAAGTTAAATATTACCAAAGTGTATGAATTATAAAGTGATGGTCTCCCTCCACCCCATCCTTCTAATTGTAATTGTTTTCTGTAGAAACAAAATCTTTATAACCATGCATACCTGTTTACACACATACATACAGCTTAATGAATCAGGGATCACCTATGTCTATCTTCACATACATCATTGTAAATCTATGCATACCATGGAGATTGGTTCACAGAAGGTGCTCAATTGAATGAATAAATGTAACACTCTACATTGTTTTGTAGGTGGCTTTAACATTTTTTAAATAATGTAACCTGGATAGCTTTCCATGTTAGGACATTTATAGCTACTTCATTCTTTTCAATGGCTTTCAAATAATCCACTATATGGATTCACTATAATTTATTCAGCCAGTCTTCTATTACTGGATGTTAGGTTATATTTATTTTTACACACACACACAGTACAAACAATATTGTGATAAGTATTTTGCCAAATTATCTTGTAAAAAAGTTATTCTCTCACTAACAATGAATGTGAGTGTCAATTTCTCTACATCCGTGCAGGGGATAATAGCCAAAATTACATATTATCAATCTTTGTTATTGCTTCTAGTTTTGTTTGGAGCAAGAATCCATATAAGGGGAATAGCAGGCTATTTTGCTGTAAAGAGAAGTTAGGGTTCAAATGGGGACAATCTTTTATTTATCTATTTTTATTAAAAATTTTTTTTTCTTTATTGATTTTAGAGAGAGAGGAAGGGAGAGAGAAATATCAATGAGAGAGAACATCAACTGGCTGCCTCCTGCATGCCCCCCACTGGGGATTTGGCCCATAATCTGGGCATGTGCCCTGACCAGGAATCAAACTGGTGACCTCTTGGTGCATGGGTCAACGCTCAACCACTGAGCTACACCGGCTGGGCTCAAATGGGGACAATCTTAAATGGCAAAATGAGAAGCCAGAGAAAGAGTTTGAGAAAAATTTTTATACATTATAAAATATTCAAGCTAAAAAGATCTTACAAATTACGTTTCAGTACACGTCTTTTATAGATGAGGAAATAGAAATTCTGAGAAGTGAAATGATTTATCCAAGCTCACACTATCAATTAGTAGCAGGTCTGGGTTGTTTGGATATCAGCCTATTATCTTTTGGTTTTATTCAGCAAATATTTATTAACCATCAAATCCTGGGCTAGGTACAAAGAGGATTCAAGAAAGTAAGAACACATTTATTGAACACTTTTCTTGTGCCAGATTTTTCATATTCAGTCTACCCTAGTATGTCTATCATAACAAGTGAACAATCTACTAGTTTGACTTTTTTTTATTTTTTAAGTTTTATTAGTGATTCCATATGTTTCAGTAATAGTTGTAATTCTTGGAGTCAAGCCTGGAATAAGAAGTTCTGTGGATCAGGAGGAAAATTATACTATTGTTTCATTTAAAAATGTGTCAAATGGAGAGCATGGCTGATTACTTTTTTTCTAAGGCCTGCTCAGGGCATCAACTTCTCCATCTAGGCCAGTGGTTCTCAACCTTCCTAATGCTGCGACCCTTTAATACAGTTCCTCATGTTGTGGTGACCCCCAACCATAAAATTATTTTCATTGCTACTTCATAACTGTAATTTTCCTACTGTTATGAATTGCCATTGGAACTACGTGTTTTCCCATGGTCTTAAGCGACCCCTGTGAAAGGGTCGTTCGACCTCCAAAGGGGTTGCAACCCACCGGTTGAGAATCGCGGATCTAGGCCCTTAGTGTGTGCGAACCTGAGAAATCCTAGAACTGAGGGAGGGCCAGCAGAAGCCAGAAGAATGGCTGAGATGTGGCTGGGGATATAGGTGAGGCGGATCATGGAGGTTTTTGTTGATCTAATTAAACATTTTGGCTTTAGTTCTAAGCGTAATGGAAAGCTAATGAGTGGTTTTAAGTAGGTGCTCTGTAGAGTCTTATTTGGGAAGGAGGGAGGGGGGTGAGTAACACACACACACACACACACACACACACACACACACACACATACACAGACTTGGGTTTTGAATGGATTAGGAAAACTGTAAGAGTGGATGAATCAGGAGGCTATATCATTAGTTCAGATGGTAAATAACAGTGCCTTGGTGCCCTGTGCCCTGGGTGCAACATAGAGAGAAGTGTAAATATATTAGAGAGACAATATTAACGGGACTTAACTGATAACCGCATTGAGGGAAAAGGCAGTGTCTTGAATTACTCTGGTTTCCAGGTAATGCTGCTGGATACAAATGGGTGATGTTCATTGATATGGGAACTGGGGAGAGGAAAAAGTAGAGGAAGATCATGTACTCAGTTTTTTTAATGTTGATTTAGAGTGCCTGAAAGTCCAAATAAAGGTCTAGGGGATGGTTATACAAAGGAATTAAAGCTGGCTATTTTGCTTTGGGAGTTTGGTAATCTGGTAGATGGCATTGCCTAGGTGGAAGCACTTTCAAACAACATTGGTTCCTCAGGAAGGGCTAAATAAAAAGCGTTGGATTGTTCAAATCTATTATTTTCATTCTCTAATCTATAGGATTACTCTAGTTTATCACATTTTTATATTAAACATTTTGGCTATTTGTTTTTCATTTATAACATATCTATGACTTTTAGATTGAGACAAGTTGTTGTTGAGTTTCCTCAATACCATAGCAGGTCCATGTTTGTGATTTTAGGTAGTGATCTCAGATGCTTGCTAAACACATTGTGTAGTTGTTACTTTGGTAAGTATTTCATGTTTTGATTCAGAAACCTATGAAAATAATGTGGCATTTGATGTGCTTAGGCACTTTGAAGAGTGGTACCTAACTTTTTCTGGAATTTGTTGTCACTGGCATAGAGCTTATTTAGGGAACCAGTGAGCTCTTGAAAAGAAGCTTCTTTTTAAATTAATAGGAATTTCTATTTTTCATTAGGGCTGCATTGGATAAAATTAGTATCCATCTCGCGTCTGAAATTCAAATACCTTTGTCTTGTCTCTCGTGTAACAAGTAAACCGGTTACAAAGGAAATGTCACTTCACATAAGATTTAGTTGCCAAGATTTTTGAAAAGAAACCGATATATTCCTCACAGCTGCCCTAACCACGCAGCTTTGTGTGGCTTCAAGTTGCTCAAACTGTGCTACGAGGAAGCCCTTAACTGCTTAAAAGGCCAGGGACTGAAATGGAGTATTGCACAACTCTTCACCGGGCGGTTTTGCTTCCAAATCTGGCCTTCGTATCATCCCAAGACGGGAGCCAGTCCCGCTCTGCTGCAGCCAGTCCCGTTCCCCCTCAAAAGCAGCAGGGGTTTCCCAGTCGGAGCCTCGGACGCCCCTCCCTCTGCAAGGCTTTCTTGAAAGCGAAGCGGCGCGGGGCCCCGGGAGGTCCCATTGTCCAGCGGGGGAGACCGGGTCTCCCCGGAACGACCCCAGCACTAGAGTCCCGCTGGCCAGGTTGACCTAAAGTGTGCGGGTCTCCGCGCCGCTCCCCTCCCCCGCCGCCCCATTGTCTGCCTCGCCCCGCCCCGGGGGACACGTGCGCTTGCAGCTTCGCGAGCGAGGCGAGCGCGGGGCGGCGGCGGCGTGGACACCGCCTGGAACGGCTACGCGGCCGCGGCGCTGGGGCGGGGGCCCGGCGCGCACGGACCGGTGGGTGCCCCTCCCCCAGGAGCTGCAGTCGCGTCCGGACCCCCCGCACAGGGTCTCGCCCGCCCGGGACTCGGGTCGGGGGTGGGGCGGAGGGCGCTCAGTGGGGGTAGCGTGCGCGCGTTGCTGCGGAGGGAGTCGGGCGGGGCGGGGTGGGGAGATGCCTGTCTCCTGACAAAGGAGAACGAGTGGGACACGCTGAGCCGGCCCGCCCCGCCCCGCCTGGAGGGGAGCGGGAGGAGGAGTGTCGGGAGGGGAAGGGGCGGGCCTTTCATTCACTCTCGGCCCCTCTGCCGCCGCCGGAGCGGAAGGGCGGGGTCTCGCGGCCCCCCAACCTCCCCGGGGTGAGGAGCAGGGGAGGCAGAGGGGCGTGGGGGCGGAGCCCTTAGGCGCGCGTCCCGAGGCGTAGGCTACGTCGTCACGTCAGCGCGGGAGAGAGAAAGAGAGGAGCCGACTCGGCAGGGACCGGGGGACGGGCCGAGAGAGCGAGGGAGGGAGTGAGCAAGCGAGCGTGCGAGCGAGGAGGGGAAAGGCGGCCAGTCGTACCTGAGCGGCCGCGGACGGGAGTGGGAGAGGTGGGGAAAGGAGCAGGGAGGGGAAGAAGAAAGGCTGAGAGAAGGAGGTGGACAGAGGCGGCTGCTGGTGGTGGTGGTGGTGGTGGTGGTGGTGGTGGTAGGGGTGTTAGGGGGAGAAGGAGGAGCTGGAGGAGGGCAGGGGCTGAGGGAGTGAGTGAGAGAAGCGGACGCGCCAGGGAGGGGAGGGAAGGGGGGTCACGCGGGGGCGCGCGCGCACAGGGAGCGCGCTCGGAGGCGAGTGGAACTGGATCGGGTTTGCTGCCAGCGGCGTGAGCTTCGGCCGCCATTTTACAACAGCTCCACTCGCGCTGGACACAGGGAGCAGCGAGCACGCGTTTCCCGCAACCCGATCTCCTCGGACAGGATTCCTCCGCCGCAGCCCAACGGGGAGGTAACGACCGCCAGGACCTGGGTCTGGGAGGGGAGCTCCGTGACATTGTGGAGTGAGCTGGGGGAGGGCGGTGCGGGGAGAAACCGGCTTTTCTGGAAAATGGATTCCAAGGAGGAAAGGAGCACGTTGACTGGGGCTGCTTGGGAGTAGGCCGCGGCCCGCGCCGCCACTTCCTCTACTCCATGTGCTGCCACCGTTCGGGCTTTGTCTGCGGCGCTCCAGGGAGGAGGCGGCCCCGTGGCCCGCGCGGACCGCGAGCGGCGGCGGAGTTGGTGCTGTCGTGGCTGTCGCCGCGGCGCGGGAGTGGGCGGAGAGGACCTGCTCCGGTCCCGCAGCCGGGAGGCGGGCTTGAGTGGTACTCGCGGTCCGGTTGGCGTCGGGCAGTTCGCGGAACGCCCTCACGCCGTCGGGTTGTCGGCCCCGGTCCGGGGGTGGGACAGCTGGCCGGGGCGCTGCAGTCACTGTACGGACGGGAGAGGGGTGGGGGCTTGCACCGCGCGCTGCGGCTCGCGTCTCTTCGGGGCAGGCGGGCGGCCGGGGGTCGCCGGCACCCGGGGCGGAGAGAGCCATGTGTCACGGTGGAGACGGCGGCGCTTGGGGGGGGTGGGGGGGCTTTGGCCTGGCACTGACGCGGCCTCGGTGTTGAGGGGTGAGGTTGTGCTGCTGATGCTTTCCCGGAACTCAGACCGCGGCTTCGGGTTGATGTTGGGAGCCGGTGACGGTCGTCCTGGCCTGGGACTCGGTGGGTTTCCGTTGGAGGAAGTTGTAGGACATTTGAAGGCGCAGAGCACGTGTTTCTAATGGGCTCCTGGTGGCCTTAGCGGTGAGGCTGCCACTCTGGGTGTGGAGTCGGGGGCGGGCTTTGGGGTGCGGGGGTGAAGGGTGGAGAAATTGGGTGGTGGGAAGGTATCTTGTGTGAGCGCTTTGTTCTTCGCTGGCTGTTGTTACTGATCTATAAGTGGCAGGCGGGAAAAGCGCGCACTTTGGGGGTTTACCTTGAGAGGGAAAAGCCCAGCTTTGCTTTATCCACACACACACACCTCATTCTCTGTATGGGCACAGCTGCATGTGGCACGCTGGCTGGTCCTCGTGCTGATTGGGCTCCATTTGTAATGTGTTTTTTCCTAGGGAGTGTTAGCAGGTGAGTCAGGGGTGGTGCTAAGGAAAAACAAGTGAATCCGTCCTTCTGTGCCCCTCGATCATCAGGCTTGTTAGGCGATAGTGACTTTAAGGCTTCTTTAAAGGGAGGCATAGGCTGGCTGGTGTAGAAATTGGTAGAGAAAGGAAAGATTGGGGCTCTCATTTTGTCCTCTACCCTTTTTGAAGATCCTAGTTTAATTTTGCTTATTGCGTTTGAACAGATCTCTGGAAACATGGCTACAGAACATGTTAATGGAAATGGTACTGAAGAGCCCATGGATACTACTTCTGCAGTTATCCATTCAGAAAATTTTCAGACATTGCTTGATGCTGGTTTACCACAGAAAGTTGCTGAAAAACTAGATGAAATTTACGTTGCAGGTAAGAACTAACACTTGCAAAATTATATTATGAAATTTTTCTATTGGATTTCTGGCTTTGAGCTAAAATAGCAACTTTTTGTGGTTTCCAATAAGTGTGGGACCTGGAGTTTTGTTCTGTCTTGTTGTGATAGTTGTGAACTAGAGGTTGAGGTGTATTGTACATAGTAAAGGGAGGGGAGAAAGAAAGGTTAGGAGGTAAAGGCTGGCCGGCCAGATGGATAAGTATATGATGGTAGCAACAGCTGCTAACTGTTGGGAGCAGGCCATGTGACTTTTGGGGGTATTTTTATAGTAGGATTCTTGTTAAATAATTTGGTAACTGTAGACTTGTAGTCTGTCTGTTTTGGTGAGGCTGTTGCTTTTTCTAGTGGTTATTTGAAATGGATAGAGGTTCAGTTGTCAGGCTTGGTATTTTGTTGGTTGATTTTAGGATTTGTAAGCCTATATATTTACTGTAGAAATATACTCAAGTGTTGAGAACTATCTGACTTAGAGAACAAGGTGTAAAAGAAATTGACTCATTATTGTAAGTGTGGTTGAGAGGCCTTCAGTTCACAGTGCAGTTCAGAATGGCTAAAGTATGTGTTTTTCATTATGTAGGTTGTAAGAGGAGTGGAAGAATATTTAGCTGGTGCACATGTTATCTATATTGGTAAACATGGTATTTTCTTTTTTAAAAAGTCCAAAAATACTGAAAGTTGACAACTAATTAAGTTTTCTCTTCCACAGGGCTGGTTGCACATAGTGATTTAGATGAAAGAGCTATCGAAGCTTTAAAAGAATTCAATGAAGACGGCGCATTGGCAGTTCTTCAGCAGTTTAAAGACAGTGATCTCTCTCATGTTCAGGTAATACTAATTTAATGTCAGTGTAAATGTAAAAATCTTGAGTAGTTTTGGTATAGTTTAATTTTGATTTAATAAGATACAGATAACATAATTATTAAATAGGATTGGAAAATTACTTTTCAGAACAAAAGTGCCTTTTTATGTGGAGTCATGAAGACTTATAGGCAGAGAGAAAAACAGGGGACCAAAGTAGCGGATTCTAGCAAAGGACCAGATGAGGCAAAAATTAAGGTATGTCTTAAAAAAATGAACTTTGCTCCCTTTAGTTTTAAAGTTCTTTGAACTATTTTATAGCTTTAGTAACTATCCTTTGGATGTGAAATGAGTGTTGTTTTTTTTTTAAGTTGTTGAGAGTTAATGACCATGAGATAATTTGCTAATCTTTTCTAATTACTATTTTTTGAAAAGTTTTCTGCCTTTAACTGTTTGTTTTTAAGACAATTCGCTGTTCTTAAGTTTTAGATGCTTTTTTGAAAATCTACAAGTCCAGGGTACTGACAGTGGAACCAAAATGGGAGGGGTTCAGTTCACCCCATGCTGGTGGAGAGTGTACATTTTGCAGTTGACTGCTTTTCTTAGGATTCTCAAGCCCTCAAATGAAATGGATTTAGAATTTTAATACCTTCCCTTCCATTATTATGGGTTATTAATTTGTTCATTTCTCAAAGCAGTGTGGAAATGTAAATGAGGAAACTGAGGCTAAGAGTGGAAGTTTTTTGTTGTTTTCTTTTTAAAGGTCCTATGAAACAGTAAATGACCTCAAAGTCAAGTAGGTTTTAATCTTTTGTAGAAAATGTGGTGATCACAATAGTTTTAACCTGGTGTTCTTCATACAGTGCCAGTGCTCTTGAACCAAGGGTTATTTAAGAAAATGAGTTAGTCAGAACAGTATAGGTGTTAGATAGTGTTTTAATGGTATGGGAAGAGTGAGGCTTGGAATACGGAGTTACCAGTTAATGTCATCCATAAATTGGAGGCATTCACAGGTTTAGCTGTCAATGAATTGTGTTTGAACTATAAGTCTAATTTTTCCATGGAAATTTTACCAATTGTAATTAAATCCATACTGGGAGTTGGAATTATTAAAATTTTATAAAACATTTAAAGTGTAATTTGTGTGACTTTTAGTACTATCTTTGGAAGGAGGAGTGACTTAAAGTGTTAGTGTAACTTAAATTGTGGCAAGAAAGCAGTGGCATTTTTATAGGTGGTTTGACAGAGGGAATAAGTTTTTCCTTTTTGCTTTTAGGGATTGACCTGAAAGGTATTATTTGGGTCGTATAAAAGTTAAGATAAAAGACGCATAGGGATTACATGTGGGGCAAAAAGGAAGATGAGCCATTTAATGGTTTAGTTTATGTGATAGTAATAGATTTGCGTTTATTTTTGTTACTAACCCAATGTTGTGCCTTTAAGCAGACATTTGGGTCTAATAGAAAAAGACTGCTTAAAATATGTAATACTTTGTGGACCTTTTAGAGTTTAGGAGTAGAGGAGTTTTTGTCATTTACAGTATACTTTTCGTAAATACTTAATGTTCTTTGAGTAGAAAATGTTTAAAATGTGTCTGGTCATTTTCAGAGACTGAGGTGACCCCAGATTATTTAACAGAATTTTGATAAGTTATGTGCCTGGTGTGTTTTTATTTCACAGTTTATTAGCTAATTATTAGATTGGTTTTACTATTTAGAAAACTGGTTTTGTGCTTTGTGGTTTGAGATGGTGGAGAAGGAATAAATCTTCTTTTTTTCCTTAGGCTAACTGTGGACTACTACTTTCTAGTCCTTTTGCTTGTAATAAGGGATGAAGAGAAACTCCTAATGCTCTGAGTAAATATGAGTTGTGTAAATTTTAACAGTTCACTTTCAGGGAGATAAAATGTAGAAATTATGTCACATTGTTGCAATTTCGTAAAGTTTTCAAAGTCATTTTGCTCTTATTCTTTCTGAATGACCAATGCTGTTCTGTGAAGTATGGTATTTGAATGTCAAATGAATAAGAGGTTATTTTTCCTGTTGCTCCTAAGTTTCTGGACTTAGTTTGAGGAGTGTAATTTCTGTAAAGGTTGGCGAAATGCCCACAATGGCCGTGTATACTAGGAGTGTGGGGTATAGGGAATTTATTGGGTAAGAAATCCAAATTTGGGAGAGGTGACTTACCCAGTTCCTCCTTCAGGAAATAATTAAACTCAACCATTTTTTAAAAATATTTTTTATCCCACTCATTGATGCTTCCATTGGTTGCTGCTTATATGTGCCCTGACTGGAGATTGAACCTGCTACCTTGGTGTATGGAAATGACGCTCTAACCAACTGAGCTACCTGGCCAGGGTGGTGCAGTAATTTTTTTTAGGAGGTATTAGAATAGATGTACCGTGCCTTGAAAGTTGTTGATGGGTTAATGTTTCCTGTTATTTACTAAACACACTCAATAATTAGAGACCAGCAAATAATTTGAACAGGGTCCTGAGATTTTTCACTATAAAGTAGGGCTATTACAAGTGTACATTAAAGGGGAAATTCTAAAACAGATCCCAGAAGCCTTTTTGTAGGAATGTTGCCAAGATAAGTGGAAAAAATTTAACAGGATTGATTTAGATTTTTAATTGTTAAATGCATAAGTGTGATCTTGTGAATTAAATGTATTAATGACATTTGAATTCTTCAAGGCACTCTTGGAAAGAACAGGCTACACACTTGATGTGACCACTGGACAGAGGAAGTATGGGGGACCACCTCCAGATTCCGTTTATTCAGGTCAGCAGCCTTCTGTTGGCACTGAGGTAAAGAAACTAAAAACTTGTACCTTTTGTGGTAAATGCACAGGTGTCTGGTTTCCTAAAGAAACTCTCCATGGTTTTTACTTCATATTTAATTTACAGATATTTGTGGGGAAGATCCCAAGAGATCTATTTGAGGATGAACTTGTTCCATTATTTGAGAAAGCTGGACCTATATGGGATCTTCGTTTAATGATGGATCCACTCACAGGTCTCAATAGAGGTTATGCGTTTGTCACTTTTTGTACAAAAGAAGCAGCTCAGGAGGCTGTTAAACTGGTAAGTGTTTTTTCCCTTCAGTCTTCACTTTCACTACTTTTTAAAGACTTTTTTCCCCCTTATTATGCCTGCCTTTCACAGTCGCTATGTACACATTGTAGCAGTATTTTTTGCATGTATAGTTAGTTGATCAGACTCAGGATCTTTAAGGTAGTATGGCGGATTCCCTGGTCTTTGAAATATCTGGCTTAGTGATTATTTATTTCGACTTACAGGAATGTTAAAAGGTTTAAGAAAGTGCTCAGCCGGTGTGGCTCAGTGGATTGAGTGTTGTCCCATAGACTTAGAGGTCCCGGTTTGATTCCAGGTTAGGGCGAATGCCTGAGTTTTGGGCTCGATCCCTAGTAGGGGCATGCAGGAGGCAGCTGATTGATGTTTCTCCCTCACATTGATGTTTCTATCTCTCCCTTCCTCTCTATCTAAAAAAAAAAAGTTAGAGGGGAAAAAAAGGTTTAAGAAAGTAACCGCAGTAGGTAGGACTCCCATAGTTTCCGGTCATACCAGGGCCATCCCTTCGAAAATATTTCACAAAGACATCGTGATGATAAATTTCTAGTTCATGAGATAAGTGATTTTGTGGTGAGTGACAATACTTGATTTAAAAATACAAGGTATTAGGTGAGGACCTAGTGATTTTCTCAACCTTTATTTATTTATTTATTTTTATCCTCATCTGAGGACATTTTTTCATTTTTTGTTCAGATAGAGTGGGAGGGAGAGGGGAAGAGAGAGAGAGAGAGAGAGAGAGAGAGAGAGAGAGAGAAACATTGACGTGAAAGAGACACATCGAGTGGCTGCCACCCGCACGACCAACCAGGGCCAGGGACAAACTGCAACCGAGGTACACGCCCTTAGCGGGAACTGAACCCGGGTCTCTCTGGACCGCAGTCCGACGCTCTAACCGCTGAGCCAAACCGGCCAGGGTGATTTTCTCAACCTTTAAAGAAGAATTCTAATGTTTCAAATTATCGTTTATATAACTCCTTTAAACTAGTTTTATTAAATTCTGTGACTAAAATTTCTACATTTTGTAGTTGAGGGTGCTAAGGGTTAATTTATTTTAAATTTGTTTTTATTGATTTTTAGAGAGAGGAAGGGCGAGAGAGGGAGAGAGAAACATCAATGAGAGAGCAACATCGATCGGCTGCCTCCTGTACACACTCCCACCGGGGATGGAGCTCACAACCTTGTCGTGTGCCCTGACTAGAAATCCAACCAGGACCTGTTGGTGCATGGGATGACGCTCAACAACTGAGCCAAACCAGCCGGGCTTGTGGATTAATTCTAAGCTAAGAAATGTAAATGGTTCACTATGGTGGATGTTTGTTAAATTTACCTTACATTTTATGGGTAATTCTAAGCAAACTTAAAATCCTTAGACAGCTTTCTCCTCCTAAAGTTTATTTTTCCTTCCCTCACTATCAGATATATTGAATTTTAAGGCAAACCTTAAGGAGAAAGAAAACACAAGTATACTTTGTTTTGTTTGCTATATTGCTTGCATCTCTTCATTGGTGTGTGTAATTGAATATGGTAAAGGTTTAGCATTAGAAAAGTATGCTACTTGGAAGAATATAGGTTTCTTTAAAAAGAGTTCAAGAGTTTAAATCATGGCTGAGTTTTCCCTCCTTCAGAGAATGCTTCCTATTTCAGAGGGGTATAGCTAGCTCATTTACTGGTAATCTTTGAGCTGTTCAGGTATAATTAAGGACTTTTTAGAATTCTGGAAAGTTTTACTTTAGAAATTATTCAGTTTAATCTGTAAAAGAATAGAACATTTTTTGCCAGGTAGTAATAAAGTAGCAGTTTTAATGGGGAAATGTGTAGGATGATTTTGAAGGCAATGAGGTGGTATCTCACTACAAAAAGCTAGTATAGAATTTAGCCAGTGATGTCAGACCCATTTCATTTATTAGGTTACTACTTAAAGTCTTAATTTTGTTTAATAAGTATAGTTATGTAATGTTACATGATTTATTTATTAACATTTTTAAAGGAATCATTAAACATTTGTAGGCTACTTAATTTTTTCTACCACAATATAGTAATTATGGTAGGTCCTCACTAGAACTTATTTCTAGACAATGTCCAGAGGAAGATGATATGTTTTCCAATTGTAACATGATTTTGAATGCCAGTAAATACACATTTTGAAATGTTTAAGTTTGGACAGGTGCCTTGATTTAACAGATAATACAGTCCAAAATTGCATTGCTGTAGGCTTAGTGTGTAGTCTAATTATTAATATAGTTAAGTTTTTTAACTGTGATGCAGAAACTCCCTAGATAAGTAAACAGCCATTTTGATTGGTCTAGGAACTAACTCTTGTTCTAAACTTTTTCACATTTTTTTTTTTTTCTGGCTTTATGATTTGAGTCTTTATCTGGAGGCATACTTATTTTTTATTACTGCCTGATGAATAGGAGGTTTTGCATTTTATTTTGGTGCTTTTAAAAGATATTCTTAGTGGTAGTGGTATATATCCACTGGGATGAATTGAACATAATCATTTTTTTTTTTTAAAGGGATGCTTTACTGTGACTAGGATTATGGTGATAATAAAATTGGGAGATTTGCCTTAATTCAACAATAAAAGAAAGGACTAGACTTTTGAGGAAATTAAACATTCTAGAAAAATACAAAATTCAAATTGATTTGGATTTGTTTTGCTCCTTTATATTTATTTGTGGAAGTAAGTACTCCTGTCCTAAATATATGCGTTAAGGAGTCATATTTTGAAAACGGTCCCTAATTGTGTCATATGACAGTCTATTTGAATTACAATTCTATCCAAGGTGAGTTTCTATATAAGATGATAGAGTTGTCATTCTCATTGTAGATAGTCAGATTGAGAAAATGCCTCTTGGATTATTTACAGATCAGACAAGATTGAAGCATTATCTCTTTTGGCTTTCCTGTACTTTGGAGAGTCATGAGGAATACCTTAGATTGAGATAGTTTGTGTATTCAGCCTTATTTTTTGATATGGTTCAGCAGTGATTTTCCTCCATAGATCAAAAGCTATTGTAGATTTTAAATTTGTGTTTGAATTACTTGTAAAAATGGGTTAATTGATGTTAACAGCTGCAGAGACACGAAGTTAGAAGCAACTGCAAACTTCTTAAATGACCTCATTTTCAGCCAACACCTGCCTTGTATTTTGGGGAATAAAAAAATTCATCCCTAAATGATGATTATTTAGCTAGGGAAACAAGATCTAAATTTGTGGAAAGGTAAATAATAGCTGCCATCTGAGTGCTTGTTAAGACCTAGGAGCTGTGCTAGGTGCTCCATTTTTACGTTTAAATACCATCTCGCCCAGCCGGTGTGGGTCAGTGGATTGAGCATGGACCAAGAGGTCCTGGTTCAATTCCTGGTCAGGGCACATGCCCAGGTTGCGGGCTAAATCCCCAGTGGGGGGCGTGCAGGAGGCGGCCAATTGATGTTCTCTCTCACATGGATGTTTCTATCTCTCTCCCTTCCTCTCTCTCTAAAAAATCAATAAAAACTTTAAAAAAAAAAAAAGTAAGATTTAAAAAAAATAAAAATAAATACCATCTCAGCCCATTCTTTGAGGTTCATATGTGGGATTTTCATTCTGCATTAAAGTAAATAGGCTGGGTGGCTTGCTGAGGCCATGCTGCTTTAGTTTGATACCAGGTTTGTTTAAGAGTGCCTATTAACTAGACGTAATAAATTAAGCCAATAGTACAAGCTATGTCACCTGGTAGCCTGATTCTTAAGTTTTATAGTGGTTTAGGTAATGTTAGAAGCAACTCAGAAAGTCCTGTCTTTATTGCCAAAATATTTTTGGCATCTAACCACTTTTTACCATCTTCACTGCTACCACCTTAGTCTAAGGCAGTGGTTCTCAACCTTCATAATGCCGCGGCCCTTTAATATAGTTCCTCATGTTGCAGTGACCCCCAACCATAAAATTATTTTCGTTGCTACTTCATAACTGTAATTTTGGTACTGTTATGTCTTAGGCGACCCCTGTGAAAGGGTTGTTCGGCCCTCAAAGGGGTCGCGACCCACAGGTTGAGAACCGTTAGTCTAAGGTACCATTAAAATAATCCTCCTAGTTAGTCTCACTGCTCTTTATTGCTACTTCACAGTCTTAAGCATTCAGCAACATAGATTAGATCACAAACATTCCCATGCTGAAAACTAATAATGGCTTTAAAGGAGGTCTTACCTTCTCAATTTTTTTCTTAACCTTTCTCCTCCTACTCTTTATTACCCTTCCATCCATACTTTGCCTTTTTTGTCTTTCACATAAGCTATGATTATTTCCATCTCAAGGTTGTCTTCTGCTGTGCTGCTTTCTAACACCTCAACCAGTTATCATGACTGCTGCCTTATCAATCAAGTCTTCTTAGGCCTTTTCTGACTTTGAGTACCAAGCACCCAGCTGCCCAATGATGGTATTCTGAACATGATAAAATAGAATGCTTAGATGTACTTAAAATTATTTCTTGACTTTATAAGTTATTTGCTTGTCTCTCATTATCAGAATATAAGCTCTTTCCCCCCCTGTATTCCCTGACATTTATTTCTTTATTTTTTATATATGTGTTTATTGATTTTAGAGAGAGAGAAACATTGATCGGCTGCTTCCCGCACACATGCCAACTGGGGATGGAGCCCACAGCCCAGGCACATTTCCTGACTGGGAATTGAACTGGTAACCAACCCTTCAGTGCATGAGATGACGCTTAACCTACTGAGCTACACTGGCCAGGACTGTACTCCCTGATGTTTAGAACAGTGCCACTGTACAGTAGGTGCTGGAAAAGTAACCTGACTGGCAGATGAGTGCCATCTAATCCATTATTTATACCATAAGAATTTATAATATTCCCGTATTAGCTGTGGGCCATTTTGCTATAGAAAGGTTTTCTAGTTTCCATTTGCAGTGATATATTTTGTGCTACCTTTAGTCAAAGGGATTATCATAGATTAATGGGATGAAGCTTTTCCCCTCACCCCCTGGGGGATATTTGGAAGTATATGTAGCATTTGGCATTGCCACAAAGACCAGGAGGAAGGGCAGGCAAATGTGTATATGTATTTGTGTGGTATGCTGTTGGAATTGGAACCTTGGGCCAATGACGTTGCAATACCCATTACAGTCCTATAGAGGGGTGGGCAAAAGTAGGTTTGTAGGTGTGAGTACGCAAAACATAGTTTATTCCTGTGTTACTATTTACTTATTGTATTACTTATTTGTATTATTATTACTTTTTGTATCCTTACTTATGATTTATCTTTTAGGTAAAGATGGCTGGTATTTAACCTACATTTGCCCACCCTTGCGTAATGGAAATATCCTGCTGAAAATGCTAATAGTGCCTGTGTTACAAACACTGGAATAGTTTATCTCTATTTGCACATTAAAAATTATGGCTTCATAGCTACTAATGGTTTCATTCACCAGTGGTTGTACACCAGTGTAACGTGTACAGCCATTTTGATGAGTGCAGCTGACAAGATAGGTCCACAAAATATTTTAGTAGCAATTTAGCAAATATTTACTGGGTATAACATGAAAATTTTTACTGTGGATGTACAAGGTAGTTTGATTCAGCTCTTGACTTTAGAGTTTATAGGACATGTGAGGCTAATTACAATTATAGTAGAAGCAGATGGTTCCAAGGGTAACAGAGCAATGAAGGGATAGATTACTTTGGGTTGGAGTTGTTAGAGAAGGCTTTATGATAAAGACGTTTGAGCAGGACAGTGAAGGAAATAGGTGGTGACTGTAGTTAAAGCAGTGTGTTTTGTGGAAAGAAGTAGGGAAATAAAGCTTTGTATAAAGTCAGTGCCAGAAGACATTAGTCATGACTGCTGGGCTAAGTTGTGTGGTGCCATTAAAATGCTGAACCTTGGTGTGGGTAGCATAATATAAATGACAGAATAATGAAGGATGTTTGGATGAAGAGAACAAAGGCCAGGAGAGAGGCAGCAATAGAAATGAGAGAGGTTAAAGATTTTGAAGGGAGAAGTGATAGGCAATGGTGTGTTGAAGGTTCTAATCCAGTTTTACCAGGGATTTAAATGAGAGCGTAGTTGGACTGCCATTGAAATGTTTGGTGAACTGGAATCTGCATGAAGTGATAAATGTACTAGATGACAAGATCAGGATCTGAAAAGATTCTGATGGACAGATAGTTCACACCAGCAAAATGGGATTGAGTGGAGACAAAAGACAAGTCCTATACACAACTAATAATCACCTTTAAGCTGTAGTGTGAGTCAGCAGTATGGTGTAGTTGCCAAATAAGCTAAGGTAATCATGGACTACATGTTATAGAGGCATGTTATCTAGAAATGGAAGATTAGTAATAGTCTCCAGCTTATTTTGAACTCCTCAGTCTCAGTCTGTATCATTATTATGTTATGGATGTCACTATTTGGTGAACTCTAGGAGGCACTTTAGTTTGCCGATATCAGGGAAGGAATGATTAGCCAAGCATATAGAGAACAATTGAGTCATGAGCATTGTGTGCAGATACATGAAGTGCTGTCATTTAGGGGAGGAAATAGAGTTATTGTAGTTTTTTTTTTTTTTATCCTCACCCGAGGATATTGTTTCCATTGATTTCTGGAGGAAGGGTGGGAGCCTTGGGAGGGAGGGAAGGGGGGAGAGAGAAACATCTGTGTGAGAGAGACATGCCTCCTGAATGATCCCAACAGGGGCCAGGGACCGAACCTGCATCAGAGGAAAGAACCCTTGTCCAGGAATCGAACCTGAGACCCTTTGGTCTGTATGCTGACACTAACCATTGAGCCAAACTGACCAGAGCTATTGTAGAATTTTTAGGGAAGTAAATTTTGATTCAATATGTAAAAAAGACTGTAATTAAACATTTAAAAATAAAGTGGATAAGCTTGGCAGGTAATGGCTTTGCTATAAGAAGAGTTGGGACAGAACAACCACTTGTGGATCAGATTCCAAATCTGAGATTGCTAAATTTCTGGGGATTTGGTGACTGGCTATGAGGGAAGGAAGAAAAGACTTGTTATTTTGAGCCTAGATGACAGAAATGTTCCAGGCTGTACAACTCTGGTTTTGGTATTTGAAATACTGAGACTGCATTGATTAATGTTCAGAATTCATCTTTATTTTATTTGGTCACCTCACTGTGGTACTGGATCTGAAAGCTAAATTTCTAAAACTGAACAGCAGTGCCTACCTTCCAAGAGTTTGGAAAGACCTCACTTTTTATAAATTTTGAAACCATCATAATAGTGTCCTGATACTAACACTTGAGAGTTAGGGTTTATCAGCAAATTAGAATCTCTCAAGGTTCAGACAGTTTTTGTAATGCCCTTCTACTTTCTAACTCACTGTCACCCACCTGCTGGGATGTAAAGTTTATTTTTGAATATAAGATGATAGATTGGTCTTAAAAACTGAAGAATGAGAAAAATGAAGCAATTCATGTATATATGGAAGTGCATGCTTAATCTGCATATGGGAAATGGAGCATTGTTTAAAGAAATGTTTATTTCTAGGTACTTTTGCTTTTATTTGAACATTTTGCTCAGAGGGTCTTCCTTGCTCCTTCACGACTTTCATTGGTGAGCCAGTTTACTCCCTGTGGGTTAGCTATAATTGCTTCAAGTTTTGTTTAGTAAAAATAATATGAAGACTTATAGTTACTTTATAAATTCTGCTAAATCTTCATGCCATTTACATCATTCAGAGACCACAGCCATTCTAAAGATACTTTATACCTACTCCGTCTTGATTAACCATAGCAGGGCTAGTGTTAATGGGTTAGACGGGAAGACCTTTTTCTTCTGTCGATAATAATGGAAACACTCATTACTGCTTTGAAACAGCATTGTTAATGTTGATGTAAGTGGTATAACCAATAATTTAAAAAAAATTTTTTTAACTTAAGTATTCTCTTATAAGAAACAGCTCCTGCTCTTAAACATTTGAGGAAGAAAAATATTAAAAAAATATTTGCAAAGTTATACCAAATCCTGTCATCTTCTAAGTAACTCCTGTTTTTTCCTTTAAACGCTTTGTATTTCCTTTCATTCTTTTTTTTAATTTTATTTATTTTTTTGTTTTTGTAAACTCCTGGAGTTAAAGACTAAATGACCAAATTGAAAGCCACTGGTTTGTCACTAATTTGACGCTAGATTTAAAAAATCTAGGAAATATACATATCTTAAAACAATTTGTTAGGTTAACTTATTTGTGAAATAGGATATTGTAGTCTACTTGTCTGTAATCTCATGCAGTGATGGATTCAGCCATAACTTCTATTTGCAGGTAACCTGTATATTTCTACTTTTAAGAGGTTTTTGGTCTAAATAGACTATAAATACTATGAGAAAAGTCTGTGGCATGATTTTTCAGCCTCATAGAGCAGACAGTTCTGTGTTATGCTGGCCTATCCCTGTGAATTGCAGTATGTTTAGTAATATTTCTGATCTCTCCCTACCCACTAAATACCAACAGCAAGCCTCCCACCCCTACTGACAACCAAAAAAGTCTCTAACATTGTTAAATGTCCCCTGGGAGGCCAAATCACTCCTGTTGAGAACTGTTGGTCTGTGTTAACATAGAAGGGTGTTTTTTTGTTGACCTTTATTGGATTTAGGGATTGCACAGTATTCTGATTTTTGAGCTCAAATCTACAAGTTTGCAGAGGAGTTTTGATGGTGTAAGTTTCAGGGAACGCATTTTATTCAGATGCTTAGCAGTATGAAAACTGTTTGAGAAGTGATGTAAATAGCTAAGATTATAGTATTGTGGAGATAAAGGGATTTTAGGATGGACTTATATAATGCACAAGTATTTGAACTTTGTCTTTTTGGTGATGGGAAGGAAGCCTTTTGAGAGTTTTTTTTCAATAGGCAAAAATTGTGCTTATTTGGGGGAAAAAAATGTCCCTGGAATAAGAATAGAGAATATGGAATCCTAGGGTCATAATGACCCAGAGACTTGATAAGAGTGAACTGAGTAGGTGGATTAGGAAGTACAACTGTTCTGAACTGGAGGAAGGGTGTTGGAGCTTTATGTTAAATTTTTAATATCTGGAGATGGAGGAGGGGATGAGGAGAGATCGATTTTCTGACTTAGTGTATGCTTTTTTCTCGTATGTATCTGTTACACAAGAATGGGAATAATAGGGAGAAGAAGGGTGGTTTTACTTTTGCCAGCTTTTGTCACAAGGCTAATCTATACGTTGTATGGAAATTCATGATGATTCTTTGGTTTGTGTAGCTTCACTTTTATGTACATTTAAGGTAGATTTTGAGGCCAGGTGTGGGGGATTAATCAATAATTATTGTTGCTGCTGATACCATTACTACTGCCTTGAAATTTTGAGGTGGTTTTAAGTGTTTAATATATATAATCCACTTTTCTAGATAACTTGAATACTTTTGAATTTTGGGTTTTAAATAACATTGATCGGTATATTTGTCACTTTGACAGATTGGGTTTTGCCTCTACAATAATATTTCACCCTTCTATGGGATATGGTTACTTAAAGATTAAATTTACTTTTCACTGTAGTTTTATAGTTACTACTGTACTTTTACTATAATCTATCTACTTGTTTTCTCCAACTTTATTTCAGGCTTAAGGAAATTTAAATAGGGAGAAAAGTAGAGTTGAATTCAAACTAACAAGATTCTCCCTTTTAGACTTAAGAATTTGAAACCGAAAATTCCTTATTACAACTTTGTGTAAGAGGTTAAGAGAAGATGGAAAAATAAATTTAGGTATTGGTTTATGAAAAGCAGAAAGCTTGCTGGTATTTGAGTCAGTTTCCCTTGCATGAGGACAGCTAATTGGCAGGATGGATTTACGTAGACATTAAAGTATTCTGGAATCATCCATTTTGTATTTAAGCTGCTATAGACTTGATTCCTAGTTTATCAAGTTTCCTGAATTTCAAGGACTTAACAATTTTTTGCATTAATTTAATTCAAAACTTGTTTAGTGTGTTTTGTCAGTACAATCTTTGTATCTGTCTCAGATTATAATTTCCTTGTACAGTGCCTTTGTGGTAACTACTTTTTAAAGGATAAATTCTTGAGAAACAGTGTTGACATTTTAATTTGTTTAAAAGATTTTGTGTTTGTGTATGGGATATACATATCTTTCTACAGTAAGCACTTAAGAGGATATTATAAGTATTTTAAAAACATGGTGTACTTTTTCCCCTTTCAGTATAATAATCATGAAATTCGTTCTGGAAAACACATTGGTGTCTGCATCTCAGTTGCCAACAATAGGCTTTTTGTGGGCTCTATTCCTAAGAGTAAAACCAAGGAACAGATTCTTGAAGAATTTAGCAAAGTAACAGGTAAGTTGGATTTTTTGGGAAGGAGGTGCAACTTTTAATACTGAAGGTAATTGTATACTTCTATGTGACAAGCACTGTTTTAAACACTACCTTTATTGACTCATTGTATTCTCACTACATCCATATGAGATAGGTAACTATTTTTCAGGTAAGAAAAACAGGCACAAAAGGTTTGGGGAAATAACTTGCTGAATGTTAACGTATTTTAGTAAGGAGTGCAACTGGGATTTGAACTCAGTCTGCAGAATCATTGTGCGTCCCGTTTGGAAGATTGTATTTCTTGGTGCGTTTGTGTGCATTTCTGGTGGTAGTTGACATTCTCAGGGTTGTTAGATGTGTAATGATTTGATTTTCCACATTGTAGGAATAATGACTACTCTTGCTATAAGAAGAGATTATACATTGTCAATATGGTGCAGTTTCTTTGAGCTATAAAGCATTTAAAAAATTTTTTTTTTCTTTTGATTTTTTTAGAGGGAGAGGGAGAGAGTGATAGAAACATCAGTGAGAGAGAGTGTTGATTGGCCACCTCCTGCATGCCCTTCACTGGGGATTTGGCCCACAACGTGGGCATGTGCTCTGACCAGGAATCGAACTGGCAACCTCTTGAGGTGCATGGGTCGACCGGCTTAACCACTGAGCCACACCAGCCGGGCTTAAAGCATATTTTATAACCATTTCCAAGTGATAGGCTGCTTCTATTAAAACATTTTTTTGTCTACCTAGAATATTTAACAAATTATAAGCCTTTTAGTCTCCAGGAAC
Source organism: Tadarida brasiliensis (assembly GCA_030848825.1). Lineage (NCBI taxonomy): Eukaryota > Metazoa > Chordata > Mammalia > Chiroptera > Molossidae > Tadarida > Tadarida brasiliensis. The sequence continues at coordinate 66,288,634 of CM061262.1, forward strand.
TTTTGACATTCTTATGTAGCTACTAATATATTCTATTTCATTTTAAATAAAGCTAATCAATATTTGAAGCTAGAAAAGAGTCATTTCGAAAATTTTTTTAGCGTTCACATGCATAATAAGAAAAACGTCTAACCATATCTGACCTATACTGCCATTTTTCTAAAGCAGCTATGTAAAGATTTTATGCCTCTGTCATTAATGGAAGCAGAATTGTCCTTAGATCTAATTAAAAAGAATATATATATATTTTTCTGTGTTGGGAAAGTGTTCTGGAAAGGTACATTATCTGAAGAGTCCCTTGTAAAGATAAGTGATTATTTTTTATCTTGATATTCATGTATTATTAGAAAAATAAATCATTTGATCTACTTGTTCTTGCTTGTTGTTTTACCTAATTTCTCTGGAATGGTTACTTATTTCAGAGGGTCTTACAGACGTCATTTTATACCACCAACCAGACGACAAGAAAAAAAACAGAGGCTTTTGCTTTCTTGAATATGAAGATCACAAAACAGCTGCTCAGGCAAGGCGTAGGTTAATGAGTGGTAAAGTCAAGGTTTGGGGAAATGTTGGAACTGTTGAATGGGCTGATCCAATAGAAGATCCTGATCCCGAGGTTATGGCAAAGGTAATGACAGTCAAGTTTAAAAAAAATTTTTAAGGGGTTGGTGGCAGAAGGGAAGGGGGAAGTCTTTGGAGGCGGGGGGGCTTAAAAAATGTTTTTTTTTTTTTGTTTGTTTTGTTTTTTAACCATGTTTTTAAAGTGAGAAGTGTTCTTTATTAAGGCCACACACTGGAAATAATATCATGTGCATGAAAGTGAATATAGAAATTTATTCATGGAGTACTTGGCCATAATCGTGTAGCTGTCATATTCAATGATAAAGTAGTTAGCCTACATGCTATGGAGACAGTTTACTTCCACTTTGGTGTGGCTTCTAAGAGCAATTCTTTGAGAATGGTGCCATTAGCTAACATGGGTTTTGTTTAAAAGTCCTATTCCTAAAAATAGTGAACTGTACTGGCCTCAGCAGAGCTGCAGTTACAAGGTTTAGCTATTATTAGGTATCCTGCTTCAGCAGTCAGTTGAGACATCCTATGAGAACAAAACATCTCTTGAGTTAACCCTTTACTTAGTAATGCAGTTTGCCAGTTAAGTTATTGTACCCTTTGTCTTTTAAGAGTCTCCCTAAAATCAAGAGACGAGCGAAATGCCAGAATTGTGAATATTATGACAGGATAAGTGGTATTGAGGGCAGAAGCTACTTAGAATTCTTTTTTTCCTCTGGCCTATTAAGGTTGGGTTAGCACTTTGGATAAAGAAATTTGGATGCTATTTCTTGTATTTTAGGAGTAAGTGATGATGTTCCTTAGCCAAAAAGATTACATTTTATAATTGTACTTTGAGGAGCTTTCAGGAACGAAAGATTTTATCTTATATTTTGAATACTTTCTTTTTCCCTTTAGTTAAGATTTTAAAAGCAGGTTTTAATCAATTTTGACCACCTGTGTTAAGTGTTAAATGATCAACAGCCCCCTCAGAGGTCATGGTATTCACCTTGTTAGGAAATAACCACCTCCATTTTGGTTACAAAAGAATTAATTTAATAACTACTAGGCATGTGTTTTTTTTTTTTGTTTGTTTGTTTGTTTTAGCAGAAATTACAGTTACCATGTATACCCTGCCTACACACATGCTCAGTCTCCCCCCACTATCAGCATCCACATCAGACTTAGACATTTGTTACAATCAGTGAACCTACACTGACACATTATTTTAACTCAGAGTCTATAGTTTACATTAGAATTCACTCTTGGTGTTGTACATACTATGGGTTTGACAAATGTTTGACATATTTACCATTGTAGTATACAGAATAGTTTCACTGCCTTAGGAATCTTTGATCTGCCTATTCATCCTTCCTTCTAAACCCTGGCAGTTACTGATATTTTTACTGTCCATGATTTTGCCTTTTTCCAAATGTCAAATAGTTGGAATCATACAGTATGTAGCTTTTTAAGCTTATCTTTTAGTTATAAGCATTTCAGGTTTCCTCCATGTCTTTTCATGGCTTGATAGCTCATTTCTTTTGACACTGAATAAAAGGATTTGTTTTCAAACTATTGCAGTTAGAAATAAAGCTGCTGTACACATCTACATGCACATTTTTGTGTGGATATAGTTTTAACTCATTTGTATAAATAACAAGGCGTATAATTGCTGGATTGCTGGATCATATGGTAAAAGTATGCTTAGTTTTGTAAGTAGCTGCTCCAAATTGGCTATACCAACTTATATTCCTACCAGCAATATTCCTGTTGCTCCATATCCTCAACATCATTTGTTGGTGGTATTGTTTTGGATTTTGGCCATCTAATAGGTATGTAGTGGTCTCTCACTGTTGTAATTCATAATCCCCTAATGACATGATGTTGAGCATCTTGTCATATGCCTATTTGCCATCTGTGTGTATTCTTTGGTGAGATGTCCAGGTTTTTTTGCCCATTAGATCCAACAGTCATGCTCCTTGGTATTTACCCAAATGTGTTGAAAATTTAGTGTTTTTTATATTTCTGATATTTTAATGGGTTGTGACTAAAGTTAACTTTGTAGGGTAGGGTGGGGGCATTTTGAAAATTGAACTCTTTGGAAATATACAGGGAGTTTGTTTGTTTTTTCTTAAATTTTAGGTAAAAGTGCTGTTTGTACGCAACCTTGCCAATACTGTAACAGAAGAGATTTTAGAAAAGGCATTTAGTCAGTTTGGGAAACTGGAACGAGTGAAGAAACTAAAAGATTATGCTTTTATTCATTTTGATGAGCGAGATGGTGCTGTCAAGGTAAATAATGGGGGGAATTATTATAGGCATCTAAAGTAGACTAATTACTTTGCCTTATTAGAATCAGAATGTTTTTTTAAAAATTGAAGGGAACTCAGGTCAGGTAATCTACTCATTCTAAGCCTTATTGGCCTTAGCAAATTGTGTAACTCCCTAACTAAGTAAAAAAAAATAAACAGTTGAAGAGCTGGATCTTTAAATAAAATCTAACCAATTTTGTTTACTCTTTTGCAACATTATAAGTAATTTTTTTAACTTTAAATGAATTGTAATTGTTTGAAAACCTCTTACATTGATTAATACCTAATTTTTTAAGGCTATGGAAGAAATGAATGGCAAGGACTTGGAGGGAGAAAATATTGAAATTGTTTTTGCTAAGCCACCAGATCAGAAAAGGAAAGAAAGAAAAGCTCAGAGGCAAGCAGCAAAGAATCAAATGTAAGTAAAAGTATAAATTTTAATGGTGGGTAGATTAACTGGTGAGTAACAGGTGTTGCTCAGACCTTTAAACTATAACATGCCTTTACCTTTTAAAGAAGACTTGAAAGCTTTGAGGCACAGAGAAATGCCAAGAATCTCAAGAAATGTTTATTGAGCTCTTGGTATTGGCCATAATGTGAAAATAATCATAATTCTAAATAATTGGAGTTTATATAATAAATGAAAATCAATCTGGGCTCTTTCATAACATAACTGTATGTTACAGAATATGTTCCTGAATATGTTTTTTAAGTATTAGCTATCCAAAAGTCTAAATATATTTTGTTAAAGGGTAGAGAGTCTTCTTTCAGAGATAGGAAATATTAAATCTCCAATTAATGATAAACTCTGCTTCCTTTTGTACCAGAAATAGGCTTCTTTACCGATACATAGTACCTGTTGCTACCCTAAAGATTTCATATACTATGCATAGGTTTAGAAAAATGAATTGAGTCTAGTTAAATAAGCAAACAACAGTTATTGAGGGTAAGAAAACAAGTGTGTAATTTGTATTA